>VSDK01018221.1:383752-457585 GCA_009767595.1 Symbiodinium kawagutii
ATGATGATGATGATGATGATGATGATGATGATGATGATGATGATGATGATGATGATGATGATGATGATGATGATGATGATGATGATGATGATGATGATGATGATTACTATTATTGTATTTTTTATGATGAATTTGCCCCTGCTACAGCACCTGATTTTGCCAATACTGCCATTCGAAAGACCATCATGGCGTTGATCGAAGGCCTACAATCTGGTTCAGTGGATTGATGGGATGCCCAAACGTTGAACCCGTAGCGGTTTTATGCACTTTTCAAAACAACACAAAGACCTCACAAACGAAAGCAGTAGTTTTTGAAACTCGTCCTTGAGGAAACAATATAAATCACCTTTGCAAAACAAACCATTTGCCCCTCAATAGTAGAAATGCAAAGAAATGCCATGAAGCCGTGGGGTCCGGATGTTTTGGTACAACCATTCATGCGGCATCACCTATTCGGATCGTTGAGCTTGGTTGTCAATGGCCATATCGTGGGCCAGGACTGCTTGGGGTAAATGGCCACCCCTGGTGGTTCCTTAGATCGCTTCCCCTTTTAAGGGATAGAACCGGATGCCCCGAACGACTCCTGGCTCCCAACTACCAATCACCAGCGCCCCCCACCGTCTTCCCTGCACAGTTGTAGCCACGTTTCAAGGAACTTAAGGCCTAAGCTCGAGCTGGTGACAGAATGCAACCGGACCATGCAGGAAATCTTGGAGAAGCTATGTATATGTAAATATGTAGTTATATATATATGTTTATTTAAATACAGACCTGTATGTGTATATAAATATATAGTTATGATTATATTTACATATGCTGACATACATACATATACATATATAAATATATAGTACCAACATCTTAAGTCATGTAGCCCCCTCTATGACTTGATGTTGCTGCATTTAAACATATTACATCCCATTAAACTCTAAAAACCATATCATCTATTGATCTTGCATTTTTGTAGAGATTATGACGTTGGTAAGTGGGAACGGGGTAGTACAGAAGCATGGTGTAAGGCTTTTGAAGATCAATAGGGCATGATCAACGAGTATTAGAGGTCCAACAATGTGACGGATGTTCAACAGCATCACTCTTCAGGGGGACAACACCGTCAAGCGGAACTTTGCCTATCTCTTTGGGGAACTTCGCAGGATATAATATATGCATACAGTAAATGCATATACCAAAAATCATGCCAGAATGTACATATGTTCCAAAAGGAAACAGGAAAGTTATCATATGTTTTTCTGGTATACACTGGATAGCGGTAGGAATTATGCTATCAACCCCAGAAACCGCCTTTTATCCATGACCACACCAGGCTTTCAATTCATAAGCACTGTGATGAGGACGAATCATCGACCAAACACGAGGCTTATGACTCGACTCAAGCACCATTGAACCACTTGTCAACCATCATAGAGGCAGGAAAGACATCATTAACCATCATTTCACTTCCATTAACAACCATAAACCACCATTTCCATCATGAAGCATCCTCAAACCACCAGTGAACTATCACAAAATCTGAATAAACTCACAAGACCACCATGAAACCACGCCAAAACCACCATAAAGCCACCATGAAAGCACCATCAACCACCATAAACCCACCATTTCACCGGTAAAAATGGTGGTTTCTGGTGGTCAACCGCCACCATTCGAAACGAACGAGCCCCGTGCACCACCGAAACGCCCCCTTCGCCGCGCCTTCCACGACGCCACGACGCAGCCAAGGGGCGTTTTGTGTCTGGGCCAGGCGCAGCTCTGCGGTGGCACGGCGCAACCAGCCCTGGAGACACGGCGCCGGTGGCAGCCGGTGGAATGGGGTCATGTTGTGGCTTTACGGGTTGATGATAGCTGGTTAAGCTGGTTAATAATAGGGGATAGTAGCCAACAATAACAGGGGATATACCAGCTATATATGGTTAATAGCCAACGCTTTATATGGTGAACAATCTGGTGGTTTATATGGTTATAGCTAGTTAATGGTTAATGATAGGGATAACAACTAGCAACTATAGGGGATATACCAGCTATGGTATTAACCTACCAATGGTTAACTAGCTGGTTACTGATGCTTAATATTAGGAGATAATAACCAACAATAATAGGGGGTATACCAGCTTTATGGTATTACATAATATGGTTAAGAATCTATCAACTATTATATTACATTATGGTTACTAATAAGGTACTAATGGTTAATAATGGGAAATACACTCTAATAACCAATAATTGTACATAACATGGCTTAGTAAGGCTTGGTATGTTAAGTGAAGGTTAATAATGGTATTGATTGATGGTTAATCATGGTTGATAACCAACAATATTACATAATGTGGCTTTATATGTCAATTGATGGTTAGGACATTACAGTCTTATGAACCATACAGACAGTTGCAACCATAAATAATGGCTGAAAATGGGGAATCAGAAGCAATCATAAGGGTTGAACAACTACCAAATGGGGGTTTCTCAAGCCATAGGGGACCCCTAAAATCATCCAATATAGACCATGTAAAGTAATAAAAGGTAATAAGCCAACCATTTTTGGGATCTCTCAATTTGAGAAAACACCATATAGTATGGCTTAGTATGGTTTGAATGATTCAGTGGATAGGCTCTAGTATGGATGGTTGGTGCAGGATTAGGATGGCTAGTTCATGGTATGACGCTAGTGCTTCATTGGTTCCTTTTTGGAGGTTATATGTTTGTGCTTTCTTGGTTAATCAACTGTTATACGTGTGTGTTGATTGGTTGCATGACATGGCAGTTTTTACACACACATAGTGTTACATATATATATATAGTTTCTTTACAATATGTGATATGTTTGTATTTGTACCTGCTCCCACGAATCTAGAAGTAGATAATTATACATTTCTCAGTCCATGGCTGTGGGTCATAATCAACCATCCTACTTGATTGCAAGCAATGATCGATTCGCATGTTTGACAATGATCGAATATTGTTACTCATTGCGGTAATGCTTAATAGTAATACTTGATCTTCATGGTCAAGAATGGGTATGCTCCATCGAATTAAGCTGGACGCATCCTAATAATCCAATAATCAGCCAAGCGACCAGGAATTGAAGGGTTAAGCTGCTTCAATCTTGGTTGGTCAAGTTGGTTCAATCCAATAATCCGAGCACAATAACCCACCAACCGACAAGGTGGAACCACCCTCTGCCACTCCGCTGCAGTCTCCTTGGGCCATTCAGGCTCCAAGACCGTCGCATCCTGAGTAGCCCCAGGAAGGCTACGGCAGCATCACTGGCACATGCTGTTGTGTTTCATCACCACCATTGGTTTTTAGATGTCTTTAGTAGGGAAACCCCGAGAAACCATCTATTTCTATGGTTTTCCAGCTAGCTGAGTGAGCATCAATCAAAGGGAAAGTCACAAAACCGTCGAAGGCCACGGAGATTTGGATCGCAATCTGCACCGCTTCAGGATCGGTGGTTGACACCATCGTTCATCAACATGGCTGTGAACCCCAGCCATTTCCCGCTCAGCGTTGGCCGTTTGCTTCGTCTCCAGCCATGATAGTTCTGCGGGAGGAATACCAGCAATGTATCAATGCTTTTTTGTTTGGGGTTTCAAACGATTTCCGCCATATGACCGACGCTCGATATTTAATGTGTGGCTCAAGGTCATTTGGATTTGGTTTGTGCGTCGTGGTTTTTCAGGTTTGGGCACTTCAGTTTTGTTACTGTTGTTGGGAGAGTGTGTTGTTGTTTTTTGGCTTTTGAACCAATCTCCGAAACCCTATGACCTCCGAATAATGGATATGATGGCATGAATGTTCCTTGTAGCCTGTACATGGGTCCATCATGGTTTATCCATAAACGGTGTACCCCTACGATATTTCGTTGGCTAGTATTTCCTAATCTGTCCAAGGATCAGTGCCCACGGCAGTTGAGAACAAATGGTGTACCCCTATGGCTATATATCTTCCATAACTGGAAGTTACCCTAGTTATGAGCCAACTTAAGCTAACTAAGCGGGCCAACTTAAGCTAACGATTCGGGTGCCCACCAACCGTAGGTGGTTCGTGTCCCTGTTCCCGTTGGATGGTTGGACCCGCAGCTACTGCTCGGCAACCAAGACGCAATGGCATCTTCCAGGCATTTGCTCCATTCAAAGAGCCGATTGTAGCACCTCACCCACCGCTCCCAGCTATACTCCATGGTGCGCCCGGTATGTTTGAATGACCCAACTCTATGCAAATGACCTGTAAAATGTAGGTAAAGGTAGGAAAATACCTATAAAAATTATGTGCATATAGATATTTACCTATAAAATGAACAGTTGCGAAGTAAATATACCATGTGGATCCATGTAGAATGTCTTTTTCTGGAAAGTTAGATGCTGCCGAGGATGATTACATATTGATATTGGTCATGATGAGGTGTCTACTATTACTTATTGATATTGGTCATGATTGTTCATGTAATCAATCATTCACCATCTTTTGAATGGTTGGGGATAAGAATCATGGTAACTGGTAAGTAATGATTAATAACTGGTGTAATAAGTACTAATCAGCAGTATTAGTGGTTGGGGAAACTGGGTTGGTGGTTGAACCACCCTTTATGAAAAATATGAGTCAACCAAAAATTTGTCAATGACTGCCAGGGAAAATGAACACATGTGAATCAAACCACCAGCCAGACAGTCAGGAGTTGATTTTTGTTTGGCTGTAATGGCTGAGAATACGATACCCTCTGGTAAACTAACGTGGTTGGCTGGAAAATCCACCAGTTTATTCGGAAAACCCAACGGGAAATCAATCATTTCGAGTGGATTTTTCAGCCAGCCATTTTAGTTTACCAAAGGGTGAGTGGTCAAAACCCTTAGTCCCCCTGGTTCCCTATCATTAACCAGCACGTTTTTGTAAAATGGCTGGTTACTATCCTCCAATAATTGGTTGCTTAATGTTGACCAATAACCATATATAGCTGGTATATCCCCTAGTATTGTTGCTTATTATCACCTATCATTAACCATTAATCACCTATCATTAACCATTGGTTGGTTGGTTTACCAAAGGGTAAGTATGATCGAGTCAGGGACCCGGCTCCGCCAATCCACCGGGGGCTTCCGACTAGGCGGAAGGACTGTTGTGGGTTGAAGCCCCTCCTATGACACGACATGGTGGTTACATGGTGGTCATTTCATGCTAGTGACATGGTAGTTACTAGTCATGAATAGTAATAAACCTAGTGGAATAGTAATAAATAGTAATGAATAGTGGAATAATAATTTGCTAGTGAATAGTAACAAACCTAGTGGAATTGATAAAATAGTTGTACTCAGGTGCTTTCCAATAATAACGCCTCCTATGATATTTTGTTTATTGTGTTTAATTAAGTATTTCATCCTAGGTGATCATGAATAAAACAAAGCCATGTGTCATCAACCAGAACCATGTCAATATTTCTCAAAATTCGGGGTACTCCCGAAATCATCCCACATCAACCAAGACGTATTAATAAACACAATAAACCAACCAACCATAGCTTTGGGGTCTCCCAAATTTTGAGACCCCCCCCCATGTCACTATCTTGTCATGTCCCATGTGATTCACCACGTCTCACAGGCACCAGGCTCTACCTTGGTACCTCGCCGGCCACGGCACAGCGCACGGTTGGACAGCAACGTGGCGCGCGGCATGGACTCCAAAGCGTCGGATTCCAGGGCCTGGAAGTAGACGTGCTGCCCAAATTGGTGCTATTGTGTTTAAGGGTTGGTTGATTCAACCCCTGAGTGGTTTAGTATGATCCCCCTCAATAGTGACAAATTGTTCAAAACTAATTGAGTTAGCCCCACTAATCGGGGGACAACATTAAGGGGTTTAATCAATACCACCAGTTTAATGGATTGAATCAACTAGCTTCGAGTCGTTGGTCGGTAGCTACCACTAGTGGAGATCAGTGTAGTGAATCAATTTTTCTAGAGGTGCCACCAAAGCTGATGAACGATTGATTCATGGTTGATGTTGGTTCATCAAAGATTTGATGCGTAATTTTAGTTCAAATCGGTTGTCGACAGTTCATCAATCAGAATAAGCAGCGTATGGCGAAGATCACTGGTTATGAGTTGGTGATGGCAATGATCACCATCGACAGAGAAAAGCTACCAATTGTACTCCAATCAAATTGAATTATGTTTGCCGTTAATGCGAATATCTTGATTCAATCAATTGCAGTTTCTGAAGATCGTTGTTTATGGCCAACGCTCTATACTCAACTGGCATCGTGCTGGATAAAAATGAACGGCATAAACAACAACCATAAATAAAACTGTCAAACAATTATACGACCAAATTCCATGCAGGCTTCATCCGGATGCTCCCAGGAACTCATGTTGTGAATTTCACCAAGGAATACGACCGCAACATACCCCAACCCTATCATCGATTCAATCATTAATTCGTGCCGACATTGAAGAGGAACCACAAAATATCAAACCACCCATCACTACCTATGGTTATCACCTGTGAACAACCCGGACGGTTCTCATCTGACCTCTGAACCAACCAACAACGGTGGAGGATGCCATGAGTCCGATGGCGCACGCAGTGCGCCTTGCTGTATAGGGAGAGCGCTGTGTTCCAGTCCTGAAAGTGAGGTGGTGATGTCGCTCCTTGGTTGAGGGTAATGGATGATTAATGGTTGACCTATGGTGGATTCTCAAAATAGGGACCCCAAAAAGCATGGTACCATAAATGGTCCATATAGGATGACTTGGGGGGTCACCTATGACTTGAGAAAGCACCAAATGGTTGATTAGTGAGTGGTGAACTCATGGTGATTAGTGGTGAACTAATGTTTGATTGTTACTGATGGGTTGTTAAAAATGATAATGGTGCTGCACAATGATGGTAAACAAATGGTTGATTGTGGTGAACTGAAGGTTGATTAGTGGTGAACTCAAGGTCGATTTATGGTGAATTAATGGTGAACTTGGATCGTTCATGATCGATAGTTGATGTATGGTTGATTTTCGTTGACATATGAGAGGCGATCGATCCAGCATGATGCATGTGTTGTTGCTGGAGTATACGGCTGCTACCTCGTGGACAATCAAAAGAAATGTCTACTGGTATTACCCTTAGCCACATGGTTCGAACATACAAACCTACCCCAGATATAGCTCAAAAGTGGATGACCACTACGTAACTATTGCTGGCTGAATTTCTTGCCAGTCCAGGTTTCTTGTATATGTCTCTTGACTCTAGGTTTTTCGAATATACTGTTGTTGCTATCAACTGTTCTCTGGCAAACCATCAAGTATGCTACTGACATGAATACTGGAACGGCATGCTTGGCACGATTCATTCCACTGCAGATTGCCTGCATGGCTTTGCGCACAGAGTTGAATTTGTAGGATATCACTGGCCAACTCTAGGTGATAATTTCTATTGTTTGTCATTGTGCACTATGCAACCAGCGAAGGTTTGGAAACTCCAGCATTTGATACGCAGTGATTTGAAGCCGAGTGATTTAGGATCCAAACAATCCTCTACGAACGATGCTTACAAAGATCTATTTCACCAAAGTATGGGGTTGTTTACCTTACTCCCGGATTCTGTTGTCCATGCTGCAAATCACAAATCATTACCCCGTCACCGTTGCAAAATAAGCGTACGCATGGCAGTGGGGTGATGAACCATGGATTCAGCCCTCGGGATCGTCATGGGAGGTCACGGGGCCACCCTGGCTGTTCACATCAGCCATGACCAAACTAAGTAGCCTTGTTGGGAGGTGGGCTACCACTCATTGTTTGGATGGTTCCTGGCTTGACCAGCCATTGATGAAAAGGCTTCCACAAGTCGGAGACCCAAGCGCACGGACACACTTCTGGCGGTCAGTTGACCCTGTACCCCTGGTTCCCGCATCATTAACCAGCACGTTTTCCTATAAAATGCTTGGTGAACTTATCCCCGAATAATTGGTTGCTTAATGTGGACCCATAGCCATATATAGCTGGTACTAGTATTGTTGCTTAGTATCCCCATATCATTAACCATTCACCAGCTATTAGTGTTGCTTAATATTGCTGGTTAACTGCTTGACCCATAGCCTTCTGAACAAAGACCCAAGCTTTTCACGCAGCACCTTGTCTTTGAAGGCTTTATCAGCAGCTTGCTTTGTCTCCTGCCCACGGTTCTCGGTGGATCCCGAAATAAAACAGTACCGTTACTGCAGTCATGGTGGACAATGATCCAACATGTTGAATGACTGAAGTCATTGAAAAATGATGTGTAGTATTGACATATTGCCAATATCATTAGAAACAAATATTGATTTCATATGGTTCAAGTAACTCATTTGAGAAGTTGCTGACTTGTCGATAAAGTCCAGTGCAAGTAGTGGGAATCTGCATTGGGGCCAACAAAAAGGAAGTAGCCATGCAACGAAATCACGGGAAACTTCAACAATTAGGAACCACAAGCCCACAACCGTGTTTTCGGTTTATGGTTATTGCCTTCATCAACAGCCATCATTGAGCATGAATAGACATCATTAACAATCATTGACCATGCTTCTTAAACCTGTCACCTATATGGTTAGCTTATGAATCCCACCATGAGGCATCATCAACCCTCATTGACCCCTCATGAACCATTCACAAACCACTAACGTCAAGGGAACTACACGCTCATTCGCCATACCCATCTACTGATTCGTCTCCATTAGCTAGGCTGTCGGTGAACACTTGGGCTGCGGCCGCCTGCCAAACCCAAATCCATCGGTGGTTGTGCTGGGTTTCGAAGTAGCATGATGAAGTCTCCAAACCAGCGATTGGAAAATGCGCTCAGCTGACTGATCACTATAATCTTTCGTCGGAATCATATAGCATGATAACATAACTCACCATTACCATGATACCCAATTATCGCTGGCTATCGTCATTGATTGCAGTTGGCTGTCATGGTAGAGAACTGAATTATGATAATTTTGATAGCCCGGCTGGCAATCATTCATCCTCACTAACTATTACCCTCTGGTGATCTAACATCTACCAAAATAATGGAAACGCCAACAATGTTGCGATTTCCGTTGGATTCTGGAGCGTAACCACGCCGCAATAGGTTTCGGCCGCTGGCTGTGCCAACGCCAACGGTGCTCAAGTCAAGAGTTGCCAATGAATTCGCATGCATTTCGAGGGTAAGTTGCTGCATTCCACCCCTGCTGATACCGATAAGTAGACTAATCTGGATGCAAACTACCCATGTATATGAGTATGTACGCTGTTGTAAACTAGCCCTGCAAATGGAGAATCCATGTCATCATCTACAAATGGTTGATGTATTGGATTTTTTCCAGATGCGGATGCACAATTAATTTGCCAACATGTATACCAATTGTCCATAAAACATTTGGACAATGAATCTTTGATACCACTTTGCTGCAACTTCTGGTTGGTGTCGCGGATGCGCCACCAACCTGTGTTACTAGCGAGTGACCGTGGACCATGTCCACCCCCAAATCCATCCCCGCAAAATCAACACCATGACACAATGCGGATGATTATGAAAATGGATGGCAACAATCCAAATGACAAACAAACAATCCATATTTCATGAAGGCCACCACTGGAAATTCGTTGACTTCATTTGGAAAATTGTCCCCTGTTAGGTATACAAGACATGATGCGCGTTTCAGGAACGCACGCGCAACTGCTACGGCTGCTGGCCCGCGTGTATTTTCCACTTCCGGCCCCAACGTTGTCGCCACCACCCTCCCCCCAAGGCCTTTTTCACCGCGCTCTTCGCTGGCCTACGCGGACGGTGGGCCTCCAGCAGCAAGGGCTTATGTTTAACATAGCCGGGTATGCGTCACACTTTCGAAGTAGAAAATCTTGGTGTTCGGGCTCAGCACGGCAACAAGCAAACACTGCAAATTACGCCAATGAAAAACCAACAGAAGCGTTCGTGTAAAAACAACAACTTTGTCCACGTTTACTGTGAATACGTAAACCAACCTGCGCGTCAAAAACATGACTGCCCTTGTGTTGAAATCTCTAGATTCAATGTATCCGGATGTCTGTTTCCAAGGTTTGATCCTTCATGATGATGGTCAATCACCACAAGCCAAATGGCGCCTGGCCTGTGCAATTTAAAACCGTCCCCCCCAACTACCATCCTGCCCGCCCAAACTTCGTGCAACAAAGAGCCTCCAACGATTCTTCAAAACCTCTTGGCAAAGGGGCGCTTGCCAAGAAGCCATCCACTTTCCTCTGCCGCTCCACTGCTGCTTCTACACCTCGGCAGCTCAGTCTAAGCGTAAGCTATGGCAGCTATGAGCAGGCGCGTGCCGCGGCCCCGGTCAACAAAGCGCCCCTTGGATCCGCAAATTGACGATCTCCACGTGGGCCACGAATTAAAACTAGCTTGGGGCACCAGTGCGTAGGAATCATTCACATGTTGAGGTATTTTGATAATTGCGGCGACCAAACCACCATGGATGCAAGTTTTCCGAGCAAAACGTCCACCAACGGTAATGTGAAGTCTGCGTTCTGGAGTAGCTTCAACCTGGAGATCGTGCCCAATGGCTGCGGCTGATAGGAAAAGGGCACTGGGTAAATCCAGCCAAGACCATACTCCGGCTTGTTCCCAAATCAAGCAAATCAGCCGGTTTGAAGAAAACAAAATCGAAATTGAATTCATTATAGTTGCAAATGGGTTTTAAATTAATGTTTATTTTCATCGTTGGTATAATCACAATAATGAACCGAAATATTAATAGTGATTGGATTGACCGTCAGTGGTTCAAACTATCGCTGGGAGGGGCCACGGAGCTTCCAGCGACGCGGTTTGGCCTACCGAAAGCTGGTCGGACCCCAGCTGTTATACGAATTTGGGCCCAGTGACCAGCTACATCAGCTGGTACCACAGCACAGCTATGCAGAAACCAACTCGACTTGTCTGGTTGGTGGTTGAACCAGTATAGTAGTGGTGTTAATCATGGTTAATATAGCGATTATAATGGCTAACAATGATCATGACTGGTTGGTGGTTGAACCACCCCTAGGAAAAATGTTAGTCATCCAACGATTTGTTAATAATTACCAAGCAAACATGCTAGTCAACCAAACATTTATTAACAGTTTCTAGCGGAAATAAAAGATGCCAATCAAACCACCAACCACTTATAGCTGGCAGAACGGTGCCCACCCGTGCACAGTGCCACACCTGGCAACCCAAAAATGCGTCGAATCATATTGGCAAATCATGAATGTGGATTCACAAAACAATTATAGCAATAACAAAACACACAATGATTGATGATGACGATGAAGATGATGATGATGATGATGATGATGATGATGATGATGATGATGATGATGATGATAATGATGATGACGCAAGTGATGAGGAATGTGGTCAGTTGAGGAGCAATAATGACATTGTCACACCTCGCATTCTGGGGTTCATTCCAAAGAATCTCTGCGTGCGTTGGATGGGTGGTTAATACCCATTTGTTAACATCAATGGATATGCGGGCGCAATAGTTGGCTAACCACCGGGTAGTCAATTAATAAGAACGAGCTATCAGTCTGGTTGGTGCTGCCGTGTACCAGTTGTGCCATTCCACATTGGGCCATTCCAGAATTTGTTCGCCACGAATGCACACGGCCTTTTCATTTTGCTTGCTAATCCTCTGGTGACTGATAGTTAACAGCTGGGTACCAGCTGGTTGGCAGATTCACCGGCTGTTTACGGTGCCACTGCTACATCATTTATGGAAGCGGTCTGTATATTGAAGCCTTGGTGAGTGGCCATGCGTGAACAAGATTGAACAAATTTTGTCATTGCCTTGAAGATATCAAGGATGTAGTTAGTTATTGGGCGACAAACACAGGTTCTGTCACTTTTGGCTGGCAGCCTGTGTCTGCAGGTCTTTCCCAATGCACAACTTGCAGCCTTATGTGGATGAGCTGGTGATATACGGACTATGTCATTTAATGATATAATGATAAATACATTCAAGCAATCCCACAACCATGGTAGTGGGCACTTCTGCATTGTTCAATCCAAATGGTGTAGTGAGATTCCCAAAGGATAGCACTGATCCTGCGACCATCCAGGAACACCCCAGGAGGAACAAAACATTGGTTGAACACCCCTAATTTTATCCAACCCTAAGATTAACATATCCAGAAAACAACCACAAAGGGCATTCCCCCTCAGCAAACACATGTTGCAATGCCTGGAACAGGCGTTCCTTAAGTCATTCTTGATCCTGTGATGGCCTTGCTGACTTGAAATTGACCTCGGTTCTTGTCAAGTTGCTCTCCCAGTTTACCACATCACATTGCATTTCGATTGGCTTTGCGCCAGCAGGGGTAACCTCCATCAAAAAGTTGCAAGGTGGACTTGGAATTCGTACCCTCAAAACGCCCAAGCATGTGGAAATGACAAACGCTCTGTAATTTGCTGCTACATCCTTTTGCCCTGGGTGAAAACCTGGTTGCATTTCAAAAAGTGATCATAGCGATAGCAAGTATTCTACACTCAGTTTCTGACCATTGGTTGCACCGCCATTAATGATGGGTTATGAGCTAGTTGCACAACCTGATTGCATAACCCAGGTAGGCACATAATTTCATGTTGTTGTGATTGAGCATATCAACCCCCAAAAACCTGTTTTTCCTGTGTCCCCTTCGTCGAGATCCATCCCATATCCCATGCATTTGTTTACTCTTAACCCTCCCGAAAGCTATGAATAAATGACATGTTTGGTGGTTTTCAGGTCTCTCCATGGTTTTAGCCACACACGCACACAAAGCTGTGGGCCAAGGGCCCTGTGCATGCCCAAAGCTGTTCACATCCCAGAGCCATGACCAAAGTGTGTACCTTTCGCTGTTGGGATGTGAAGTGCGATCTCGTTTTTGGGTTGGTTGGTCATGACCTGTACTCTGTAGCCATAGGCAGTATATCCCCTATTCTTGTCGCTGATGATCCGTCATATCAACCATGAGCCAGCTAGCTAATCATTGGTTGGTTAAGATTGACCCATAAAGCATCTCAACCACTTTTGAAAACCATAGATGCTTGGCATTTCCCATTAATTCGTTGACCATTGGTATTGAATGGTATTGGCATCTTATGACCCATCACCAGGGAAGGGAGCTGGATCTTAACCGTTTCACCGCCGGGCGCACCGAGCACCATGTTGGCAGCGAGCAGCGGGCTCAACCCATCAGTGTTTCCCAACGTGCCATGGTGATACCAACCAGGGCACTGGCGCAGCTTCACAGAAGGGCAGCTAACCGAAAAGGACAAAGGAACCAAGAATCGCGAGATCAGTTGATCAATAGTGGTGGGATGATGATTATATATTCGTATTGTATGAGTCATTTTTTGCCGATTTACCACATCTGCTAGATATCAAACACATCCACTGTATCAGCTATCTATGGATGGTTAGATCCCCTTTCATGGTGCTGCGGCGCTGCGGTCAACATACACCCGACGTACCCCTTGTGTACCATGATTAGCCATTGTGGTTCTTCTTCTAGTTAGTCATTATACCCCACGGTTAACCATTATTAATTGCTATCCACCATTGTTGGTGATTTAGGTGATTGACCAGTACTAACTCTTAATGATTACTATCGGGTGAAAATAGATGGTGAATATTGACCCATGTCCTCATATCATTCACCCAAATAAAAACCTGACAGCATCAAGCATTTCCACGATACTCTCAAGAGATAGTAGGAGCCTTAGGAATTTGACCATAGTTTAAACATGTTCCCCTAGGAAACAATCCCTCAAAAAACACTCAACATCCAGCAGAAACTATCCATCTAATCCCTGAAACACACACAAATCCAGCAGAAAGTGTAGCAGTTTTCCCCAGTAAGCCGTCCCTGCGCCATCCTCAACTGGGGCCCGCCACGCTTCTGCCGCAGTTCGCGCAAACGCCTAGTTCGCTGCGGAAGGCCTGGACTCCTCCCCCGAGGTGCACCGTGCACCAAGCTGGCGAATGAGATAAGCTAGGGCATAGCAACTTGGTGATTGTTGTTCCCAATATCTATCACTATTAGGGGATGTTTATCAATTATTATCTATACTTAATTAGCGGATTAGGGGATGCCAACCATGATGGTTTGATGATGATTGTTGGTTGCGGCAACTATGGGATCATTAGCAGGAAAAAGTTTTTAAGTAATTAATTAATTAATTAAAATTACCAAATTACCAACCATCATATGCAAGGGATAGATACCAACTACAAGAGTTGGTTTGCATCAGCGGTTGCTATCATTGCTATGTTTTCTATAAGTCCTTGGAGCTTCTACTTTAACTGCAACCTAGGAGCCGCCAACCGGATCAAAGAAGTGAACATTGGCACCAATGAGTTCTCGGGGATACTCCCTCTAAAGCACAGCAGCGCCGTGGTATGCCAAATATCCAATGGGTTGTGTGATTTCTAAATGACATAACGGATATTTTTTTGCATTTGCATCCCCGTGTCAATGTTACTTCTACCAAGCGCTTTCCACATCAACCAATCGGTATGCAGCATCCTGGTTCAAGGAACAACTGCCCTTGAGTTTGTGCTCAGTCCACACACTGGCTGGCTGTTAGAGCTAAACGACATATTGGGATAAGAACAAGTATGTGTGTTCCCAGTGTTCCCGACTCAATGCAGCTACATCAAAGGCAGTTTTTCATCCCTCCTCTGGCAAGCATACCCATCTCTGTTGATACAGACTGTTCATGTTACATTCCAATGCATGACGCTTTGTATGTTGTCGGACGCAATGGTGACATGTGCTCATAGCTATCAATGGTATATCTATGTGCCAGGTATTCCCGCCCATCCCTCATATGTTTACTTCTGCAAAGTAAACATTTTTGGGGGGCACTGTGTATGGACGAACACAGCTAGTTTGAATTTCCAACAATTCTTGTTCTGATGAACTCATCTTGGCATTGTTGGTGAACAAAAGCTGAAGCAGTCAATAGCACACAAAAAATGTTTGTATATCACCGGCTTGGACATGGCTGCGGGTCCACACCCTGTACACCTGGTGAACATGTCATAGATTACCAAACGAGTTTTTGTTGGGGCGTTCATCCATCGGGTCTAGGGCTTATTGGCAATGACACATGCTCTAATGCAGGCACCACTATGTTGGCCGCCCCAACTGCTCATGACTTTCCCCATAGCCCCCCACCTCTTGTAAGCCTTGAGATCTTTCAGAATGGGCTCCATCAGAAAGTGAAGCTGTTCGCACTCCTGAGGCCAAGCTTCGCCATGGAAGAGAAATGGGCTGACGGGCTGGACCTTTCCATGACCCCGGTGGTACCCAAGCAGCGGTCAATGTGTGGGGATTACATTTTTTTCATGGAAAGCTATGTGTAACACCGAATCCGGCCGGTTGCCCAGCTGATACTGCATGGTAATGCTCTCATTGAACCAGCTGACTCACGAACTAATGCTGATATGACGTGTTTGCTGTTCTATGACGTGGGTAATGATATTAATCCTGAAATCGGACAATCCAACTAAAACACATCATAGATCTGAATCACAACTAAATTGAATTCATGCCATGTTTGCCTCATGTAGTTCTCCCGACCCACCCAATTCACTACATGATCAACTGTTTATTGTGGGGACTCGGACCTCGATCTCGAGTTCTTTACCTGCCAGTTTTGTGGAACCGCAGCAATATGTTGCACGCGCGATCCTACAAAGGCTCCATCCATCAACTTAGAATCACTGATCACAATCAACCACCATTGACCGCCCTTGACAAATTCCTGGCTGTTGGTGCTCGTCGTCCCCCATGATTTACCATCAACAAATCGACAAATAATAATCAGCAATACAATGAACCATGGTCCACCACAAAAGTTGACCATCATAAAATCAACCAACCCGCAACTAGAATTGATCGACGACAATAATACTGAACAATCAACAAGCAAATGTGAACTTCTAATCGTAGCTGTGTATAGTGCATAGTATTGATGGCTAATTCTAATACTGTAGCAGGCTTAAATATCATATACCTATTGATGCAATATTGTGCAACAGAGCTCCCAGATACCTATTAAGTCAATTAACAAGAGTGTGAATTGTGTTCTACAGGGTAGCAATGATATCAGTTATTGATATGCAATATTGATTACATTATCTTTCTGTAATCATTGATTGTTTATAACTACTCTTGCCTACAATCAACTGTTCAAACAGCCGGTTGATCCGGGCAGCCACGGCAAGCAACCCGTAGCAAGCCGCTTCAGTGGCAACTCGATAAGGCAACTAGGCGCCACAAGCTGGGAAGTGTTGGTTGATAAGCTGGTTACTAGCATTTGATTAGAACCCTCCTGGTAGCTCCTGAGCTCTTCCTTGAAAGGGATCTAGGGACACTCCTCTCTCTCCAGATCGCTCCCTCCTAACCACCAGCCAGGATATACTATTGGTTTACCTGAGCATCATGACATATCATGACGAATGCTGGTGACCATGTGACAATTTATCACGGACAAAACTTGCTGGGTCTTTAAATTTTGAATCGTGTTTTTAATTTGTGTAACTAAGTGAGGGCATCAAATCATTTAATGATGTGATTCCGTGGTTCATGGTTGATCATGCTTTGATGATCCTGATGATTAATCAATGGTTAATGTATGGTTCAAACCAAAATGAGCCATACACATGAAAAACAACAAAACATAACTTTGGGATGGTTCTAGCGGTACACTCAGATGCATTTCCACTGCGCATTTGAATCCGCAGAACTGCGGGCAATGATCTGCACAAAGGTGCAAAAAGCTGCTGAAAAATTGCATCCATCACGGGGGACATGTTGCGGGCCTGCCGCGAGCAGCTCTTCCAAGCTAAGGGACACTTTTAGGAAAGATGCTCTCAATTAAACCTACCTGGCAATGAAACATCCGCAATAGAAATAGATGGTGTCTGAAGGTTCCCTATTCAAAAACGATGGTTTTTGCTCCGCCACGAGAATTTATTACATGAAGACTCGGTATCAATTCCA
This sequence comes from Symbiodinium kawagutii, assembly GCA_009767595.1. Lineage (NCBI taxonomy): Eukaryota > Dinophyceae > Suessiales > Symbiodiniaceae > Symbiodinium > Symbiodinium kawagutii. Next base: position 400,792 of record VSDK01018221.1, read on the forward strand.
TGTCTCCAAAGCCCTGCTTCCTCATCTTCGATCTCGCACTTCTCTTCTTCAGACCTGTTCTTCTGTCGTTTCGAGGGAAGAAGCCGTGGGTGTGGCTTTGATCGTCGGGGTTTCCAGGAATGTCTGATGCCAGTGCTGATAAAACAGGGTAAATGATGGTCAATCAGGGCTAATACAAGCTGCTGCTAAGTAATAATACAAATGATGTTGTACTCATGAACGGCTTAAATAGTTCATGATGGTTTATGGTGGTGCAAAGTTAAATTAATGTGAAGGCAACCACATCAAGAATAGGAACCAGTTGGGTGATTACTTCGCTCATTCTGACAGGTCTCACTGTGGGGGTGAGTCCACTGCCATCATCAGGAGCGCAATAATCACTTCGAACCATTCAACCAAACATACAACCCCTGAAGAGGCTATCTCCCTTGGCTCCGCACTCTAGGAACTGGGGACAAATGTGGACAAACTAGATCGTGGTCATCCGGAGAAAATGCAAACACATGATGTTCCACTCTTTAGTGGCTTCCATTACATAAATATGTCTTTGGTTCTACCTCCTGCCTGGTGAATGTTTGATCAATGATCATTCCACACGCAGGTGTTGGCCCGCCAAAACCAAAAGTGCCGTCAGTGGTCGCGCATATAGCTTGCTTTGAGGGTGGTGAATCGCTGCAGTGTTTGATGATTGCGCATTTCCAAGTCTTACCAGTGATGTTGCTCATGTTGAAGTTGCTTGGCATGATCATAGTGATCATCATGATAAGCTGCGCACTCACAATGATGATCGTCCATCATGAGGCATAATCGAATCACAAGCCAAATTCAGCAAACACATGCAAACCGCAATGGATACATTGAAACAGCCAAGATCAAGGCAATAGTCACTGAATCAATGGACCTTCGTCAGGGATGTTGGCTTCTGGTTAACCTCGATATAATGGTGCGTTCTTAGTTGTATAGACAGCCATGTTATGGAGGTCAACCAGATGGCTAGTTACCTTGTTGTTTTTGGATTTGGTGATTGCTAACCGGCACCTGTCCAATCGTGGAGATTAGTTAGCACAGCTTACCCTCTGGTAAACTAACCTGGCAATGATAAATCCATCATTTATTGGTGTTTTCCCAGGGTTTCACTAAAAGCGTGGTCAAAATCCATTGCCAGGTTAGTTTACTGGAGCATAATCCCAAAACTCAACATTTATCAGCCACAATTCTCCGTGACCCTCTGAGAAACGAGCCTGGAAGATAAGATTTACCCCATTTTGTATAAGAAAACCAAGTGCAAACATCTACCAATTTTGGAGATTTTCCATGCAGCCAGGTTGGTTCACCAAAGTGTCTATCAGGACTCGATCATGCTGGAAATCTCACATTTAACTGAGGAAAACCCGTTTTTTCATGGCATGGTCTACCAGAGTTGGAGCCAGTAGCTCCATGGTGCGGCCAAGAAGCGGCCCCGGCGGAATGCTCCACTCTTCGATCTCCTTCTTCCTGTGGCGACAGATTCGCCGCGGTTTCAACCGGTGACTTGACTTGGACCAGCCGGGGCATCACCATGCGCGGATAGATTGCAACCTTGGTGATCAATGGGTATTTGGGGTAAACTAATCACTAGGCTGAAAACTTTTCCACTGATCACTACTGATGACTAAGGGTAAAAATGAATCACCAGGGTTTGAAAACCCTTAGCCTCTTGGTAAACTCGAGTTTGAATCCCATTTGGTTGTGAGTCACTTTGGGCCCCCGGTTATCACGGCATCCCAAGTCGCCATGACGAGTTATGGTGTCAACCCCGGCTGAAGCTAAATTCCATAGCTTCATAGTCATAGCGGTTGATACGGGTTACAACCATTGTCCATTGTCATCATTTGGGGATAGTGGCCAATAATAATAGGAAACCATAAGTTCATTGATTTGGGGAGGTACCATTCGAGTGGGAAATCAACAGACGACCTTGGGGGAACATCCCTATTTATCAACGTTTGGGGTTTATATAGCTTCATCCAGGGTTGGCACTACTAGTGATATATCAGAGTTGTCCTTTTTAAGGATACATGGCAGGACCAGCACAGTACCAATTCCCTGTTGGGGACCCCTTGGAATGCAACAGGGAAATGGACATCTATGGTGATGAGGATCCTGGTCATCTTGATCTATCACGGTCATGACAATGATGTTGCTGTCCGAATCTCGGACGGCAAACAAACACAGATATTTTCATAGAGAACCAACAGTTTGCAAGTACTCAATCATCTGGTGGTTTGTCAAAATAGGGGGCCAACAAAGTTAGGGTGGGTCTATTCCCATACATGATTGATGTAAAGGGTGACAACTGGGGCTGCACACATTTTAAGAAACACCCAAATGGGTAACCCAAAAAGAATACTTTGATTCTGGCAACCAACCACCAACCTCTTTACTGATGAAATATGATGCGCAACAATGTTTAGGAATGGTCAAAGTATGGGAACAATCGAGGGCGCTGATTGACAGAAAACAACGGTTGCGAAGAAGGACTGACCAGTGATATGAATGTTTAGGATGCCTAAAATTTCAGGATGATGAATGAGCGACTATAGAGATCAACATTAGGATTGAAAAAAACACCATTTTCCCAGCTCAGAAAAATCCCAGCCCAGGATGCAGTTGCCCAAAGGTTGCGGGTTAAAAGGTCTGCACAAACATGACATGTGTGACGTATATTCCCAAGCTATTTTCAGTACCTCCAAGATGCTGTGACAACACCAAACAAATACTAGAGATGTCTCAATGATTGGTGGTTACAACTGATTGTTATCGTTGCTAACCAGTTGTCAATAGTGGTTGATCATGACGAATCACTCCATGAATTTTGGGGAGGGGGAACAGGAGGTCAGTAATGATATAGCCAAGATTGCTCCTGCAAATTTTGGCTTAAACATTGGATTATCTATTGAAAAACAATGCAGTATTTATCGTTGTCAATAGCAATCATTCCTCACTAATAGCTCTACGAATGTTTGGTCATTATCACACAAACACCTCATAAAATTATTAAGTCATGAAGAAAACTATGATGAACACCTTTGAAATGACCGAACTGGATGATTGTCAAAACATTATGAAAATTAACCACAATGTTAAATGATGATTTTTGAATCACAATGATTTAAATACTAGCTAGTGGGATTATAAGTGTAACAGCTATAAACCAGCTGTGACAATTGTAGATCACAACGATTTAAATAACAATGGTTCATCACAATTCTAACCTTGATCACATGTTATCACTACAACGATTTAAATAACAATGGTTCATCACTTTTTGTTAACCGTTATCACTGTGATTTACCATTGTCAACCATCGTAGCTAGTAAGAACCACCCTGAAATCCTCGCAGCGTTGAGCGGCGCAGCTCCCCGCACTTCCGCCGGTAGGCCACAAAGGTCTCGTTCCGCACCTGCCATGGGAGGCTCGTTGGACCGCTGAGGTGAGGTGGTGCCATGGGAGAGCTGGATTGTTCACCATCCATCCATTCATCATTAGCTGGGCCTAACTAGTAACTAGGCATATATATTAACCCATGGATGGATGATTTAATAATCATTAATTGGGCCCAACTAGCTGAATGATCATTCATTAATTAACCATCTCTAAGCATATATCATTGACCGTATTAGCATTCATGATACGATTCAGTTCAGCATATTATCCTTGGTGGCCTATAGATCCCTTGCAGAAAATATATTTTTAGTGGTTATATGGTAAATCAATCATATCCCAAAAACACAACAAAAACCTAAGTTAGTGGGTATAAGCCATCCAGTATCGAAAATTTATTAGACGGGCCGTATCATTCACAAACCATCGACTGGCCATCGCCTAATAGGACACATCACCTAGCTGGTGTCATATCAGCATGTCAGCTTTACTGAAACTCCATGCCACTTCGCTGGTGAACCATGGCTGGTGCACTCCAAGTCATATGGCTTCTCATAGCTTTTGGGTCAGGGGATGTCTGTTTAGCCGTGAAGTATCCCGATGGTTCCTAGTGCCGCTGCCAGCAACAACCACGGAGTTCTTCAGCAGCTACTCCGCGGTGGGTCAAGGGCCATTCCCGGGTGAACAACCGAGCTACCAAGTTGTTGGGCTCATCTCTACCCATTGAGTTGATTGGAATCGACCCCCGGCGGCATCTCAGGAGCCCATCAGCACCAACCATCCAACCGTTACGAGCGCCACAAGCGCTGGAGCACCTTCCTTCGTTCGTCAATTTTGGCCTGTGCACCGGTCCAGGAGCCGAGGCGAGGCACCACTGCTGGGTCGCCAGGGACGGCTAAGACCTGCAACGGCTATAAGTTCAACTGTGGCTTCGTGATGGTTGAGCCCATTGGGTAGCAACCAAGCCACAAGCAGATGGATTTCTTGGTGAAATGATTTTGATCTCAGGGTCATGTCTAGAAGCATCAAAAGGTTGCATCAAGTTTCCTCTAAGGGTGAGGCTTCACAAGAAACTGGTTGTTTGCATGTACCAAGGTTCCGCCAAAGCGGCGATTCCAAACAAACAAGGTGTAAAAGGATGGTGCCTTAGCAGCCCCCAACCTTTGTTGCGGAGAACACAGTGTTCAAAGGCAGAGTTTCCATATACTCTTGTCCTTCGACAAGGAAGTGAAATCATATGACCTGAGTCATGAATGAACATTTATTCGACTGTAAACATCATGACATATCTTCTGTATTTGACAACATTCTCAGTGCACCTATGGCATCCCATGGCCAGTGGCAACCCTACCACCCAAGAACAAACAAAAAAGGTTTCGATGAAGCAGCTAAGCCTTCAAGCAAGAAATTGCTCATCAGCTCAATCACCATGGTTTGTGCTTCTGGCAAATACGAAGGAATAGCAACAATAAACAGCAACCGCCGATGGCTGACACGACCATCATATGCAGCTCAATCTGTTGTCAGTTCTATTCCACCAAGAGGAACACAAAATAAGTGAACAAACATTCACGTTACAAATGTGCAGCTTTCCCTGCGGGAGACCCCTGGCCACAGAGGATGCCTAGTCTCAAGTCCATCATCCTGAATCCAGCAGATCAACACCAACCCGCCATGCCTGTAAATCCCTGAAGCGTTGTTGTTCAGCGTTGAACCATCCTGGGGAATGACACTGTGGAATGGATCAGTTGGTGAAACATAGGTGGAGGACATGGGTTGTAGTATGGGCTGCATATGATTTCTACAGTGTAGTAATATTTGTGGCTGCTGAATGTGAGGCAGGGACCACAGGTCAAAACAAGAGTGTTTTGACACAACAGGCGATTATAATGACATCATATCTATGTATGTTTATACAGGATGGAAGAAACACTTATCAAATCTTATCTCATCGAAATTTCACACGATGTTGCAGGAAAGGTACAATTCATGTACCATCATTCACCATTGCTTTCCCTATGATTTTGTTTCTAAACTGATCCCCGTCAGTATATCAACTGCTACCGGTGTATCCAACCAGTATTTACCATCAGTCATTATATTACAATTGACTATTAGTAAATGATTAATCAATAAACAAATCAACTCACTGACGCATCCTCAAAGACACGTGCAACGGTCCACAGTCACCAGCACCGAGCGTCGTTGAAGCAACTGGCCGTGCTTATTGTGCCATGTCAAGGCCTTGGCGTTTACTTTTTGAGGGACATGGGAACTAATGGGTAGCCAAGAAAAGTGTTGGTTGCAATGTCACTTGCTTGGAAATGATAATGGTAAATATCATGGTTGATAAGCATAATTGTCAGCTTAGGAAGGGTTGAATATCATTAGTTTCTAATTGTCGGACAACGGTTTTTGATGCAAAATGACGGTGAATCAATTTGGTGATGATTGAATAGTGGTTTATGACGGCTAGTGAATGTTGTATATAGGTTCAGCATGGCGAGCTATAGGTAGTAATTGCTTCATGATTGAAGGTGGTTCATCATGGTTGATATACGTTTGTGTTGGCAAACAGGTTGAGGAGATAAAACAAAGGTCAGTAGGTTGCAGCATTGGTTGATAGATGATATGCTCACCAATGGCTTTTGATAGCAACACATTGGCAATAATGGACAATTAGGGTAATGAATCATTCATTGACCAAAATAGACTAATCTTCACTGGCTTATGGTAGTCAATAATAGATTAATGAAAAATAACTACTTATGATAGTCAATGACGTCAATCACACATAGGTTCATATTCTATAGGTAAATGAGTGGGACGGTCAATGCTAGGTAGATGCAACCAGTAAGTTTAACGTTTAAGGGTTTAATAATTGCTATATCAACCTGACCGTGGGTACGTAATTAAGTAGTATTTGATTGATATAGCCATGACTGATGAATTCATAGGACCTCGAGTGATCTTCATCATCATCAACACAATTGTCCTTCTCACGTCTATAACTACTTAACTATCATGATTGTCTTGTAAGCAATGCACTTGTTAGGCTAGCCACATGTGTTAGTTGTTCAATTATGCTGTTTTGCTGGCAATCTTACACCAATTCTCATGACTCGCACACTCTGTCACACTGTAATGTAATCAAAATCTTGGCATGAGTATTGGCACAAAGTCTGGATTTCGCGCCCAATATGTTTGTAAACATGGGGTTAGTGGGATGTGTTTGTGGGAATTGACTTTATTCATTGATCAGCTACAAACCTATCAGTCCACGTTCGCACTGTGCACTTGATATGCCGGTGATGCTACTGGCGATTGTGGTTGTAACATTAATTCCTATGTAGCAACTGTCCGATCACTATCGTGATTGTAAATATATACAGTAAATAGATTGATTGTTCATTGTATCATAGCTGATCAAGTTAAAGAAATTGTTTATCATTAAACAAGTATTTGACTGTCACTATAAAGAGTTTAGACAATGAAGATTTTTCCAAATGTGAAGAACCCTCAGTACATCAAATAAATAGAGTAGCCCCACAGTTAGGATGTTCATCTACCCAATGAATTAGTAGAGTTGTTCTTGCAATAGTGACGGTTGTGACACATATATGTATTACTGTCTGCCGTAGCTATATTTTGGTCTTACATCAGGTTCTGACCAGTTCCAACTGTTCCAGGAAAATCTGCCGTTTTTTGATGCAGCAGTTTTAGAGCAGTTCTATGATCGTTGTAACCAGCAGTATAACCAGCAGGCGCTATCATATCAATTCTATTGCTGTTAAAAGCTATAAAAAATGATTTAATATCAACGCAATCACTCTTACTCTATAGCCTTTTAAAGCTGTATTCACCACTAGTGATTAGCGACTCATCGTTACTATTGGTGTTAATTGATCATTTTTGGTCCACTTAAAAAAATGCATGGCTATGACACGATATGAGTCATTCCCATAGCGCTTATTGCTTTTAGCCGGTTCCATCGCTGACACCAGTCGCGCTGTCAATCAAGTCACCCATTCGCCCGACTCCAGCTCGATCCTCAGCTGCCGCGGACGGGGGTGGTAGGCACAACCAGCCAGGTGAATCATAGGACAATGGCAATGGTGAAACATAGGTTTTACTATGTTTATCTATGTTTTATAGTTGGTGGGTCATCAATGATAAGGCATGTTGACTATGGTGAACATATGTTTAACATGAGGTAGGCTCCTTGCCTGAATTATAGTCATTGATAGTTGATGCTGGTCAGTTTGAAGGTTGAGCTTGACCCTGTTGTGGGCATAGTTAACAACGAAAATATATCATGATTGGGCAATTGTGAGTGGCAACCCAATCAGCCATTTAACATGATTTAAGAATTGTTAGCTATAGTTATATCATCCTACGTCATGTAATGCCTACCACAACTGGTGGTTTCCCTAGGTATGTTCACGAACGACTCAAAACCCCACAGGGACCCAGGGCAGTTGTGGACAACGCTGGAGACTGCTGTCAAGCTGCCAGTGGTCGTCCGAGACCTTCCAAGTTTTGGCTTTCACCACCTTGAACGGGCGCTTTCCAACAGCGCCAGCGCTCACAGCTGCTAAGGGGAGGAATCTGCCAGACACGATGTAACTTTGTTGTTTAAATAACAGGCGTATTAAGGGTTGAACCCTGGATGTTTCAAGGGATTTTTACTTAGTTGTTGAAATCAAATTCATATATATATATATACATATTATATTATTTGAAATGTTTTGAACAATATGTTTGTCTTTGTGTTCAACAAATTTGACACATGAAAATATATTAAATGTGCTCAAGAAAAGTTGCTCAGATACTGGCACATCTCACTTGCGGAGGGATATCAAAAAGTTTGTGATCAGGAGGTGTCTGATCACTTGTTCATAGTCTACCATTCAAATACTCCGTAGATGATCCGCAGATCCCTGATCAGCTGAACACCTCTGAAAATGCTTCTAAAAACAAAGCACTTGCTTCGCTGCCATGGCCCAATGGAAACCATCTGGTGGCCATGTCTGGGCAATAGTATCACCATGTATCACCAATCTCTCATATCTAGTAAGTTTCTTGTTTTAGTCCAGAAATTAGGACAACTGGAACACGTCATAACCACCTGGTGGAGTAGGCAGTTATGTTACGGACCCAGCTGAAACGCGACTTGGTACTGAAACAGAACTATACATCGAGAAATTCCCTGCTGATTCTTGGGTGCTCATTAAAGTTTACCCAGCCATTCTATGCTGGATTACCCGATTTCTCGCCACTCTGTCATCCGGGATAGTTATGTTTGATTTGGATCAATATTACAGTTTATCAAACCGTTGGGACGGGGATCTTTCTGTGTTGTTGGGTCAGCGAAAGCACATGTAAAAAGCGCAAGCTCAACATGTTTCCCAACCACATATCAATGATAATAATGATATCCCGACTGGTTGCTTCATATATGTGGGATGAATTCCAAAGCAGCCCATCAAGCAGCCCATGAAGCAGCCCATCATGACACAGTTCCATGGTGGCCACTCACCGTGAGCCTCGTCGAAAACCACGCGCCGCGTGATGGGACCGTCCTCCTGCGGCTTGTTGCGGATCACCATGGCGGGTTTGAAGACCTCGAGACCGGGCGGCGCTGTAGCGTTGAAGGGGAGGCTGATCAGTGAGGATTTGAGATACCAAACATGCGGGTGCCAAGCCATATAGGGTATCCAATGGGCACCGCCGAAAAATGATCATTTTACTACCATTGGTTTTACTTGGTTTTGGGGGTGCCACTATTGCGGCACATACCCATGTATACACCAAAGATACCCCTCGGTATGAAGCAGTCAGTATTGACAAGTAACTGAGCAGTCAGTGTTCAGAATGTGTAGTTTGCGAGATACTGTCATTAACATATCCTCCTAGGATCAATTATAGTCATATAATCAGGATGAATCATAGTCAGGTCATTGGTCCAGCTGTCCCAATGGCTTCCAGCCAGCTTTTTTCCAACGAGGTTTGACGGACTGAGGATCCCGGCACAAACCCATTGGTTTTGGTAGTTGTTGTTCTGCATGAACTCATCTACCCACTTCTTTTCCTGATGAACTCAGTGGTCTGCTGACTTCAGACGGGGAGAAAAAGCTGCACCAGCACCCGCGACAGGTTTTTTTTTGATACATGGGTATGTGACAAGCCCTAGGGTAACCAATGGGCCTCACCAAAATTCAGATTTTACACATGGAAACCATTGATTTGTTTGGGGTACCACTATTCTGGCACATACCCACAAGTTCTAGGAATGCTGTTTATAGTTTATACGTAGAATAATTTTTGGAACACACATTGGTACATGGATGTCTTCATGAATGCTCATTCATGCCAGGAACATGCTACAGTAATTGATAGGCGGCAACATGCTCCGGTGGCGAAGCGACTGCAAGCTCACAAACATCCATGGGATTCGTGTTGCTGTCAGCTATAGATTCACGGCCCAACATCCTATGCATGTGATTAAAGCTCGGCATCCCAAATGAACACCCCCAAAACACACATGCACATTATCGCGTGCTTGTGCTGAAATGATGATCTAATGTGATCTACCTATTTTGGCAACCCATTCATCCACTCATCATCACCATTGCCGATGCATGATCGATCTGAACCTCTGTCGTGCATTCCCCACAACGGCCGTTCTTGTCAGGTGTAGTTTGATCATTTCCGATCTCCAATGAACTGGTTGGGTTGGTTGACTTGAACATCCACAGGAAACCCTTGTCTATATCATCTGAGGGTTTTCTGCAGGTTTTCCTATCAACGATTTCTGGGATAAATTCATCCAAGCTGAAATCCAGCTGGATGATCTAGACCCATCAATCATTGCTATACTGGCAGGTATTCAATTTGATTTACCCAATCCGTTTGGTAGGAATATTGTCATCAATATACAAGGTGGGGCCCCCAGATAACTACGTTGGTATAAAATGCGGGTAACTACCAGTTCTGGTAGATGTAATCATAGTTAAATGGCTCATAAACCAAGTTATACCCATGCGGGGCCACCTTTTCTGCTTGCTCACACATGTCACAAGCGGGACAAAAAAAAAACAGATAAGTTTTTGAGTCCTAAAACAGATAGTATTTCTTCCAAGCAGGTGCCAGTGTCACAAAGGTGCAGAGCTTCCAGTTACCTCATTGTTGTAGGTAACCCCGGAACCCCTCCTGTAGGGATGGTTACCTATGATTTGTTGGTAACTGGAAGGGTAGGGATAGCCAATCCAAACGAATCATCCTAAGCAATTTCCATCAGAGAATCCAAGCATTTGCGAGAATGAAACCCTTAGCCAAGAGGCTGCTTGAAGCTGAAACTCGAAGTTGGACCGAAGCCTGTGCTCCGAGTCGGGTAGCCACCGCGGGCGCTTGGTTGGGAGCTGCGCCAACATTCACCAATGCTTCGGAACTACACTGGTGGATTGGCTGATGAATGGGCGAACCAACCATTTCCAGAATTAAAATGGTACGCTTTGTCAGAATCTGGTGAAATATGATGCGATAACCATATTAGGTTAATGATGAACCATTTCCTACAGAACTTCACCAATGATTGAACAACACGAGATGGGGAACCAACCGGTGAATCAGGGACCGGCGAACATCACGACTGGATCAGGTTCAGATCCACAAGGCGCAATTGATCCGGGCATCCTGATAGGCACCAGATATAGGACTGATTCAACCAAATTATTGGTTTCTCAAAATAGGGGACCCTCATAAAATGCTTGGTTTATCAGATTTAAATTATTAATAATAAAGGATGATTTGGGGGTCCCCCTATTTGGAGAAACACCCAAATAGAGCTATATAAGCTGATTGAACCCAGTATATCAGGTAGATAAAGAGTATATACTGAGTGGTTCAACAAATTGCACCCTCATATTCAACCAAATATATTCCACGGTTTTGTGCTGAAAATTTGTGCCCAAGAATGGCTGGTCACCCTAACCAATCCTAAACTGACAATCCGTCCATGTCGATTGAAGGAGCAAAGCCTAGTCCGGCGATGAATGCACGTGCCTCCGGGAATTCCAGGTGGGTCGGTGCCAAGCCATAGGGTAACCAAATGTAACCAATATCCTACCCCAAAAATGATCATTTTACTAAGAAACCACTGATTTTGGGGGTGTCATTGTTTTGGCACATACCCAGAAAGCTTCGGTGTTCCGGCTATCCATCGACAGAGCCAATTCGCCAAGGAACCCATTCATCTCTCTCTCCACACGTTCCATCTCTCGCTTCCTCAAATCACAAGGGGGCGGGTTCGCAATTGGTTTTCCACCGGGGATGATGATGATGATGATGATGATGATGATGATGATGATGATGATGATGATGATGATGGTTGGAAATAATTGACAATGATAGTTGATCAAGTTAAATATGGTTAACTTTTCATTGTTGATACCAGTTGTCAATGATGGTTGTGTCCAATCCAGAAAGATTGATGACGGTGACGATGACGATGACGATGCTGATGCTGATGATGCTGATGCTGATGATGCTGATGATGCTGATGATGCTGCTGCTGCTGCTGATGCTGATGATGATGATGATGGTTCATAACAAAACAGGAGGTCATCTGTTTCATTATGATTACGGTTACTGCTGATTCTTGCTGGTCATCAATGGTTGGTCATGGGTCATTGTTGCCAAATCATGGTTAATCATGGGTCATTGATGGCTAGCCACTGCTAATCACTGTATTGCTTCCAAGTGAACAGCCATACAAGAAGAAACTGCTGCACTTGACGGAAGAACCCATGCACAAGCATTGTTGAACCACCACCGATCATGGGAGGCAACTACAAAAAATGACCTTCACAAAATAACGGAGATATCACATGAACGGATTTTCATGTCATCCGGACCATCCTCCTGAAGTACAACTATATAATGGTAAGCAATGTTTGTCTGGCAACCGCACTGTCTGTTCCTACCTGGCTGGACAATGCTAGAGTTGCGCTCAAATTCGCCTGGTTTGACTTCACAGGGATCATCGGAACGGCGGAACGTGCGCCCATTGCGAATCCAAGGGTCTTGTCTTTCTCCAAGAGCTCTCGCAGTTGTCCCTCCTGCGCTTCAGCTCACCACTGACGTCTCATCTTTTTGTTGCAGCTTCCAACTTCCTGTGAAGTAGCTGGAAGAAATCCACCTATGACTCAATCACCAATCGCCAACCATCACCAACCATCACCAACCATCATCATTAATCACCGACCCCTGGGACCCATCGCGGTCACCGCCGCGACGCATCGCGTTGCTGCGTCCTCCTCCTGTCGCTCACCGGAGAGGCGTTCCTTTCGGTCGACCCATTGGCGCTTCACCTGATCCAAGTCACCTGAGACCGCAGGTTTCGAGGGGTGGTGATTCATTCAGGTTGGACACCAATAATGGATGTTAATGAATGTAATAATGATTAGTGGATAATAATGGATACCACTAGCATACCAATTGAGGTTAGTGGATAGTAATGGATAATAATGGAAACCAATAGTGGATGTTGGTGTTCCAGGTTTCATATCGGTCATTCGTAGTGGTGCTTGCGGTTAGTGGAGAATGTAGGAGTGGATAGCAATGGATAACAATGGATAACAATGGATAATAATGGACCATAAAGGATAATAAAAGATGATATATAACAAATAATAAAGAATCATAACGGATGATAAGGGATCATAATGGATAATTATGGATAAACATGGAAAGTAGTGGACCATAATGCATTATAACGGATGATGATGATAGAGGATAGAATTGCTATTTGTGAATGATTGACCATAAGTAGTAGTAGTAGTGGTTACAGTAATAATGGTTCATGATATTTCATGATAAACAATATGGTTCATATTGGATAACTGATGGTCACTTAGCAGTAGTTAATGATGGTGGATTGATGGGTAAGAACGGTTAATGGTGGTTGATGCTGCCCACTTGATGCGGTCAATGATCATGGTAATGGCTGGTGAATAACTAAGCATTTTTAGTAATTCTTGAATGGTATGGTTCATAGTCAGTCAATATAGTCAATATGGTTATATTTGATCTGTCACCATTAACCAAAAACTTGAACAGCACCAGTGTTGCTGGTGCCCCCAGGAAAAATCGCACTTGTTCATGGGGTTGGGGCATGGGTGGTCCAGGTAGACGGTGCTACCGATGATACGCCCAGAATTGATGTTTTCCTTTGCTGGGATGGTTGATGATATCAAACCCAAAACGATCAATATTGAAACCATCCATGGATATGTTTTTGTTGATGCTATCTTCACCACCTTCATGGTTGTCTTTTCCGATGATATCATGCTCAACAGTTGAAAATCAAATTTGCCATGCATGCTGGTTTCCGATTTGTTTGGGATGATCATTCGGTTCCAAATAAACAAGCAAACAAACAACCCATGGGATTGATGCGTCTTTCTTTGTCTACTTGGCAGACCGGGCCACATGGCCAGCCCATCCCCATCTCGTTGGGTCTGAGGGAAACTCCCCTAGATTTCGGAGAGCTGAGGGATCTGCGGTTGCTTACGGCCATTACCAACAGAAATCTGGGTTCCCAGATACTGGGTATTAGACCTATCTTCAGTTAAATCCCATCTTGAGTTAGTCAAATTACTTACTAAATAGTGGTTTCGATCTTATCTTGGGTTAATCGCATCCTTGTTAGTACTTGTGTACATTGCTCCCCCTTCATGCACTGCTATGAAAAATCAAGATTTTACAATTGAAAATCATTATTCACCAAAATTGGTTGTCTTTGTCTGCTATGACCTAATCACAACAAACCAGTTACGAAGCATCAGGAACTATTGATTGCCAGCCATTGTTTCAGTTGGAAAGTCATTAATTACAAGCGATATGAACCCTAGTAAACCACTGCTATCTGCAAACTTCCCCGGAACCGGCGCGAAACCGGGCGACTTTGCTTCTCCCGAATCAGTCGCGTGAGCTCCTGTAGTGAAAGAGTAGCCGGCATTGATAGGATTGAGCAGCAGCAGCACTAAGGTGTTTCTGTTTTGGTTTATCGCTAGATGCTCAATGGCCAACCAGCTTTAAGTTGATGCTTAATGAATGGTGTATGGTTAACTGGCCATTGTTGATGGCAATTCATTCTAAAATGTGTTGTCTTCCAATTGATATATTTTGTTTTGATACTTTGGCTAATGAATTTACATTTTCGTGTGTGATCTAAGAGGTTCTCTTGGTTGGGGGGGCGTTATTTTTGCTGTGCTGGGGGGTATCCAATGGAGCCTCAACGGCCAAATCACTGTTGAAATATGGCCCCAAAACAATGTTGCTAAAATACTGCTGAAAATACACAAAACTACCAGTTCCAGATATCAGTAATTACCAGCGCCTTTGCTAAGTAGTCAAATGGTCAAATATGAATACTACGCCGTTGAACATCTTTTCCACACCCAACTTGTACAACATAACATACAGCTTAAACAATTTTCGTTTGCAGAATTGGAGCCAATCAACAATGGTAGCGTTCATGTGTACCCACCATTGACCATTGATGGAGTGGTGCAAAGTCGGCCACGCCTCGGACAATGCCCTTGATGATACTTGCCGATTCTATTCAATGCTTCAGTTAGACCTGTCCAGGCTGCCACTGTGGATTGTACACCCAGAACGGAGAGCATTTCTCAAAGTACAAATTGAAATCCTTCACCACGAGTTCGCCCATTATATGCTGAATAGGACATGTCTTTACATTTTTGAAATATAGAATGCCCTAAAAGATGTTAGAACATATGTCAGATAGGACATCAGAAGGTCCGGGATGGCATGACTTTCCAAGCTGCAGTGATGAACTTCCAGGAACTTCTGCAGCTCCCTGATCTTCAAACTTCGCTCCGAGCTGCTCAGTGCCCCTTCCGCTCTGTCTTGAGTTCACATCCACTGCACCACTTCAGCAGGCAACGGGTCCTGTAAGGTCATGTAAGGTACGCTAACAGTTGATATTCGTTTATAGTCAGCTAAATTAGATAATTACAATCTGGGCACCAAAGACTTCACTTGCTGATTGCGCGAGCGCGAGGAAGCGGATGGGCAGGAGCGGCGCCCTTGCAGCCGGCGAAGAAAAGGCATGATCTGCCTCGGTGGAAGGTGGCTTCCAAAGGCTTCTGAGTCCTGTCGGTGAATCTGAACTTGGCCTTGCATTTGTCATGTTCGCCTCGACATCCATACAGGATCGCTTCGTCCTTTCACTCACTCCTGGGTCAAGGAGACCACACTCACTCATCGGCCGACTCTTCCCATTCACGATCGCGGCCACGGAGATCGAGATTTGCCATGGGGATTTCCGGAGACGTTCCGGACAGCTCCCCTGGAAACACCCGGGAAAGTCTGGAAGTCCTTTTGTCACAACTGGCCGCACCTGCTCTGTGTGGCCTTCTAGGATGAGGAGGCATCTGTTTGCCATCCCCTAGTCTTGACCACTATGAACCAAGTAATTGGTGTTGCCACCTATCAGCAACCAACCCCAGATTTTGATGGATTTTGTCCGCAAACTACTGGCTGTTCCGGCAGATTTACCGGCATCCTTCTCTTCTTCACCTTCCGCTTCGGGCAAATCCACTTTCCTGAGCACGGCTTCGGTCATCCGGCGGGGCCTATAGCTGGGTGCTTTGATGGAGTTAGCATCCGATAAATCAACTCTGAAATGATGGAAAATAGCCATGCCCAGTGTTGTAATCATTACATCGCCCACTAATTATTCGCCATGTTTCTTGACCACTATGAACCATTCTTGAGGCAGTATCCACAAATATCACCCAACACATGACAACGCACCATGAAAACCATTCACCATGCAGTTGACCACAACCTGGACGTGCCCACCAAGGTAACGACTCACCATGGTTACTTAGGGATTCCTTCACCCTACAGGGCCCCAGGTTCCCAGCCATGCCATGCCGTTAGGCCCCCGGTTCCCATCCGAGGCGCAGCTCTGCCGTGCTTTGGCCCACCGGCCCCGCCATGGCCGGGACCGCCGGTGCCGCGCCATAGAAGCCCTCGGGGGGTCCCAGGTCGAAGCGCAAGAGGAACTGCTGCACCTGGAGGGGCCATGGGAAGTGGTGCAATTTGATGCTGCAGAGATAGAGAAAGAGAAAGAGATAATTGCACTGTACTTTTAAACTATAGAACTTTTTAAACAACATACATAATTCTATAGATAGATATAGAGAGAGAGAGAGTGTGAGAGAGAGAGAGTGAAAGAGAAGAAAAAGACACAATGAGAGATGATTACTGATTTTTTCCAATATACGGTGTATATATACATGATTTGTTGAAGGCATATGGCAGTGGGTCAAACCCTGTACTCGTAGTTCCCTTATCATTCACCATTGTTTTCACTATTATTGTTGGTAAATATCCTGGATTATTGGTTGGTTGATATTGACCCATAGCCATATGAACAACCGTAAACATACATAGATATCATGTAGATCCACAGCTTGCGGATCAGTTTTGCCATGCCATCCCGACCTTGGCACACAGCCGATCATCAGGAACCGAGCCCCCAAGAGTCAGGGAATGGCCTGGTGCCACCTGCGTTGAGGCTGTCAGCCCTGGTAATCAATCGACATCAATCACTCAACTGTGTACTCATTGTCAAGTGCTTGGTTATCAATAAACACAATTTATGATTAACTGAGTGATCATGAATAATTACTAAGTAAAAGGATATAGAACAATATCACCAAATTTCACTTAAACATCAATCCAACAACTTGTTCGTCAAGTAACCATCACACCAATATGACTACCCACCTTCACCACGCCCCCCCCCCACCTCCGTGTACGCCACCGGACCCGTGCTGGGCCGAGGCTTGATGGGCTCCAGCTCCTCGGCATCATCCAACTCGTCATCGCGCAGTGCCGTGTGGTGGTACGGCAGAGCCCGCAGCAAGAGCTGCACGTTGCAGCACCAGCCGTAGCCCTGACGCTGCCGGGCCCCGAGGGAGACCACGCCATGTGGACACTGGGGCCTTGGGAGGGTAGCTGCCTGCCAGGGGGTGGGACACTAACTGGGAAACATCCCTTGGAGACCAGAGTAGCTGCCTTGGATGGTTGATGGTAGATGGGAGGTTGAAGATGGTATTCACTGGCAAATCCCATTGTTCACTCGGGTGCCTCTTCCCGAAATCAACTGGATTCTGGATCTCTTGTCCAACCTAGCCATTCTGCTACAAGTTTTCTTTCATTTGCATCTTTTTTTCAATCCGGCCCAACCACAGTAAAATCAAAAAAACTGAATCTACAAAATCCAACCAAATATAATCCATAAGACATATGAACAATCCAACCATCTGCATAGAAAATCCATCCGAACCACACCACCGGTGGGATCTCTTCACCTCCCTGGCGGCCTGCGGGTTTTCCATGGCATGGAAACCCAAGGAAGCGGCTGCTTGGCCAAAGGCCAGCAGATCCACATCTTTGGAGGACTCCCAAACCACCACGACGCAGGGCAACTGCACCTGACCGTGGGAAAGCCACCAAGACCCAGGCACAACAATCACCAGCGGTGAAGCTGTCCGCAACATCACCGGTGGTGAACCATGAGTTCCAAAATCCCAATAACATCGTGTGTATGATGCAAAGATTTACATAAAGGCGTTTGATTTGGAGGCATACAGCCGTGCCGTTTATCGCTATTGATTTGAACTCGCTGTCATTCACGACCCCCAGAAATTGGGAGTAACGTCACAGTTTTCATGCTTGCTAGTGGCAGCTGCAGCACCAAATCATTGAGCGATATGTTTTTTTTGTAAAATCCCATTGAACCACAGTTGCAACTCACAATCACAAGCCGGGATTTTATCTTTGCAACCAAAATGAAATTTAACAAAATATATCACAATACACCAAATCATTCCAAATTTCGAACATTGCATCTGATACAAAACAAATTCGCAGAAGATCTATCTCAACAGAACCCCCTCTTCGATGGTAAGTGGTACATCACTTTAGCTATGGCGGCTTTTTAGTGCGGGTGGTTTCAACCCCTATGAAAGATATGGTTCAACCAACCAACCATTTGGGAACACTAGGAAAATCAGAAATGTCGCTCAAACCACCAACTGGTAGTTGCTCAACCGTGATTGTTGGTTGATAGCCCCTATTACAACCATTACCCCCTAGGATAAACCGCCAACCAGTACTAACCACCAGTCAGTTCGAGTGTGGGTGGCTGCTCAAAACCTAATTTTTCTCACCAAACAGACGCCGAAGTATGGTGATCAACCATGGTTGATCAAGTCACGGTGGCTGGCTGATCATGGTCAGCTGCCATTCATCAATATGGGAAGGGGGGTGTTCTCCAGCCATAGGGATACCCCAAAGTTATGGTCCCTTAACTACTATTATGAATGCCTAATAGTGGATGATTTGGTGAGTCCCCTATTTTGAGAAACCACCATATTACTGAGAATGACATGAACCATCATTGACCACTTTCCACTTGTAAACCATCTGAACATGGTTAACTCAAATACAGCATCACATCTTCTCCCACTTGCTACTTTTGACCATCGGACCAACCAAACCACATCATTAGCCACTATGAGCGCATAACCACTAGCAACCACTTAGAACCACTAAGAACCACCTTAACCATGGTTCATATATGTTCATATCACCAAATTCCTGGTTGGTTTAGCCGTTCGCTCGCACCTTGGCTCCACCTCGCTCCTTGGCTTCCACGGCCACATACTTTCGCACGGGCATCGCGACAGCTCCAGGGTTCGACAGCGTCACACGTAGCGTGCCCTGGCTGGAAAAGATGCTGGGGTGGTCACCTTCCTCTTGGTTAGCTATGGGTTATTTATGGTCATTGCATGTAGTTGGTTAGTTGGTCAGTGGGATAGTTGGTTAGTTGGGTAGGCGATTGATGACTAAGGTAGTTGATGATAACCAAAATTTATTGATGACTGTGGTCAGGTTATCTTGCTTATTTTGGTCATTGTTGCACATGTAGTGTTGCCTGTTGTTGCTGATGTTATTTGCACCGATTGCTGCTTCCGGTTCGTACCTCTCAATTGCGAGTATACTCTTACTGATCTACACTTTATGTTTGCTGGGCGAAGGGTGCTTAGCAACCAACAGTCTTGATAAACAAGTTCACACACCTCCAGGCATTGATCCATAGTTGGACGATGACTTCCCCCTATTTACATGAACAAAAACATGAGTTTCAACATCACCGAAGGTGGACTGCCTGCCTGTCGCGCCTGGTGGTTGTAATGCTTCACATGGCGCCGGAGCAAAACGTCCTTGCAGCAACTGCTATTGAAGCTTGGCACCAAAGCCTGGCCATCCAACTGAACCTGGGCCACCGATGTTCTGCAGGGTCACAGGCGACCCAGCAAGTCGTTTGACTGCTTCATAGTGCTTCACGTATGATACTAATTACTACATCTGAAGGATACATCCCTTCATACTGCTTCATACTGCTTCATACTCATTTATTTGAATTTGATACAAATTACATCAAATTGCTACATCTGAGGAACAAACTCTTATGATGAACAACCAAACGCTGCTGACACTGAACAAAGTCAATTCGGGTCTAGGTGACTCAGGGTTGAGACTATCCCAGCGATGACAAGAACAAGAATCAAACACATCGGGCTCAAATGTGCCGAAGTGTAGCTTATATGAAGTTACGACTTCAACACTCCTTGTCAGCTCCAGATCGCACCCCACTCAACGGGGTATATATGGATACTCCTGGCTCCTTAGCTCGCTTGCTCCAAACCAACAACCAGGAAGCTCCCTGATGTGTACATCAGGGATGTATCTGTCCCTCCATACCTGGGCGTAACAATTCGACTCAGAAGCAAATATTTTTTTTTTTGGTGCAAAGTGCAGAGCTATATGGGGGTTTCTCAAAATAGGGTACCCCTAAATCATCTATTGACAATCTAAGACAAACTATTTGGGGATGATTAGGGGGGTCCCCTATTTTGAGAAACCATCAAACATAGCAAATATAGTCAATTATAGCCAATACAGCCTAATAAAGCCCATATAGCTGAATGGCCTTATAATGTTCAGAGCCGCTTTATAGCCAATATAGACAATAGCTATAAGCTATGAATTCATGCTTGGATATAATCAAGCCCACGGAGAGCTTTTCCACCTGGAACTGCCTGGCTTTTTCTGGTCTCACCATCTTGCCAAGCTACATGAACTGTGACAGCCAACGGCCCGCGCTTCATGGGCGTATTGGGAATGGGCAAACCTTCCCCTTCGAGGATAAAGGTGATGTTGCAAGCCTTGCCTCAGGACACGGCAGTGGAGTTGCCATCTCTACATGGGGTGCCATCTCTGGGACATATGAGTTGTCTTCGGACAAACTACGGTAGCATGAAGGACGGGCAATACTTCGAAATGGAGCAGTGGCAATAGATTCAAGGACTGATTTGTGGTCTGAATCCATTCCCTGCCACCATGCAATGCTCACAGCTTGTGCTGGATCAACGAACTGGACCACCCAAGTTGATGACCCTTCGGACCTGTCCACCTCTGAAACTATGGCTTTCCCTCCGGCAAAACCATGGGGAAGTGCCCCAGGTCTACCATGAATCAACCCCCACGCTGGTGATGCGCGCCAAGATGCTGGGGGCCAAGTCCAGTAGTGGATTTCTGAAGCGCAACAGCACCATGGAACCCTGGGGCGGACGGCCGCATCTCACGCAGCTCATGTTTTTGTTGTGTTTTAAGATTGGGAAGCGATGATTGAAGTTTCAGGTCTCATCTATGTATTCGAAACACAATACACAAGTTCAGTATGCCGTATGCTATACGTTATTGTATTATTATCATAATGTCTAGTTATTGTCTCATCATAATGTCTAGTTATTGTATATGCTATTGTGTTTTCCACTAGTGTGGATTATCAGTGGATTACCAGTCTAAATTCCTTTCGATGTGATATTTTTCATGCTTTCAACGATCATTTCCGACTGCAACAAACAGTAGGGGATTCCTTTGGTGTATATCCAACTGCTCGGTAACCATCGTTTACCATGAGATGATTACTACAAACCGTTCGTATATCCAACTATTGCTGATTAATCCGTATTTAACATAAACATCATGTTTGTCGATGATAAATCAACCAACCAAAACTAGCCGGAGGCAAGTCACCACCAACCAGTAGTTGTTCAACCATTATATGCTTGCTTGTCATCCCTTATTAACCAATATTAACCACCAACCACTTGGAGATTCACCAACCTGCACTATGCTTGGTGGTTATAATCCTATATAACACCTATATAACCCCTATGTAACCCCCTATAACCACCAACCAGTTCGTGATTCACCAACCTCAGCTCCCAGCGCCGGAACCCACCGTCGGCCCGGGCGCACCTTGAAGGTGGGCGACCACACGGCGAGCGTCGGCTGTGTGGCCTTGGCCCGGACCTGCAACGGCACCGCCAGCTGCAGCGCGCCACGGCCGCCGTCGGCTTGGCGAAGGAAGGCATGGGCCTCGCGACCGCGGTGGTGGTGCCATGGTGGGGGACGTGGTGACGGCTGGTGGATGGGTAGCCATGGTGAATGGTTGGTGGTTGATGTTATGTTGGTGGTTGTGGTTGATGGAAGGTGAGTGGTTGATCATGGAATAGCATGGAAGGTGAGTGGTTGGTGGAATTTGAGCATGGTTAACAACAAGGGTTAGTGGTTAACATCGAAGATTCAAGGTTGGCGACTGATGACGGATGTCGTTATTGTCGACATTGTTGTGACTTTTGCTTTTTAGGACAGAGACTATGCCAACCCTTGACAAGTGCAGCTATTTGGGGTGGAACCAACACCGGCATCTATACCATGTGGCTGCTTTCAGGTCCTGCCCCCAAATATGTATCATATGCTTACCATACAGGTTTGTTGGAAATATCTGCGCTCTCACAAGTTGGAGATGCCAACACATGAAACAAACTGATTTTGTCACAATTAGTAAGGATTAAAAAAACAAAAACATCACCAATGAACCCATTTTGTCGCCATAAACAATGATTTTGTGCATGGTGTCTTTGTCATGCTCGCCCAGTAATTCCATCAATGATTGTTTGCCAGCTGCTATACTTGATCGACCTGCTTCGCTGATTGTTTGGCGTAGCACACGCTATGGACAAATACACAAAGTGGTTAATACATCTTTACGATACATGGGGATTTCCCAAAAAATAAATTGACAACCATTATGGGGAACCCCTAGAATGGATGGCTTGTTACTATAAGTTATTAATCTTGAATGATAACTGGGGGACCCCAAAGTGGCAAGGTCGAAACCACAATATCTTGCAATGTCCTAATATTATCAACCATATATATATATATATATATAGATAGATATCTAAGCATAATCCAATTAATCAACTATCATATCATCCCAAGCATCTTTTTGACCACATCTAACAACCCCTCAACGGCTGTGCGCCACGTCGGTCCACCAACCATCGAGGCGACCCAGTCATGGCAGCAGCGCCAGGGTGCCTTGTGTCGGAAGACCACCACCAGGTCGCCAGGGGACACGTTGAAGCTGGGCCAATGCCCATCCCCGGGCAAGCGGTACTCGGTTCCATCTGCCTGGGGTGAGTTCTGGAGGATGAATCCCTGGCGAATTCTCCATGGAATTCCTGTGATCTATATATAAACCAGCTGGTGAGTTTGAACGATCTTATGGTGAGTTAAATAGTTGAGTATCAGCGTAATTAGTATATTCAAAAACCAGCTGGTCAGTTTTTGATTACCAGCTGGTGAGTTTGAACGATCTTATGGTGAGTTGAATATCGGGAATATAATGTAGATATTGACAAAACTGATGGTGACTTGAGTTTATGTTTTTTTAGCTGTAATATTAGCTGGATGAATAATAAACAACTGCAATATTAGCTGGATTCGGACAGATAATATGGTGAGTTGATCAACTATTGGTTGAATTGCTGTTGTCAAATCACACTATTTATAGTTTATTAAGCTGTAGATGGTTTCTCAATAATCTGGACCTCTCCTTGCCAAGTGCAGAGTGATCATTTTTGCAGACACCAATCAAACCAAAGAGTTACGATTGTTGGCAAAACATTGTATGCATGATGGCCGTACTTACATTGTATTGAATAGCAAACACAATTGTGTCAACACATTTTTGTGAATATAGGTGAAATGAAATAACTCGGTTGGACGGTTTATACACAGTACATATCTAGATTGTGTCTGCGCACAAATATGACACATACAAAGTATAGAAACTCTTGTCATGGTAAGCATCGACTGTCAATAAACAATTTCTATCAACGTGTATCTGCAAACGTTGAAGTATCCAGTAATGAATCTGCGTTCCTATAATTACGGCTTTTATACTTCAGATTCATTGTTGTTATAAAAACCACATTTTGTGAAGTATAGCAGCCTGTCACTATAGGTCAATATACTTCAGCATCTTGGCAAGAATGCCAGTGGGGAGAACCCCGGCCCACAGAAGGGGTGCTGCTGCCTGCCCCGGATCGATCTTGATGTTCACCGTCTTCAAGTTCTGGCCTTGCCGTCCCCGTGGTGAAATGGGAAGCAGGTGGAGGAAACCTGTGAAGATTGCAAACCATAGGCACATCATCATCATCATCATCATCATCATCATCATCATCATCATCATCATCATCGGTAGCAGCCCGATCATCGCCGTCATCATGATCGTGATCATGATCGTCATCACGATCATCATGATCGTCATCAGTTCCTGTATTATCCTCGCGCAAAAGGCCCTAAGTCACACATGTTCTTACTTGCAAAAATGATGAATTACAAGTGCTCACTCTTGAGATCAGAGGTTTTACATTATTACCAATGGATTACAGCAATGGCAAGCTGACGTTGACTTACACGTACTGCTGAGGGTTTGGTGCTTTGTCATCTTGCTGATCGGCGATGCATGCTACCGGGGGACAGCTTTGGACCTTTGGAAGATAGTGCCCCGTGCAAGGCCACTCTGGGCAGATTGACCTGGTAACAGAAAATCGCCCATGTATAATATACAGTAGTGGTTTCTCAAAATAGGGGACCCCAAAAGAATGATGTGTTTACTACAATAAATGGTCAACAAACTGGATGATAGGTACGGGGTACCCCAAACTGACTTGAGAAACACCTATGTAGTGATGGTTGATTGGGGTTCCTTTATGGCAATTTTCCAGGTATCCAGGTGCTCAACTACCAGAATGTAACATCGACCGGAAGCGGCCTCAACAACATCCCCAAATTGAATCGCCATGATGAACCACATTACCATTATTCATTTGATGCCAAGCACCACTATTACCAACATTTTGGTGATGGTTTGGTGATGGTTAACTTAGGAATTACTGATTAACTTACCATTGTTGACCAACCAGCAGTTTCACAAATTTATGGACCATATCAAACCATAATTGGCTGATTCTGAATCACCACTATTACCACTATAAACATTTGGTTACACCACTTCTGGTAGATCCTTAGCTCAACTGTTAGAAGGGTCCTGGCGCAACGAAACTCGCTCCCTCCAAAGCAGTAGCCAGAATACTGAACAATGAGCATTGGTGGCAGCTACAATTTGTGTACTATAAATACTGTATAGCTCACAGGTGTATTATAGTAATGCACCATTGGTAGCTGGCAATCAATCACAATGCAATCTATCGCCCAATCGTATTGTCACAACCATTAACCAATGTGACCAATTCAGTTGCCAAGAGGCTGGTTCCTCCAAAGGCCCGCTGCATCCGGTCCCTCTTCACTTCGCGGATCTTCAAGCCACCTGAAGTTGGTTTTATGCTTGGGGGTGATCCACCAAAATGATATGGTAGGGTCAACCGCACTATGATATTCAGCGAGAAATCCGAGCTTTCCACACCATCACTCTTTCTGGCTACGAAATCGACCAATGTGTTTGGGTGACTTCATTGTGGGCACACAGGGCAGCTGCTAGCGAGCGTGGAGCATGTTCTGTCAATCTACTGAGGACCTGGCAATACTTGTGCAATTACCGCAGTACCCAAACTGCATGGCTAGTCTATAATAAATGTAACTAGTAGGGTAAACAGTATACTTGTCGTCAATTAGTTTTGGTAGTTAATAACCAACAATGATAACCAACAAGGCCGGGAAAAACAAATATTTGTTCGTGGTTGGTCGACAGCTACTCCACAAGATTCACCATTGCCAAAGGTTAGCAGTGAAACAACACTGGAAACTCAATTGAAAATATTGTGAATATTTATTGAGAGAGAATCATTGCCATTGGGATATAAGGGATAACAACTATGATAAATAAGTGGGATAATAAACTCCATTGAAACTCCAGTGTAGAGATTACATTCAAAAAATATTGATTCTCAACACCCGCAGTAATTTCTCATGAAAACATGTATGTTTGGAGAAGTATGTGTACGCAAACAGCCCCCATAGTTGATGCAATTCTGCTTGTGCTGGCAACGATGGCAAGAAGTGATTCCCACAGCAGTCTGCTAGTACTGCCAAGAATAATTATGCAACGACGTCATGTCAGCATTTGTCAGGCCTGTGCAATGTAGTCGATTCTTACCACCATCTGTTCACCAAAGGCAGAATTTGACCTGTGCTTGGACACAGGTAAATGAAAATGTACAGTATCATGACCCCTTCTGCCAGAACGGCAATACATTGTACTTAGCTTCGTCTACACAAGTGGGATATATCCGTAGAGGACCAGGTAATCACAACCGCTGTGGGTCACGTACCCCTGGCTGATCCCATCTCCCACCATCTAGTCCAGCGCTTGGGATGTTAGCCCAACCATACCGACCACACCACGATAGACGGTATGTGAACCATTCACCAACTCGTCAACCATTGGCTATTGATCACACCAACCATGCCAACCACACCACCTTACCAGTAGATGGCACCAGCATATCACCCATCAGCCACCGTATCACCAATCCATTCACCATGGTCTATGGATGGTATATGAATGGTATGGTCAAAACCCTGTTCTCCTGGTTCCCCATCATCAAACATTGTTTTCCTTGTTATTGTTGGTTATTAACCCACATTCTTGGTTGGTTAATATTGACCCATAGCCCCATAGCCATATGAACCATACATCAGCCATACTTAACCATTGGTGACCCACGGTATCACCAGCCCTTGCCCGGGTACGGTCGTCCATCGCCTCGCCTCGCAAGGCTTTCTCCAGGGAAATCTTCACCTCTAAGCGCAGATCTGCAGCCTTGGGCAACTTCGTGGCAGACTTGGGCAACTTCGCCTGGGCCGGTGGCTGGGTGGCTGGGTGGCTGGTTCGGAACCTACGGACCTACTAATCATAATAATCATTGTTATTGCAACTAAAATTACAACGATCATTATATAACCATTTGTATGAATATTGTCAATATTTCTATCATCAATAATTAAGAATGGTTGATAGGATGTGGTGATTGGTGACCTGCAGACATTGCATCTGATGGAATCTTGCCTGTATCGTGTGGGTCAACAGCAATGCTAGTGCTCAAATCCCAACAAATGTTTCCTATCACAGGAATACCTCTAAAGCGTTTGGTTTCCCTCCAAAGCTTTGTCTTGTATATTTGCCTCTATTTCGGACTGTAACCATGGCTGCATCCAGTGAGAAAATCGTCACATGTCACTTCTCCATCCGTGGGGAATGTGTCTTACAGAATTTGGTCCAACCAATTGAGCTGTGAGTAGTCCTTCCTAGGGATTCTTGAACGAAACATTCTTCCTTCGCGTGATGGGTCTCCCATCTATGATCTTAGATGGCAATAATCACATGATTGGTCTTCCAAATTTGCATCCAATACATACCATGGGCCCCGCAAAACAATCATTTCTTTAGGTTATAACCAATATCTGAGCGGCTAAAAACCCAACCTTTTGTGGGTTTGGGGGGCCAATACCTAGCATCATGATGCCAAAGAGTGTGTGTTAGGTGCACTCCAAGCAGGCGATCTGCATTGGGAGATGCAACATGGCATCATCTACATCTGCACCTTGAGGCCGTAAGACGTATAGGCTTATAGTCAGACATAAGTATAACAATATGTAATTGAATCAATGATAATCACTGTATACCTATGGATGAATAGTGATTTATGTACTTGAATCCATGTATACACAAGTTGGCTACACAATCTCACATATATATATATATATATAATATAATATATATACACATAGGTAACCATATTGTTGACACATATTGTCACGACATGGTTACGTGCTGTTCTATGGTAATGATCAGTCATTGAAACTTCCCACGAAGCAACCAACCGATCACCAGCTCCGTCGCCTTGCCAGATTCTTTTTGATCCTCGGCGGGGCAGTGCCACCTTTGAGCCAAGGTCTACTGGTGAGTAACCATGGTTAGTACCTACCCAAAGTGGCTGATACCATTGAAAAATGGGTTACTAATCATGGTTACTAAGTGGGATGATCATCCCAGAATCGCTAGTGAAATTCCCTTGTCTCAACTTGTGCAAAAACTATTGCCTCAAGGGATTGGGTCTGATCCCTGACCGCTTTGATGCTTGGGTATCTTGGGGATACGACTGGTGAAGGAACCTGCTTTGGCAAAGCCAGCAGTCCACGGAATAATACGACAAGTTGCAACACAGCCCACGATCTCAAACACAAATGAAACTTGGAGGTGCATGGCCTGGCAACTAAAAGTGGCTAAAGAAGTTAGTTCACCTACTTTATAGGCCTTATAGGGTTATTTATCATGGTTAGATCCCAGTTGAAACGATGCAAATCCAAGGCTCACTGGCTCCTCCCCATCGGCCCCAGAAGTTGCCATCCGTGTTGGTCTTCTGCGAGTAGAAGGAGGAGTTCATGCCCTGGTGGCAGAACGGCGGGTCAGTTCTCCCAGCAGTTCTGGAAGTTTTTCTTTTAAAGTTGATTTTAATCAAGGCCCTGAGAGCAACTCTAGAGTTTGTGGGTGAAAAAGCAAGATGGTTCAAAAGAAGATTGATAAAATCTATCAGAATCCAACCAATGATCCGAGCTACATCCGTCAACCTTCCGTTTGCTTGGATTTGTCTCTCTATTGGCAGTAAATCCAAATAATCCAGAAGTTTGGCATGGCAAAGTCCATGCATCGCTAAAAGAACCAGCTGTCTCTGGAACAGCCTGCTAGATCAATTTTTTGGGGCCCTGGCTGAAATGGTTGGTTTCTGAAGCAACCAATAGCGGACGCTCTGGCGATCACTGGGATCTGCTACAAGCTTACAACTGGGAGCGAAGATGAATCCTAGCAGCTGGGTCACAGCTGGTAGTTAAGGCTTTCTGGGAGGTATCGATTGGTCATCACGATTCTATGGGGATTCAATAGGATTCAATCACTGTTGGGCTAGATTGAGATCTATATATATATGGCAGGCATGCCAAGGAGAATAATCAGTATAGTATAGGCAACGTAGGTGTGCTCAAAATGGGCAACGTTTGGACGGGAAACATCTCCAGCGGTTGAGGATGAAATTCCTAGTCGCTGGATCACAACGACCCGCAAGCCAGTTGAGGGCAAAAAGTCACAACATCAACCTAACAGCACCAACTTCCAAACCCCCAACAACAACACCAAAACCAATGGCTTCCACTATTGACCAGCTTGCCAATAGTGAAAGCTGCAATTCACCATTCACCAGCAGATCTACCACGGTGAACAAGTACATCAATGATCCTTATTGCAGTAACTCATCATCAAACATGAATTGTTGTTGCTCCATCAAATAATCACCCCCACTATCATTAACCATTAGTCAACCTAATATATTAGCCATGATTACCCTCTAGCAAACAAACCTCGAAGCGAAAAATCATCATTGTTTGATAGAAAACCACTGCACACATGGTGGACTTTCCACTTCTAAGGAAGTTGGCAATCCATTCACCATCACTAACCATCATTAGTGAATCATGAGTAACTACCATGCACCATCACTAGTAACCACCATCATTCAGTCTGTCAAGTGGTTCATTAACCATCACTAGTCACCCCTATTAACCACTATTAACCCACTATTAAACATCATAAAACCACCCTGCTCACCACCCTGGTCACCACCCCTGCGACCACCACCGGTCAGCTGTTGAGCCGCACCTGCGACTTGGCTCTCGCTTCATCGAAGCGCGCCCGGTCGTACTGCCGTCGCGTGGCACGGTCCGACAGGATCCTTCCAGCGATGCGGGATGCGGAGGCGTGGCATGGTGCAGCGCCCAGTTGTGGCTGGCGAAAAACAGCAGCTGCGATGGGATCCATGTTGCAGATTTGTTTTCCAGATTTTGGGAGGAATCAATGGGAGGTATCTTACAGTTTTTTTTTCAGATTTTGGACTGGTTGTTTGCCTGAAAGGGGTTTAGAGACATGTTTTGATGAAACAAATGTGATCTGAATCATGAATCGAAAAAGCGGATCGACACTAGAAAATCACATGATGGATTAAATGGATTAGATTGCAACTATCTATGCGCAACCTGCCCTTCTTGACTGATCTTGACGAACATGTCTTCAAAACTACTTCATTGGACACATCATCAACACAGCCTTTTGGAAGAACAGCACTTGCCCCTAAGGATACGAAGCTTTGAGGAATTTGAGGACGAAACATTCCCACTCACCTACCGCATTTCGGCACCGGTAAAGCCATAGGCTGGTCGTAAGGTCATCCAAGAAATCAGGGACCATCCTTCCAGCGTGATTATGGGTCAAACAACACGAAACGATCTTCATCCAATCCCCATGTTTTTCATCCGTTCGCTGCGGGATATTCTGAGATTACATATGGCTGTGGGTCAAAACCCTGTACCCCTGGTTCCCCATCATTCACCATTGTTTTCCCTATTATTGTTGCTTAATATTGATGGTTAATATTGACCCATAGCCATATACGTGCAGTGTGCCCCTCAACTTTGACGTAGCCGAGCGTCTCATAGGCCGCCTGAATCTTTTCAAATTCATCCTGACCGCGGCTCGCGGGGAGTTTGTTTGCAGAAGTCCAAGAGCGTGTCATGAGCAACAACTGGTGTACCTCCAGAAGGACCACATTTGGAGGCGGTATAACCAAAATAGAAAGATCAGATTTAGAATGCTTATTTGGAATGATTTACATCCAACAAAAATTGGTTGTACATGGTTATACATTTAGAATGAATGAGCAACAACTGGTGTTCCTCCAAAATTTCTGAATGACTTTTGAATGATTAAAAAACATGTTGGTCTCCCTCCTCTCACGATCATTTGATGTCTGACCATAAATGACATTGAGTGCTAATGATTGATAGTGCTTGAAAAAATCTCACGACCAAAGAGGATTGACTGCTACTGTCAAAAGTCTGGTAGATCAGTTGCGTCCAGGATTATATTCCCTTATTCCGGTGTGCACAATCTAGGGAAGGAATCGCATCACTTCAGAAACATGCAACTCTCAACTCAACTCAACCAAACAGCGCCCTGATTTGTATATGGGGTCAACACCAACCAGTCCGAAAAGGGGGATTTGTAGTTCACATCCCACAGCAGCTTGGTCCCTAGTTCCGGCATTTTTCGGGATGTGACAAACAAACAGAAACACATCTGGCAAGTCAACAAACAGCTTTGGACATGGCCCAGTTGAACCAAGCCCTAGCTGCGCTCCAGATGTTTTCTGCCTAAGGGCAAAGCAATCACATCACCCAGCCTCTGAAAAGGTGCTGAAGGTACAATACAACCGACTAGCTGTACATCCATGCTGTAAATCATGCACATGCAGGCACATACTAGCGGACAGTGTCCATTCTGGGTGTTTGGGAACCATCATTCCCAGATCACCATATGCATATGTCATGTACACACATGCGATTGACTGTATGTGCATGTACATCGAAAATCCTGTTGGGCTGTCTCACAGCACTCAAGAAGGAGAGCTTGCCAAGCGAGACGTCCTGCATTTCTCGTAGCTTGTCAGGCTTCTTATCTCTATTTTTGTCCTCAGCTACAGATTCGCAAGAGGATCGGAGACTCCATCAGGCAGCAAACAATCATACGTATTCAGTCCAACAACATCCAACAACAATCTTAAGGCAACACAATTCAACTTCATTCATGTACTTCCCCCAACATGAATCCACATAGCCAGCAACGACTCAGCAAATCCAACATCCAACCGCTCCAACTTCAGGCCGGTGAAATTCTTCGATGGTGAAGTTGCCCAAAGTCACAGCATCAACATGCTCAGATAATAGAACTCTGGGCATGACTCCTGCTTGAAACCAGAGGTTGCCCAGGCAGGTTTCTTTATGTTTTTTTGATGGTCCTTTGAAGTACCAGCAGGCGGTTTCACTTCCAACATGAAGTACTAACATCAAAATCAGCATGAGATACAGGTTGACCAAGCTTATCCTTGAGCATAAATGAAGGTAATTAGACTGGAAAAAAAAACGCTCAGCCGTGGATGCTTCACAGGGTGCAAATAACTATGTCTGGATTCACTCATCGGGATAGCCCTGAACCATTCAAATTAGCACTGAAAAGCTTCCCCGTACAGCTTGGATGCTGCACCAAGGGCACCGGAAACCATCAGGATAATCACTCGAAAACGAGGATTACCAATGATTGGTTTGGGGGGATCACTCCTGAGTCACCTGCCATCAACCACCTAACAAGAGGTGAATTCAGAGCTGAGCTGCGTATCAACATCGTGGGAATCTCAGCTGCTGGATGGACAATATATGAAGTTGGGTAGCTGTGAAGCCAACAGACAGAACATCTGAGCCAACAAACACAGAAATGCTACATTCAAGACAAGTGAATCTAGTTTGGGGGCAAATGGATCCAACGCAGCCAACCGGCTTAGAAAAAAACATATGCACTAGCACCAATCACAAGAAACACAACAACTACAACGACAGCTGCTGTTGCTGCCAACCACAAGACCTGTCTCCCGAAGCTGCAGCACTTGGGCCCAGGAACCGGATGGTAAAGCAAGGCAAGCTTCTTATAAGCTCCTGGCGCACCGGGCCACCTAGGTATACCATGGCTATCAAAAACTCGTTATATCCCAATGGCTTCGCGATGCTTAGCATGTTGGCTACGAACACTTGGGATATCACCAACTTGGGTATGTGAATTAAGTTAACCAAAGGCAAATAGATGCACAACTGCACCTAAGGTCATGCTTAATGGAAACGGGAAGTGCCCATGACCTGGAAACAAACCTGGAGTGGCCCAAGCATGGCACGGCATGGCAGCTTTTTGCAAACGTCAAAGCAGCATTCTGCATTCACACATAACTTACGCATTACGTTGACATGATTTGATTAAAGAAAAACTGTCTCCCTCTCTCTCTCTAAATATATTGATATATATATATATATATGTATGAAAATAAATTTAAAGATATATAAATAAATAGTTAGGTAGATAGATTAGACTAGACTAGACTAGACAATAGAATAGAGTAGAATAGACCAGACTAGAACAAAATAGAATAGAATAGAATAAGATAGAATAGACTAGACTAGACTAGAATAGAACAACATATAATGAACAACATTAGGATATATATAATAGATAGACAGATCGATAGATCGATAGATCGATAGATCGATAGATCGATAGATCGGTAGATCGATAGATCGATCGATAGATAGATAGATCGATGGATAGATGGATAGATAGATAGGTAGATAGATAGATAGATAGGTAGGTAGATATCAAGATATAACTTTTCGTCAATGTATGCAAGATCAAAACCGTAGACTCCATCCCGGAACAGTCCAGCCATGACCATTCACTGCGGAGCCTTCTATGTACCCAGCTCGATCCGGTGGCGCCTTTGATGTCTTTAACGGAAGCGAAGTCGTCCACATCTAAGAGCTTGTAATAATCTGCCTGGTCCAAAGGTTCTCTCCAGGGATCGCTACCAACTACCAGCCCAACTTAGGACACCACTAGTTTGTTCAATGGTATCGGGCATATGGCTTATGGCCAGTGAGATCGTTGCATTAGCCTAGTATTATCGTTACATTGAATTAACCCAGCTTTGCAACCCAACAACAGCGACAAACTTTGGGAACCAAGGTTCCAAGGTTCCCGGAACCGTGTCCGCCGAGAATTTTCTGGGAAGACGGTGCCACCACCTCCTGCTTCTAGAGATTGAAACCCAAAAGCATCCTGCTGTTGAGAATTAAGTGGACCACTAAACCTTAGACTTGAGGAGGCCCAACCTAGTGCTCCAATTGGGTCATGACTTTTGTGTGGTCTGTGTTGGTTGGTTAAATGGTGATTGAATGAAGATTAAATGATGGTTAATGAGGACGGATGGTTGATGATTATTGATGCTTGCTGGATGGTTGATGCTTGTTGATTGGCTATGTCTTATGGTTGATGTTGTTAATTGATGGTTAATAAGCATTAACAACAAACAATAACATGTTTTTAAGATGCTTTAATGGCTGGTTCATCGTAGCTAGAATTGGGTTGCAATTATTCACATTGAATCCCTGCTTGGTGGGTTCGACCACTCTGAAAAAACACATAGTCAATCAACGAAACATCCCGAATATCGAAACACAAAAAGACAACATGTGAACTACCAACGAAATCATATTTAGAGATCTATCTGCAAAGCCCATTTGTGGAATGACATCTTGGCTGATTATTGTTGGGCTATGTTGGGATACCCAGATGAGAGTCTTACCAATTGTGCGAGCAATACCTTTCAACAAAATGAAGATTCAATAGTTCGCTGCACCACTAAAAACATCCATCTATAATCATCCAGCAGTATATATAGATAGAATATCCCGGATGGTCCATATTTAAACCATCTACCGATTGAGGACGAGGATGGTCAAATTTAATGGTCTATCTACTCCAGGTGGCTATGCAGATTCACTTGCCACAAAGTGCTATTGATGTGTTTCATCTGATGGATTTCAAGGTCTCCTGTCTGTCCCTGCTGACCGTAAAGATAATATCCATGCCTTCAAGCTTAGGTACTCTGTTTTGGCTTTGCCAGCAGGACAGTGTTGGCCTTGAACCATGGATCAGCACATCCTCGATAATGGTGGTATGCCATGGTATGCTTTTGATCAACCCTGAAAGATAGCGACTTAGCCATAGAGAGCACCGCCTCTTGGCTGAAAGCATTGGGATAATGAGACGTTTCTTATACAATACCAAGGGGGGATCCAACTCAATCAAAATTGTAGTTTTGGATGCTGGGCGGCAGCGAGTTTATTGCAGTTAACCTCAAGTTGTTTTTTTTCTGCAAACATGATTGGTCGGGGTGGCAGCATACGTTTGACCAGGGAATCTATATACACATGCTGAGGAAAACACATGGTTCCATCCATGCATATCTATATATATATAGAGTTCAAAACACATGCACATACATATATATATATAGATATGCATGGATGGGCCTATCATCTACCAAACTCTATCTCTTTATGTATCCAGCGAAACACATCCGTAGTATAAATGTATATATATTGAAAATTTAATAGCATATATGCATTTGTAGAAATCTATGAGCATACAAGTATAGATCCATCAATATTTACTTACACATATCTAAACATATCTGGGTTGACGTTCACGTATGGATCTCCACCCCCATCCATGTCATGCCTTGGCATCAAACTTCCGAACCGGCGCGACCTGGCTATCGCTGCGAATGGTGGTGGGTGGGTGATGATTGGGGGTGTCCGGTTCTCCAAGCATCCAAATTCATAACCTTTGGGAATAGAGAGACCACCAATGGCTTTGGGGGCATTTTTGGACAAGCCCATTGATCAGTGGAGGCTGATGATGGGTTGATGATTAGTTCAAGTCGAGTGTAAGTACTTTTTTTTTTCGATAATGAATCACCGATTTGTAAGAAATCACTAACATCAATGATTCATCACTAGTACTGATGATTGATTTGGGGTTCACAAACAATCATGAAGAGTCAGAATCAACATCAATACCGTGGATAAGTGAACAATAAGTGTGAAGAGGATTGAAAACGATTCTCACCAAAATTACAGCAACAACAACGACAATTGAATTGTTACTGTTCACCTTCGAAATGGTTTACTGGGTAGCAACAAAAACGAATTCATCAATAAGGTACAGCATTCACAACCAATACGATGACACATCTTCCAACTTTCTTGCAACAGAAAATGCAATACTGTACTTGGTGGCTTATAGATCCCTTGCTAAAAATATATATTTTTTAGTGGTTACCATTGGTAAATCCAGCTGTACCATTGCGCTTAACATCGCATTTCACCAACACAGTCGGCTGCTTCTGCTGGCATCACGAGGCCACGTTAGGTTACCGAAAAGCCGCCTGCTGCACTGCCATAAGCTTCTTCCAACGGGACCTCACCAGTCAAAAGTTTGGTGGTTTCTCAAATTGGGGAACCCAAACATTGGATGGTTTATTACTAGAAATTGTTCACTTTTGGGTGCCCTATTTTGAGAAACACCTGATTGATGGTTCCAGGGTGATCCAAGTTCTTGAAAGAAGAAACTGGACACCTCAAAGCAAATCATTGCTAGAACGGTGCATCCCAATCGCAGTCGGTTTTTCCTGTTGGCTATTAATGATAGTTGTTCATCATATAATTACGGCAAGACCCTATGGTTTGCCCGTGACCACAAGACCTGCCCAGAAGTGAGTCTTGTCAACTGTTCAAAACCCTGCGCAGGCCCGTTGTTTTGAAACTCTGAGAATCAAGAAGCCCTAACCCTAAACCCAAAAACCGCAAAACCCTAAACCGTAAAACCCTAAACCCTAAAACCTTAAAACCCTAAACCCTAAAACCCTAATCCCTAAATCACTGCGTATAGCCAGTGTTTCTCACTGGTTCTTCGAGCAATGTTCAACACGCACAGACACCCGTGGTTTGCCCTCCGGGCAAACCACGGGGTCTGTGCGTATAATTACTCATTATTCCGTTGATCAAGCATCCGCGTATCCATGAAGCACCTTTGATCACCCCAACCCCCCCATCTTACTACCACCCCCAAGTACCCCCAAGTCCATCCCCAACTACTTCCCTCACACCTGAGCACCCCCAACTCCTCACCTTGAAGTCCTCCTCATCATCGGGGTCGTACCCAGGATCTGTGCCTAGGTTCAGCATGGTTCAGCCCCGAACAGCGACCACCTGCCCTTGAGATGCATGCAATCGATTACGTTGAAATAATAAAACGTATATGAAACAATAATCTGCTTGTAATAGAATTGGTTTCCCATATATGTTATATGTTTTTTTGGAATTGTCCAATCAACATATGTGAATCACCTAGCATCTGCTTGCTGGTTGATTGGAACATTCCCTTTAAACAAACATGCTGGCCATATGATTTGATCATGTTGTAACATGTGAAACAACCAACCCAGGTAACAACAACCAACCTGGTTATATAATCGATCAACCAAATTGTATAACTAGCATGACGCAACTGAGTACTTAAAGAACCAACATGACCTCAAGGATATGACCAACCAGTAACCACTCTCAAGATGAAGGGTTGCTGCGGTATGCAAATATATATATATATACTATGAACAACAAGAAAACATTGACCAGCTATCATGTTCAGGAACCAGAAGTGACGGTCTCAAACACATCCATAATATCGTAATTTTAAAGCAAGCCAGTCAGACTTTCAAAGCAAAGCTACACACGTTCCATAAACAGATACAAACAGTATGTCTAGGCTAAAATTAAAGCCATCACAACCTCAATTGTTTGAGTGTGAAGGCAGTCCTGTGTTGTTGAATTCTGTTGAGTCAGCCGTCTTTTCATGGTCAAATAGTTTCCCTTAGTGCTGAATCTGGGCATACCAAGCCACAGCTGCACGCGGATCGAGAGCTGGTTCCCATCACCAGGGGTGCAGCCGTTCAACAGCGTTGGATAAACCAGCTGCTGATACAACTGATAACCACTTAACCAGTTGATGAACATCTGATTGATGATTCATTCATCAACTAAGCATCTCAAATATACAGGGAATTTGGAGATGTTGGAAACCGCGAACCAGATATGGTCTTTTAAAGGGTAAAAAGGCCAGTTCTATGATGTCATATGCCTTGATATCCGGATTTTCCCTGACGACCCCGCCAACATTGCTTTCAAGTTTCGTTTTCGGATGAGGTTCCGAATCTTGGTCAGTTCTTCCTCAATATCCTGACTCTTCACTAAAGCCTTGTAGAGACCAGTGTCCTGTCGGAGCAGCAACGAGCAAACACATTAGCATAAAATGCAAGCAGCATCTCAAACCCATAATCACAGAATATACAGAAACGTACATGCATGTATATATTCAAATTTCACGCAAGTATGCCCATGTAAACATTTCTATTGTATAAACAGTTTGACATACAGTGTATATATATATATATATATTCACTTTTTTGTATTACAGTATGTGTGATTTGTTATGTATACAAATGACTGCATGTAAACAGGTTGTACACACAGGTGTTTGCCAACGACGATGATCACAAGAGATATCATGTAGTCATATAGGCTGGTTTGCGCTTGCATGTATGAAATTATGTCAGGTCAGGTTGTACATGCATGTGCAGGGAATAAAAATCGATGCACAAAGGATCACAAAGGCACAAGATTTGATGGGCAGATCACCAATTGCTCTCGTCCATGTTCATGCCCTGGGCAAAATCCAGCATGCATTGCATAGCATAGCGCAGGATAGGACAGAATATGGCGAAACATGGCAGCATGGTAGAAAAACAATTAGTATAATTCATTATAATGTATTTTTTATGTGCTGAAAACTGTCGGACTCTCGAGCGCCCGAACCCCCAAATAATCAATATATGGTCTGTATAGTCTTTATCGTCTAGTCGGGTTATCTAGTAATATAGCCAAATCTAGTAGCATCTTATCGTAGTATATTATAGTATAGAACCGGACACCGTTCCGAGCTGTTGGTTCAACCCGAATACACGCACCAAGCAAAACACTGATGATTCATTCAGCATCATGGTTAATTAACTACCAATTTTATCCAGTTTTGATGGTAAATCACCAGCTATCTAAGTTAAACTGAGGGTGGTTTCTCAATACAAACAATACAGATCTGCCATTCTACTGTTTGCCATCGTAGGCCTGACTGGGTCCGTTGCTCCTCCCGGTACCATTACATGGGTGGATCATTGTTGCCACATGAGTTGTTTCTACCACTTCGTACCGGATTTGTTGCCAAATTTGCAAAGTATGGTTGCATGTATTGATATATCCATTAATAATCTGGAGATCAATACCGTGTAAGAACATAGTAATACATTCCTGCCGATGACATGACAACAACATATGTAATGGTATTTTTAAACAATGATATGCATTGAGCATTACTTAATTTTTGATATTATAGGTCATAGTCTATTGCACATGATGGATTCAACCAATGTTCTATCCATTCCAACCATTGTGAGTCAGGTGGCGGACTTAGTCTTTAGTCGACGTCTCCAACCAGCGTCTTGGTTGGTGAATGCTAGACAATTTACAACCAGCAGAAATCATGAACAATGATATGAGAACGAATGACACAAGTTATGTGACCAACATTAGGATAGATGAAATATATGGATAGCTCGTGGCTGAGCCATATCTATAGCCCAGCGTTGTAAATATACTATATGCGGATCTAGTATTGATTCATTTGTTCATGATTGCTCACTAAACATAGGTGAATAAGCCGCAAAGAAAGTGATGGTTGACGGCATGGTCAGTAAAAACAGTGGTAAACAAAGACTTTGAGACCGAGGAATATTGAGCGATATCCAACAGTACTCAATTGGGATAACTGCAAATGGCTATGGGTATCTATGGGTCACCCTTAGTCCCCATGGTTCCCCCTGGTTCCCCCATCATTAACCAGCTCGTTTTTCCGATGTTGGCGATTATCCCCCACTAGTGGGTTTAGTAAAATTGACCCAACTAGCCAAATGCTAACAACGCGGCTCAGTGCTTCAAAATCCCCGAGCAACCAATGATAGCGCCCTTCCCAGCGTCCTCCCACTTGACCTTGGGCCCGGTGTAGCAATCCAAGTAGTCATTTCTCGGCTTCGGTCTTTCCTTGGCCTTGGCGCAGGATGTTTTTTCGCGGTTGGCGTAGGATCTGAGTTAGAATCGCTCTTCAAACCAGTTGGATGACAATCCATTAGAACCAGTTGGATATCAATCCCCTGTTCCCCCCGTTACAAACTCATGTTGAGGCATAGCTCATCTCAGGATTACCCAAACATGTTGAAACAAGTTGAAACACATTTTCAAATAAGAAACAATCAGAACCATAAGAACCATAAAAAATCAGAACCCAAATCGACTGCAACACTTTATATCAAGACTTTGTTGCGGTGTTTCCAACTCGCTGTCAGAAACTTCCGCAGGCGGCATGCAACCGCGGTGCAAGCTGAGCTTCTTCCTGCAGCTCGCAAAGGTCTCCGTCGGCAACAAATCAGCAGTGCATGGTGGCATGATGTGTTAGCCAAGCTGCAAGCAAAATGACAGGCTTTAGAAACCAAAACCAGGGGGAACTGAAGGGTGTTTGACTGACTTATGGAGATTTGCATGATGGTTTACAGTTCTCGTTGTATGCATATCGCGCCGCTTTCTTCGATTACGACACACACACACATGCAAGCAATCGGACAAATTGGTCGACATCATTTACCACTGTTTCATGGCCTGTTAGAACCAATGTCATTGACCTGTGTAGCCACTATTTTTCGCCATCATGGTGTAGAGATGGTGGTATCATCGGTTGAGCTCAGCACCCTGTGTGTTGCACGCATCAATGTGGCAAAAATGGGTGACTGAACCCTCTCTCCAATCCCATCTGTCTACTGCAAATCAATTGCTTGTACTATGTTGCTGATAATACTGCAAATACTTGATTAATTATGCTGCTGATAATTGAAACTGAGGCTTAAACATATGGTCAAACAGGGTCAAATGATCAAATAACGATCATAACACTCATGTTGCTTAACAATGAGTGTGTGTCCATGGTGATTAGTATTCATGTGTTGTCAACAATCATTGCTGAAACGTGCACAATCATGACACTGATGGCAACAATAGCAAAAAACAACGAAGATAATCATGACTAATGAAAAAAACATCACAATAATCATCACACTAGTGAATCATGATGATATTGATAGGGTACTGATGATGTTAAACATGAAAACGCTGATCATGACTGATAAGCCTCACACAAATGGATACTGCCTATACTGATGATCGTCATGATATGATTCCTCAGCTATGGATCCTCAGTATCATTTCTTAACTCAGGATCCTCATGCATTCTACTCACAGTCATTGATGATCACAAAAATCAACATCACAATCATAGATATTGAGTCAGACTAGTTACATCTAAAAAAATGAGTCAGACTCATGCTTATCATGATGTTCTTCAGCTCACCATGCGCTACAACGTCCTCCCGTGGTGCTCCTGCTGCTTGGCCAGCTGCGCATCGAAGGTGACCAAGGCATTGCCCCCGGCGGGCGGCGGACGCTCCTGGAACGGTGCGGTGCGGGAGACGCAGCGGTACGGTGCCCAGTCCTAAGCGCCGCGCACCCGCTCTTGGCGCAAGCTGTGGCTGCATTTTTTCACCATTGTGGTCCATCAACGGTGGTACCCCTTTGATAACCAATCATGATTCGTAGTAATTATTAAGAGGGAAACTGCCAGTTGTGCAAGTATCCCCACGATAAGAAGCAATCATAGATTTTTAAGTAATGGTGAGGAAATATCACGGTCAGCACTTCTATCCAATAAAATCATATCGGATTACCATGGTATATTACATTGATGGTATCAATGTGCGATCAACTGCAGCATGATACAAAGGTTGCATCACGGTCAGTTTCACAAGCAACTATTTTCCAAAGGAACATTGGCCACTCAGCCCAATAAACTACCTTTGAAGCATTTGAAGCATTACTTTCCGGTCAACGAAGCTGGAAGCGGAAAAAAATCCATCATTTTTACATAGGGTACCCATCAGCTAGTGGCCAGCACTATGCCCCTCATCATCAACCACCTTCGCCCCGAAGTGAAACCGCGGATAGGCACCGGACCTTGGCTTTGGGCGCTGCTGCGCCGTTACCGGGGCGCAGCATGGCAACAGACCCCGAGGATGCTCTGTGTGTAAATATATGGAAATATGAGGTTAACACTATGCTGCGCAGAGAGAAAATGAATGATGGCTCGTGATGCTTCAAGTTGCTTTGACATAAATCATCGACAATATTTGACAAGTGATTCAACGCATGTTTCATGGTTAAACCCATGGTAATGCTCAGTGGCTTAGTGATGGTGCCAGTGCTTAAGCTCACCTTAAGTCATCAATGTTTTGATCTGTAGAGCACTGGCAAAAAATGGTGTCAGAGATTTGGGGCACCCCGGTGCTCCAGGGTGCCGGCATGCTTCCCAGCTCACCCAGAAAATGGTCCAGTTTTGTAAGGAAATATATGTAAAAAAACATCCTATGGTTGTTGATAGGTATTGCATCAAATACATTCTATGATCAAATCCTATATGATCCAATCCATAGGATCAAATACATGGAGGATTCGAGTGATTGAAAAAAAACATCCTATGGTTGTTGGTAGATATTGGTAGGTCGCCACTGGTTTCAACTGAGGGTGGTGTAACTGGCTGCTGGACCTGTGCCGTGGCTACTGGCAGCCAGCCCTCGGCTGGATCAGCAAAAGCTGCGAACTCGCTTGGTGGCACGATGTTGGTGGCAGGAGCGGCTAGTTGGAACCTTGATTTGATGGCTTCTTCAAATAGGCAACTCCCATGTCATACAGGTGATTAATTAGTAATAAACCAACATCTTTCGGGGTTCCCCCTATTTTGAGAAACACCCATTTCCACTGCTTGTCTACAACAGTACTAGTAATGATGTTTGAAAATTGTCAATCATGGTTCCATCAAAAATCGTTCTTGCAAATAGGACCCACGTGAGCAGCACACCTGACTGGAGAAAAACGAATGCATTTCGGAAGGAATTTCCAACTGCTTACAATATTGGTGTTTGATTTGGAGGTGGAGCTCCAAACTGCCAAACCAAAAAAGATCGGCAATGGTTGGTTTTCAGCATTGGGAAGCCAGCTATCCTTTCTGGGGTACGCCATCTGTGGAGCCATGTGTTGCTGTTTGCAATCTTTCAGCATCTCAGCAATCCACCTTCGAATATGTCTTTCAATGTGGGCCTGCTCCAACTGCGAATCACCATGGGAGTGGATAATAGATAGATCATTACATCATTTGCGATGAACACTTATTGATTGATTCTTGGTTCACATCTGAAGAATGACCAACCAATCAGC
The DNA here is from genome assembly GCA_009767595.1 of Symbiodinium kawagutii. NCBI lineage: Eukaryota > Dinophyceae > Suessiales > Symbiodiniaceae > Symbiodinium > Symbiodinium kawagutii. The sequence continues at coordinate 443,671 of VSDK01018221.1, forward strand.
CATCCAGCTGACCAGCCAAACCATGAGACTGGAAGGCCAACCATGGTCTTCTTCATGGACCAGCTATGGAGCAGCAGCTCCAGCCCCCAGAACTCTTCCCAATGGAAAGTAAACATTTTTTTCTCCTGGCACTGGGTATGCAGCAAACAGACTTTGCACGTTCGCCGAACCCACAACTCACTTTGGCCCCCTCAAGGACAATGCTCAGCGCAATCAATTCATGCAACCTGCTGCAAAAGGGAATCCGTCTGTCGACGATCATGCAGAAATACACACGTCTCGTTGCCAATATAAACATGTCAAACACTCCAACCTACAAAGACCATTATATCCGTGCAAATCAATGTTGCTCGCGTCAATGCACACATCAATCAAAACAGAAACAGGTAGACAATGATCATAGGAGTACAAAACAATCCGAAAAAAAACAGCCTTGTACTTGTACAAATCATAAGTCCACGAATTATGTAGTGGAAATAGCAAACCCTATCCATGATCGACATTCGACTCAACAGCAATCCCTTTGAAGGACTCGACCTTGGCTTTGCCAGATCGTTCACGACACAATGGTGGGGCCCCAGCGATGACAGCGATGCTGGATCACGGCGAGTTGATGCAGGAATTGGTGGTCCCAGAATGGTGAATAAATGATGGTCAAATGATGGTCAAATGATGATCTGATGGTCAAATGATTGTTAGATGATGCTTCAATAATGGTTCAATGGCGGTCTGATGGTCAAATTCTGGTTAGATGATGCTCAAACGATTGTTCAATGATAGTTAAATGGTGGTCAAAATGGTTAAATGATAGTTGAATGATGGCCAAATTATCAAGGAATGGTTAAATTTGTTGTCAAATGATGGCCTGATGGTCAAATGGTGGCTACATGATGATTCTTTGATGATTAGGAATGGTGAATGCCCCATCATGTTTGAGAACAAGCGAACCCAACATCTGCTCATCTACTTTCTTGCGTAACTTTCCTCGGGAATGCCATAAGTGTGGCTTGAGGGGTGCCAGAACCCTAGATGAGAAACATCCAAGAAACAGCTGGGCTGCAGCTAAATCCTGCTGGGCTAAATCGCTTCTGTCCCAACTGCTGGTGCCACAGTAGTCGCAGTGGCGCGCTTGCGTCACAGTTTTTTTGGAGCGAGCGTTGTGCTCGCTCCGACCAGATGGATGCAGCTGCCTGAAGTGGATGATGTTAGGTGATACTATCCGTAGCCCAATTGAAATTGCAATATCTAGCATACACAAGGAGAGGTCCGGAATCACAAACAGTCTTGCATGATTGATATCTACTTCATTGCATTCACATTTTCAATGATGTAGCACTATGAATAGCTGGTGTCTCCTTTCAAATGCGGGCAGTTCACTATTGATCTTACATTGGTAACAGCAAGGAACTTCATCGCTTGGTAAAAGCTGTTTTTGTTGGCGGTGTAAATCAGCATCAAGGACAGCCATTTTCAGCTGACAAGATGGCTGTTGAGGGGGTGGTCTCTGGAGGATCCAGGGCTTTGCACAGGACCTTTGTCCCAAGGCACAAGGAGTATGCGGCAATATATATATATATATAAATCGTACAAGATGGGTGTAGACCCACTCCAACAAAGCATATGTATAGATCTGGAAAAATATGTAGATGTATATGTATATACGTTTATTTAAATAAACCAATCTATATATTGTATACATATATATATATAAATATATTTATACATATAGACATGTAAAAACTGAATATGGACACAATATACACGGATACATATTCCGATATATGTATATTTATATGTATGTATATTTCATTTATCTATTTATAGAGGTACATCTTTACACATGTGCATACATATGTACATAGATATGATATAATATAGACATTCTTTTGACTACATGAATCTACAATCAAATAATTAGTGCTCATTTATGTTTGGCCTAGGCCTTGAAGCAGGAATATCTCCTAATCCACGACCTCACAACGCTGGTACCCCCACCGGCTGGGATGGCCGGTGCATGAACAGCTTTGAGGAGTGGTGTCTCTGCTCAAAACCGCCAAACGAAAAGATTCGCGCTTGGCCCGGAACCGACGTACCGAGTTATCACTTTCTGGTTGTTTGGGAGAAATACGAGATCGTGGAGAAAAAATGGTACCAAAAGCAGCTTCTATCACGAGTACGCCGTCAGAGATAAGGGAAAGGATGCAACCATCATCTATTCCCTTTACATTACGCTAAGTCAGCAAACCGTTGAGGAAAAGGAATTTTGATCATTTTGGGGGACCTGGGGCTCCTTCCTCTTAGCCTCTACTCTCTATTTTCCGTTGATGATCACTGAGCTGGTTATTAGTTTGTGTCCCAACAGGTTGGCTGAATCCATCTGAGCTGCTCCATCTCACCAACAGCAATCTCTTTCTTCGTGCTGGCAAGACTACACCTGCGCCGTGAGTGTCCTTAATGAAACCGTGAGTATTCTTCGAGATATCTGGGGAGGATGTTTGTACAAGGTGGGCCCCCGTAGTTATAACCCAACGTATAGCTGGGTAGCGGCCCACCTCGTGGTGTTTGTGATCTGTCTGTACCGGTGATCTTTTGTGTGGCTCTCCAGCTTAGAAATCCAATCTGTTGGCTGGGTACAGCCATTAGCAGCACGAAAAGACACAGGCGGCAGGGACAGCGATCACCTGCGTTGTAAGATTCTAGGGCAGCGCTTGTTCGGATTTCTGGTCCTACTAGCAATGTCTCAACATCTCTCGACCATGATAACATCCAATTTCAATGATTTGGTCCGCATCTCCAAAACAATCTGGAAGATCACTTCTTGATAATATCATTTGTTCAGTTATTTGTAATTTGAAGACAGCCAAGTTTACACAAAATGACAGCTAGGCTTCCTGACACAAACGACCCCCTTTCAAATACCTTGTTCGATCTCACCAAGCTCATGGAATTGCAATGATCCACCCAAAAGCGACATAATTCTAGAAAACATTGGGTACATACCAACTAATCAACTAGCCAACTAACCAGGCACACAAATGATGATACTATTAGTGATTGCTGTAGCAAGTGTTCCCTTTGACCAGTGTTTGCGCCATCACACAGTATTACTATCATTGCCATCATTAAGCATGGTACACCGCATCAAATGACGTCATACGTTACCCTGACCAACTATGAGTGCTACTTGAAACCAAATAATCAACCTTCATAGTCCCAAAAACAATGAACGACTCACAGTGTTAGCACATCAAATATCATATTTGTTTCACGACTTACCCTACCCTTCCACTTGCCTACATAATATAGGTAAACATCCCGACATAGGGTTCCCTGGTTGCCTACTATAGAGGTAACTGGAAGGATGGGGTAAATAAATGTAAATAATCGTTATTCATTAATTAATCCTTATTGATCATGATCCACCATCATTAGCTATAGTGGACCAAGAATAACCAGCTGTTATCAACCAATAGGAACCATGATGACCCATTGTATGAACCATGCATACGCATGAGAAAGCACAATTGATCACGACAAACAATCATCTACCACAGTGTAACCATCATTTGACCACCTTCCAACCATCTTCTAACCACCATCCAACCATCATTGAACCATCATAGCCGCCATCATGCTGGGCATCATTTTACTGTGATTTAACCCCACCCTGTAACAATCATGTATATCATTTGACCCTAATTGAAGCATCACTTAGGAATCATTCAAGCATGATTTAATCATCATTCAACCATCATCTCAGCATTAACCAACCCCCGAAGTCCTCATCGCCACCTGGGCAACCCATTGCGCCTCATCCGCCATCGTCGCTGGCCGCCAGCCGCCCAGGAGGCGCCTTGACTTTTCGCAACGGTGGAGGCACGGCAACACGAGACGTGGGGGGCTTGGTGAGTAGGTTGCTTCATTGGTTGCTTTCTTATAAGGCTTAATAAGCAACAAGCATAGGGATATACCGATATACCAGCTACAATTGGTTGGTTGGTTGGTTGGTTGGTTGATTGGTGGTTTGGTTTGGTTTGGTTTGGTTTGGTTTGGTTTGGTTTGGTTTGGTTTGGTTGGGTTTGGTTTGGTTTGGTTTGGTTTGGTTTGGTTGGTTTATGATAATTAGTACGAAAGCTGCAGGATGTTGCAAGTCTTGTGATTGGTTCCAACTCATGGGTGGTTTGATGGTCACTGATGGTAAGTTGGGGGAAGACAATTTTCAGTTGCTTGGAAGAAGCTTCGAGAGCACGAGAATGCGGTCTTCTTGGTTTGGGGAGAGCAATGAAAAGAGGGCAATTTCACTACTATAGACCAATACAAACAATTAATCAACCATCATCTTGATCATAAACCAACATTTATCAACCATTATTAGTTCATTGATCAAACCATTCATCAATCGCAGTTCATTGATGAAACCATAATAGTCCACTATTAGTTCATTAGTCAAACCATGGCTGTGGGTCAGTTCATCAACCCCGTACCCCTGGTTCCCCTATCATTTACCATTGTTTCCCTTACTATTGTTGGTCATTATCCACCATGAAATTGGTTGGTTAATGGCTTGACCCATAGCCCCATGAACCATTCATTAGGAGCCATGCATAGTTCACCGCTCGCTGCCGTCTGGGCACGTGAAGAGTCTCCGGCGTCCGCCCGGGCGGAGCCCTGGCCGTCCTGAGCTCCACAGCGATCTCCAGCTACGTGAAGGAGCCCCAAAAAAAAGGCAGGGTAGAACGGTAGAACCCATGGTTCAACCCGTGGTATACCCTATAACAAAGGAGTGTTATAACCATGGTAAGTGGTTAAATATTATACCCATATAATACTATAATACTATAATACTACTAGTAGAACCCTATAACAAAGGAATATTGTAACCATGGTAAGTGGAGGCTAAAGGTAACAACTTTTAGTTCTGCCAGGGTAGAACCCCTGCAATGGCAGGGTAGCTACTTGTAGTTCTGCCAGGTTATAACCGTTCTAAATGGCTAAAGTTATCACCTGGCAGAACTAGAAGTGGTGAGTAAACCGTGGAAGTGGCAGTTAGTGGCCATCCCTATAAAATCCTATAACCATGGAAAGTGGTTAGTAAACCGGTTTGGTGATGGCTACTAGCCATGGCAAATACCGTGGTTTAAGGTCAGTGAAGGGTGGTAATTGGGAGATATCCATGGTAAGTAGCTCTATTTATCACTTGTGACCCATGATGGTTACTGGGCTTCTTGAATGTGCCATGTTCTCGTAACTGGTGGTTAGTTCAGGGTTAGGTACCTCAGAGGGTGATTCATCATGATTATATCTTCAGGAACTCCAATGAGCTCGAAGTTTTAACACTGTACCCTCTGACGCTAAGCTGGTTGCGCGTTCGATTCATCACGAGTTGTCATAGGGAAACACAATATTGCTGCGGTGGATTTACCACGCAACCAGTTTAGTTTGCCAGAGTGTACTTGCCGAACCATCAGTTTGATGACGGCCGCTAATTGTTAAAGACATGCTGGCTAATAATTAACAGTAGAAAAGGTTGATTAGATAACTACGGTTCATAACAACCACTTATACTCAACGACCCCCACAGAGTACACAGGTTAAACACTAGTTTATCAGCATTTGGCAAAACATGACAAAAGCACGGTTTTGAATGGTTTATTGATACTTACATATGCACGTTGCTTCACATCTCCCCATCATTCCGAAACCCGCATATAATCCCCAAAAAACCTGGCGTTAAATGAATGTTTGGATGTGCAGCTGGGGATATATGTGTTACACATAAGAACTGGGAAATCACCCTGGTTATCTATTCATTTATTTATTTGATTTTTACATATATAAATGTAAATATATCAAAATATATAAATACATAAATATAAATGAATAAATAAATAAATATATATATATATACTATATATCTATATGGTCAGCAATCCCATGATGTAGCTTGTAACCCCTATTACCCTGGTCTCTTTCAAGCTACAACCGCTGGGGACATCCAGCCGTGGTGAGCAACAGCTCAGCTGCTTTGGATGCACCCCTGAGGATGAACGGGTATAGTGACTCCTGCACAGTATTTTTCCAGGTCTGGAAGTTGAATCTGAACTATAAAGTTCAATCATGATTGAACATGAATGTACATGATGATTAATGCAAATGAACATTTCAATCGAACTGTGAAATTCAATATATAATTAACATGGTAGAATGAATGATGGGTAATGCTAAAATATCATGATCATACCGATGATGATATTGATGACATTGCTGATGATCTTAGAAAATCCTACTATCTGAGTTGAAAGGGTGGAACCCCGCAACCAAGGTTGCCTCCAGGTAAATAGCCACAACATGACCTGCAGTTCTCTGCTAAAGCTCACATTTTTGGCAAGTCAACAATAGTAAGTCAGCAGTCGGTATATGGGGACAATGCCAGTCGGAGGTGTTGGTCTGCCATGATGTATTAGTCATACAGTAGTAGGACTGTAGCTGGCGACTGCAAAGCAGTCCCCTTTATACCTCGATGAATGGGTCGTCAAGCTACAGTGAAACCAAACGAAAATCAAATTCTCCACGAGTAATCATTGTGAACCATCATCAACCATGACCAAGCAATGATCAAGCATGATCAAGCCTAACTTCAGTTTTTCTCCAAATAGGGGACTCCCAAATCATCCATTAATGACCCATTTTAGAATACTGTAAGGCTCCTATGGCTTGAGAAACAACCGCGATGGTGTGCAAAGGTAATCCCAGTTCTTCTCACCTATCAATTCATTGGGGGGTCTAATCCCTCTGCTCAGGTCCCACACTGCGGCCGCCGAACACGGTTGCCGCCCCTGCAAAGGACTATGACAAGTGACTCGCTACAGGTGGTAGTCAGGAAGCATTGTGACGTAACTAACGTAACCAAGTAAACTATGAATCAACCAACATTGGCTACCTTAGGTGAAACCTCAAATCGAATAGATTCCCTACTCAACCAAAGGAAGTATCTGGGAGTCTACAGGCAAACCAGGCTTTCACCACAGCCCTTGAACGTGGCATTACAACGCAGCACCAACCAAACACATGGCGTCGCTGCTAGTAATCGCTGTACCTACCAATTGATCCCTGGACCTTGACTTGAAGCACTAGCTTCGGTATATTGATGGCTATGGGTCAAAACCCCGTACCCCTGGTTCCCCCATCATCAGCCATTGTTTTCCGTATCAAATTGTTGGTGAACTTATCCCCCATTTTGTTGGCTGATATTGACCCATAGCCAGGTCTTGATAGGTCTCAGAAATGGCTGGATCTTTGGCTAGCAAAGGGTACCAAGCTATGCTACCAGTTCTTCCCCAAGCTTTCCCAAGTGCTGCCGTGGCAAGCGCCTGGGTATGGGCGAAGGCGGCACCACAGGCGTGGGCGCTGGAGTCCAGGGTCTGGGGATCTGACCTGGCAAAGCTGATGAGTAGATTTGGGTAGTGGATGGTGGTTGAGATTATTGTGGATGATTTGTGGATGATTTGTGGATGATGTGTAGATGATTAAATGCTTGTAGATGATTTAGTTAGTAGATTTGCTTAGTAAATGGTTGGTAGATGATTAGTAGATGGTTGGTAGATGGTTGGTAGATGGTTGGTAGATGGTTAGTAGATGGTTAGTAGGTGGTTGGTAGATGATGGTTGAGATTAGTACGAACCACCTAACCATTAGCTGGTGATTCTACTACTAAGCATCTACTACTAATAATCTACTGCTGATGGCTAGTACTGTTTGTAGATGATTAGCAAATGGGTTCAACTGCTGATGATTATTTCTGGTTGGTACGGAGGTTTTGGGAGATGGGAGATTCGACTTCTGGTTAAGCGGCAATAATTGTCAGTTGTCAATTTGATGACTAGATGATGACTGGTCATATTGTGGTTTCTCACAATAGAGGTACCCCCAATTCATCCAGTGGGCCAGCTTCTTAATCATTTAGAGTAAGACATCAACCATTGTGGTTGGTATATACCCTATTAATATTAATTATGGAAAATAATGCCCTCGTTAATAACCATTCTTAACCATTCCTAATCAACCATTAACAAACCCAGCATTTTTGGGGTTCCCCATGGCTTAAGAAACCACCATCTTCAACCACTACGAAGCACACCACGAGCTGTGCGGCGTTTCGATCTCGCCCCGCGGCTCTTGGTTGCCTCCAGGATTGGAGATCCGAGCATCTGGCCTGGAACCAGTGCAGCTCACGAGTTCATGCAGGAAGGGCATCACGGCACACGGGTGCTTCTCAAGCCATGAGGGACCCTAAAAACGGTTGGTTTATTACCATTTATTACCCATAAATGGTGAATAAAGGATGATTTACAGGTACTCCTATCTTGAGAAACGACCAAATTGGCTTTCAATGATGGATGTCCCCAGCAAAGCCAACTCAAAAAATGAAAAGAAACAAGGCAAGCTATGATCCTGAGTATTTAATCTGCAGTACTTAAGCCATGTCCTCACATATATAACAGATTCGTGCATTGATTTCAGCTCTCCATCTTAACAACGACTCAAGGTTACAATCGTTGTTCATAACCAATCAATGACTGAGGGTCAACAAAGAACGCCCACAGCTCCCCACTTATGAGATACTTTCTATTCATCCAGAAGTGAGCCAAATAAAATACACCCATCCCTAGCTTTCAACGTGGTGATCATGGCTGTTCCCAGTTTACAGGGCAAACGGATCACATGGTTGGTTACTCTGTTGTTACATGTCTCATTGCGCCCCTTATGATCCATGATTACTCTGTTGTCACATGGTTCTCTGTTGTCACGAATCACATGTTGAGATGGGTTACTCTGTCGTCACATGCCCCTATGATCATCATGGAGCATCTTACCCAACCGCCGGCTGTGGATGCGGCTCGAAAACAACCCCCCGACCATGATTGGGCTCCCGCACTCGAAGACACGCGGCCGACCGGGGTAGCCCTGAGCAATCTCCTGAGCGTTGAGAGCTGGGAGCTGCCGTTGGATGACAAGGCCCCATGTGTTAGAAAGCAAAGTTGGATGTTAAGTAGCAATTTCATGATGTGTGAGCCAAGTTGGGTGAACAATGACTCTGGGTAACCAACCAGCTTCACTGGTTTGAATTGAAGAACAATCGCTTGTGAATTGCAAACAATTCACCAACTTTCGTTCGGAGCCCAACCTTGTCGTGGCAAACAGGGGCGAGTAGTGCTAAGTTGATAGCATGAAAATCGTGGTGCAATCGATGAAACGATCAGTTTCTGCGCGGGCAAATCTGGGATGTGATGAACTTGAGACATGGGTGGCTTGCTGCCCGTCGACAATTCACAGTGGAGCTGCGCAGCTGCACTTTCTGAGTTCCCCGACGTACATGTTCGTACCTGAGCCACAGAGACTGGGTATCTGTGACAGCTCCTTAAGCCGAGGTGGAAGTCGTCACCTTCGGATTCCGAAAGGCTTCCAATCATCAATGAATCATCTCCCAGATGCTCCATGTATGGTATATGCGGGCGTTTCTCAAAGCAGGGGTACCCCAAATCATGCACTAATGGTCGCTTATAGTAGTAAACCAACCATGTTAGGGGTAGCTCCATTTTGAGAAAACCAAAAACACTATTACCTACATTCACCTGTAGAATGACCCCGATGTAGGTAAATGTGCCATACATGGAGCATCTGGGTCTTAACGTTGGAAATTCACACTTACCAGAACCACAAATGATCTCTTTGGGAACTCAGACCCTGTGACTCTTAGATTGTCCCATGGCCGAGAGTTCTGATTTTCACCGAATTTTCACCCAGCTACAGGCCATCCATTACCCTTCGTCCAGGTGGATGCATTAAAAAGACAATATATTGCACGGTTAGCAATACCCAGCCCTTCAACTTATCTATAGGAAACCATCCCTACGCCAGGGGTTCCGTGGTTACAACAAAGAGGTGACTGGAAGGATTGGAATAACAAAACATGCCGGTCTGTGATAAGCTACTGATTGAGGAGATGATGATTGTAGCGATGTTTGGCGCCATTGTCGTTGCTGTGTTTTTTCAAGATGATGACCACTCTTACTCTTGAACATGTATGAACACATGTCACTGGGAGTACATACTACATAAAGAACAAACAAACTAGCTAACTAAAGAACTAGCTAATTAACTAACAAAAAAACAAACTAATTCACTCACTAACTGACCAACTAACCAACTAATAAACTGACATCGCATCTATGTTTCTCCGTGGTTCTTGGCACAAACTGGGTTTCAGGACCGATCAGCCAAGACTCACCGACGACAATCGGTATGGGGAAGCGATGACATCGATAACGAGTTTTAACCACCGCGCTGGTCCTGTGGTTAATACAGAGTGGCACCCACCAATTAGAAGAGGATTTAGAAGCCATTTGATTACGCTTAACATGTGCTTCAAATGTATTTTCACATGTTGTTTTTTCACACATGTATGATTCACTCTGGTTGCTAATGATTACTCATTTATAGTAATGAATGTTTATAACTTATAACTTATAAGTTGATTTATAGGCCATTTAGCAAGCTAGCCTGGTACATACACAAACACCCTAAGTGCAGCACATCGCCCGTGTTGATCGATTGTAGCGCGATGGAAAGTACGGGGGTCTGTCCGTATGCATGTATGATGTGGTGGTTTCTCAGGTCATGGGGGTACCCCCAAATTATCCAATTTTTATCATTTATGGTGGTAAACCACCATGTATGCATCTTTGTGCGTCCACTGTTGAGTCGCCAATGCGTGTATTTATGCACATGTACTGGGATGACTGATATGCTGGTTTCTTAAAAGAGGGGTACCAAATTATCAATCTATTCATCATTCCTGGCAAAAAACCAACCGTCTTTTGGGGGGTTCCCAATTTAAAAAAAAACACCAGTTGAATATATGGCCGTTTCTCAAAATCCAGGTAGCCTCAAATCATCCCATATTAATCATTTATAGTAATAAACAAACCATTTCTTGAGTCCCCTATGGCTTGAGAAACCACCATATACTAGTTCTTCACCATTCTTGTTGGTGGTTATCCCCTATTCACCAGTGAAATCCCCAATAAAGCCATCAAAGCCATTATTAAACCACAATATCCGTGACATATGGCGGGTATATCCCCCATGGTTGGCATGTCATGTGAGGAACACCCCTCCGCGCTGGCAGGTCGGCTCGGAAATCTCGTGCCGCCCAGGTGCATGGCCCTCGCTGCTTTTCGAAGACACGGCGATTTTGCGCATAGGCGGCCTGTGGTGACATCAAGCCATGGGATTCGACCTGGTGGGAAGTGCCATTGAAAACAAACATGCGCTTTATCTGCCTTTATCTGTTGATGTATGTATTTGAGCTTTGTATTTATAAATCATATTTGTACATGCATATATATATATATATATATTCCATATATACATAAATGAATATAATAAGTTATCATTGGTTATCATGAGTTATCATAGCATTAAACAATAATGTACTTATTTGCAGAAACATGTCTGCTATGCTACGATTGGTTATTGACATGGGGATGATATCGTTGTTTTTAGCACATGCTGGCATTCTGTCTCTTTCGACAAAATTTATGCAGCTACAAAACCGTCTGATATATCTGCTTCCAAGCAAGCCTGGACGTAGCAGTTTCACATTATTGTATGTTGATAGAAAACAGCTGCTGTCTCACTGTCCCTCTCCTTTTTTGGACAGACTCATTCTCAGAGCTGAGATCTATACACAAACGTCTAGTTCAGCTTTCTGAATAAAAGTGTCAAGTGAGATCATTTTCTATCTCCTCAAGTGGAAGGGTTTCAAAATGTTTCTATTACAATTCAAAGTCTGCGATGGCTGCGGAAATTGGGATGCTCATATAGGTTGGACCAGATCCATTCCATACTGGTGTCAAGCCAAGATTTGTTTGCAACGGCTTGAGGTAAAGCTGAGCAATGGAAATGCAATGATGAGGTTTAAAACACCAGCCCGCTTAATCACCAGTTAGTTTAACCAACAGCTGGATTTTACAATGCAGTGTTGAATGGTATCTTGCTTACTACTATGGCTATCCATGAACTACCCCATTGGTAGCCAACACTAACTCTGCTAAACCATTGTTGACAATGTTTCACCATGACAAACAAAGTATGTTGAATAATTGACTGTTCGTAACCATCATTGGCCGTCATAAATCATCATTCATTAGCAATCATGATCAATCATCATTGACCTTCACTACTCACTGGTTGGTTGTTTCAGCCCATCCAAAAAATATACTCGTCAAGTATAGATAATCATCCCAATGTTGAAAGCAGCAACTACTTCAAACCACCAACGAGATTATATAGTCAGTACAGAAAATGATCTATGCCATCATTAGCTCATCTTCACCATCATCTTTATGAACCATCACTAGCCCTCATCATTGGTAAATAATGTCATCTATTATAGTCGACCATGGTTAACCATCATTGACTGTTCACCCTTCACTAATACTCAGCCATCACCAACTATAACGAACCTTCACTAGTCCATAGCCACTACCTCCCATCACTGGTGGCAACATCCAGCGCCTTGATGTGAGGGTTGGGTCGAGCCCGACCCGCACAGCAGAGATCTACGAACCTCGCGCGATCCCAGTGAGGCCGCCCCCCAGGTACTCCCAAGGATGGTGAGCTGTACCTGGATGTACCTGGTTAGTATGGCTAGTAAGCATCGTTACTACGTATGGTTGGTAAGTATGGTTAGTACGTATGGTTGGTAAGTATGGTTAGTAAGTATGGTAGGTAATTATGGTTAGTAACTATGATAAGTGGCTTATGATATTAATGAATATGCAAGTAAGATGGTAATAGCCGTGGATACTATTACATGTACTCAATGGGATGAGCATCCAAGTATCAAAGATTGACGGATAATAAGGTCCTCAGGCATTTCAGCAATTCTTTGGGACGGTGGCTGATCTTCTCCAACGATGACATCTCTAACCAGCACCTGTGGCACTCTTTTCCTACAAAACCTACACAATTTTGGGGGTTCCACCGTTTATGATTGATTCATCAAAGGATCACCCCATATGAGGAAACAAATATGCCCAACTAAGAATGAACGGGATATGTGATATGACCACATGAACGAATTTAGAAACAAACAAAACAATCGACAACCCTAGTCAACCAAACAACTAAGAATAGCAACATTGCAGGTAATCAACTATCTGACAAAGCAAATCAAATATCAACTTCCGCCACAACGTCATCCGCCAATATGGATTGGCCCTGCACCGTCTAAGGTCCCGCACTCTGACAAGCCTTTTCTTCGGCCTGGCTCTTGGTAGTGGTTCGATGGTGTCAATCGTTACTTGTCCCAAGGAAAATGGTTGGTTGTGCGGGTTGTGTCCATGGCTACGGTGGTGGATTTGAGGTTGTCCATTCCCCAAATTGCGGGGGCTTCTTAATCTTCATGGGGATATCGATCGGCTGTGGATCCTGATTACTGAATTAATGTTTATTGTTGACTGCTCTTGCTTTGCTTGGTCTTAAGCCAAGCACTTGTGCAACAAACCGGACCAATCGTGCTTGATGGGGAAGCATTTGTGGGTATATCTAAGCACAATGATTGTGTAAGTAAACAAATACCAATGGCAACAATTTCATCGAGGAACAATCATGTGTTGTTGATGTACTGGCCAAAGGAACATCAGCTTCAGGCTTAACTACCTGATGAATAATCTCTTTCAAACCAGTAATGGAATGATATCCTCTTGACACAATTATCAAGTAAGCATTCGGTAATGGTGATTGCTCTTTTATTCATAACATCCTCTTTGCTGGCTTTTCTCCCTGCGATCGGCTACATCGCCTTACTCCTTTCTGTTGATCATGTCTATGAGTTCTTCTTCATCGGCAT
>VSDK01018221.1:457610-483756 GCA_009767595.1 Symbiodinium kawagutii
GCATTCCAGTGATAGGACGGTGGTTGAGGATTTATGGCTTGTAATGATTTCCTCTGACTCTCTCCCCGAGTCTGTATTTGGATACTCACAATCAGTAACATTGATGGACTATGGTCAATGATTCAATGATGCTTAATGACATAGTCAACAACTGTAAGTAATTACTATATGAGCAATCATGAACAATGGTTGACGATGGGAAGTCACATGCTTAACAACTATTGCTTGGGAAAGAATTGAGACATGCACATGGCTGATTTGCAAACATTCATAGAGAGATGCAAAATCCAGAACAGTATCGAGGGCAAACCAACAATAAAGTGAAGCCAACATGTGATGTATAGTACATAGTGGTTGTTTGAATCGGAGAACAGACTTTATGATGGTATGCCGGCTAATAATGGTTGACAATTGTGAATTAGAGAGGTCCATACAGTACAATATCAGTAAACCATCCCTAGCTTTCCCAGCACAGCGGCTTGACCAAATCAGACAGCAATGCAGTTTATCACCATGGATCTACTATGTTCCATATCTGTCTTGCACAACATGTGGTACCCTCGGCTTTGCTATGAAGGTACCCCAGTTGTCTCAAACTAGTCATTTCATGTCATTTCTACATGTGCCATGCTTCCCAAGGGCCGGGTAGCTCTAACTGATGTCGAAAAGTTCCCTGACATCATTGGCTCTCAGCGGTCTCTGTTGGGCTGCTTGCCCATCACTCTTAGTCACTAGTCACCATGACTTCAAACCACAAAAACATTGCTAGCAAATATCAATCACCTAACCTTCATGAAGCATTGTCACCCTTCAGTTATTGGGAATCACTAGTCACCATCAGTACCCGTTGAAAAAATACTACGTTCCTGATGATTAATCATTACTACCACGTGGTCATTGACCCCTATATGATGGTCAAAATAGTCGCTAGTAGGTGCTTCTGCACCATTGTCACTAACTATTCTTGGCTGGTTATCAACCTTGCTGTAACTCTTCTCAAAAACCATTGCTATTGTCAACCAATATTAGTTGACAACTAAGCATTGCCCCAAAATGAACGGATCGCCTTTCTTGGGAGGAGCGTTCTCCAGCCGGACGAGCATCTGGCGGCAAAATCAGAGGAAAATCCGATCTGAACAAAATGACTTTCTGGGATGGATGTAGTACTGTAATCGGGATGGGTTTGGGGGAACAGCCGTTGCTGCAAGGGATTCTTGTTGGCAAAACACCTAAATCAAACGAAATAGGCAAACATTTAGATTTTGATTGAGCATAATGTTGGATTCTGAGTATATAGCGCAGCCGTCATGATCTGACAAATGATTGTCCAGTAAGTAGCGTAAGCCTCCCTCCCTCCCTCCCAAGCTATTTAATAGATTTGTGAGTAACGGTGAAGTTACCACCATTGTCATTATTGGTGAGCCAGCTCCTCCAGCAACCACTGGAATGCAATGGTAATGCTGACGTTGGGCAGTTGGTGGTGGTCATGGCATCTCTGACAAGGATCACAGTCTGACCATTCGGGTCACACGGCAGCCATCCCCAACATCATGCCGACGATGCACAACTTGCGGTGACATGTGCGAATAGCGATTGAATGGTGACGGTTTGGAAAAATGACAGGTACATGATGAGATCTAATCAAAAATAAATTGACACTAATTGACATTTTACAGCTTGAGATGCTAATTCTGTATTCCAAACAAATGCGCATTTTTTCCCCAATAATGCTTGCTGTACGTGCCAGAAAATGGTGGTTCCACTGTGGTCACTCCAACAGGCAAATTTCCATCCAACATGTTTGGGACCTACTTGAACCAACCGAAGGATTTTGTCATTCTCAACTTGTCGTCATTGGTACTTTGGGAACTTTTGGAAGCTTGGTAGCTGTGGGGAACAACCATGGAGAGGCACAAGCAGCAAAATCAGCTTCTGCCGGTGCGATCTCAAATGCTGTAACTAGGTGAAATGCGAAACCAAGAAATGATGGCGAGCTAGGCACAAGCTTTGCCACCATACACCGGCTGGCTGTGCTGCAGTCTCCTTGCAGCTGAAAACCGTTGAAGGTAGCTTGCCACCGGATGCCCCTGCTTACCACCGGATGCCCCTGCTTACCACCGGCTGTGATGATCTGGGGGAAGGTTCAGCTGGCGAAGCAACCCAAATTTGGAGAATGATATCAGGCATCTGATGAGTTCCCTGTAGGACAAGGCATAGGAGTTTTGAACGGCTGGGTGGTGATCAAGAGAGGGGTCCTCATTTTGACGATCCCAAAAATGATCATATAGCCAAGGAAGTGATTCGCCTTTCTGGGCTGGCTGAGCCTTGCCAACCATCTGCCATCTGCTTGACTGAATGGTTGGAACCGATCCCAAGCCATCATCATCATCATCATCATCATCATCATCATCATCATCATCATCATCATAATCATCATCATCATCATCGTCATGATCATCATCATCATCAACCATAGTTAGAAGTTTCAACCAATCCAGGGGTCACAACAACCAAGAAAACCAGCGATTGATTTGGAACTCTTCTGTTAAGAATAGCAGTTCTCAACAACTTTGAAATTGCTCATTGTTGTTTGCTATCCCCTACAAACCAGTATCAAACAACAGTCACTAATTGTGTGTTTCATCATGACCGATGAATAGTTGCAAAACCAAAGTTCCCCTAGAAACCAGTAGTTTTGGGTACATATCAAACCAACATTTCTTAGGTTTCTACTTCATTTGAGTTTGAGTAATGCAGTACTGCCTGCTAATCTCCTGCGATCTTCGGAACCAGTATCCCCTAACCGCTTCCTTACCATTCATCATTCAGATAATCTGAATGGTGGTTTCAAATATATAGTCGTCAATCAAGCAATCACTTGCCAGCACCAAGCAAAACAAGCGAATCAAACCACCATCAATTGTAGTTCTTAACCTGTATTGTTGCAATGATTATTCCTGGTCAACCAATATAATCCCTAGACGTCCAGCAATTCACATGATCACCAACCTGTCATAACCATTATCATCATTGTATACTCTATTGACTATGACACTATCCTTTGATCCCTTCTAATCTCTTATGGTCATTGTCTAATCCCATTAATCCCTTTAGGGATGCCATCATTACACTCATTATCCGATCAAACAAAAAACAGTTGTTTGACTGGTAGTCAAAACCGTTATCACACCCATTATCATCATGCTCATTTTCCTGAACCAGGTTCTTTGTTGGCGATTCCTAGTTGTCAACCACTTCTGACCATCAACTATCAACCATTACTGGTTGGTGGTTTCAACCTCTATCAAAAAATGTTAGTCAACCATCCATTTGTTCATAATTACCACGGAAAAATTGAAAATGTTTAACCAAGCAAATTAAACCCAACAAATATTCAAAACCACCAACCAGATTAAACCCCGATCAACCATTACGAACTTGTCTCCTACACACTGAAACCACCTTGATCCCATCACGTCGAAAGCCGTGGACCCGCGCCTGACGGTACTCCTCGGCCTGAAGAAAAGGGGCTGAAGCACAAGCAGATTGGTGGATTCACCAAGGCTGGGCTGGTTGGTTCACCAAGGGTGGGTCGGTTACGGAATTTACCCTCCAGTAAACTCACCGGGCTAGCTGGATTTTCACCATATTTTATGGTGAAACTCTGGCAAACCAACAATAAGTGGTTGATTTGCCAGGTTAGTTTACCAGAGTAGCAAGGGTTGGTTGGTTCACCAATGCCTAGGATGCGAACTTAGTTTACGAGCATTGAAAACCATGGACCATTACTGGCCACCACCATTTCGTCAAACACTACTGACGCTTGACGATTCACTACGGGACTATTACACTCCCGCGATCTTTGTTGGCTGGAAAATCACCATTATGTCATACAAAAACTCTGGGAACCATCGATAATTAGTGGATATCAGTGGATTTTTCAATAATATGTTTTACCTTCAAAGGGTATATTCACAATTGTCAGGAAGCTCTTGGATGCTATAAATCTTGAATGTAAGCATGGTCACACCTTAGCCAGTACCGTCATCTTGGCATCCCAACGGTCGGCTTGCACTTCTGGATGTCACCGTCCACGTTGACGAAGACATCAACCTGAGCAGCTTCCGTCGATGCGCTGAAACCTTCGACTGGGAAACAATGCCCCGGAAATCAGAAACACACATGTGTTCATAAATGGTGGTACCCCTATACCACTATAGAAACTAACCATAAATTGTATGTCACTAGATTTCATTGGTTAATTGGTACCCCTTAATCCCTTAACTATTAGGATGTCATTGCTTAGTCAATAGTGGTACCCCTTAGTACCCTTAATGATTAACGGATGTCATCCTCAAGTAGTCAGCGGTGGCACCCACGAACGCATCAACATGTCTCGTTCAACGCCTTGCCTGGTGAGTGATGGGATTGTAGCGCAACTCCTCGGGCGCGAACTGCCTGAGGCAACGGGGGGACAATAGTTTGTGTAACCGATGATTCGTATCGCATATAGAAGTATAGTCTAACTAGATCTAATTAGTATAATATAGTATAGTAATTAGTTTTGTAAGTTGATCATAACTTTACTGAATTGGTATGACCAATGTCGCTAATAGTTGTCGCTTCATGACTACACCAACGTAGTATTGAATGATAGTCGCTTGTCGCTAGTATAGAGCTACTCGCTAGTTGATTCAGCTACCATTATTCTATATTGGATCTGTACTGGCGACTAGCTCTAGTGATGGCTCTAGTTGTGCTTAATGATTGGTTCATGACGATTAACTATCCGGGTGAATGCGAGATGATTGACCACTTTGATGATTATATAGTCAGTTGGTATACCTAGTTGATTCTCAATGATAAACCAATCTGCGGATGGGTCAAGCATCCGAGTGCATCCAAAAGTGAAGGTAGTTCACATTAACCATTACACTGCTTGTAAGGAAGTTAATGCTGAATCCGTTCCCTTATGCTTCAGCGAATGGGAAGTCGCTGATTCATCGAATTTTCCTGATGATGCTTGGTTGATACCAGGAGATGATTTGGGACTATTAAGTGTTCATGATTAATATTAGGTAATGATAACCAACTATATGGTGGTTTCTCAAAATAGGGGTACCCACAAATCATCCAATTAAAACCATTTACAGTCGTAAACCAACCATTTTTGGGGCTCCCTATTTTGAGAAACCACCATATTGTGAAGATGGTTGATATGCCAAGCATATGTCTGGATCGGATAAGGCTCAGTTCACATCCCAACAGCTCCGCTGGTTTGGTCGCGAGATGTTCACCAGGCGTGCAAGGCCTTGAGCTGCAACTATAGAAGGGAAATGGATGATTCATTGATTTTTAATGGTGATCAATGATGGAGATTAGCTGATCACGGATTTATCAAATTAGTTTTCAGTTGATGCTGATTAGAATGAGTCGTTGATTTATTCAAGTGAGTAATCTCAAACTAATGATGGTGAATTGAGGCTTTCATTATGAATAATGATAGCTACTCACCAACAAATAGTGCTTAATCAATGGTTGATGGCAAAGCCATGTAAAACCAACTGATACTGCCTGATTGTGCGTGTAGCAATGGTTAATGATGAATGATTCTGACTAATTTGGCAAATGATTGATTAATACCTCACCATCATATCCAAGAACGACACGAAATATAATGGTTCATGACTAATGATTGCTAATAAGTGGGTTAATGTTGGTCAAGTAGTGATAATGGGGGTGAATAGCGGATATTGTTGCTTAATTAATGACTTAATGATGGTTGCAGCTTCGCTCCATCTTTGTAAAACCATGCAAAAGTCAATTTGCTGTGGTCAATAATGATCAAAAGTCACTAACTCATCCGGATTCATTATATCTTTCATGATTGCCGATGATGGGATGGTCAATGATTCTTAGTGATGGATGTACAAACAATTGCGGAGTACTGACCAACAATTGATAGTTGATGGTCAATGAGAACCAACTAATGACAATTAATAAGCAAACATCAACTATCATTGACCAGCTATCATTAGTTGTTGACCAGCTATCATCTTAGTGACAATCAAACATCACCTTAGTCACAAGCTAAAAGTAATCGTCAATTGTTTCGGCACTGGTGAACGATCATCACCGGCCAACGATCGCGACAAGAAGCTTATGCGGCGTCCAGCCGGGATCCTGGCAAACCCAGCGAGTGGATGCTGAATTGTTTGTGTTGCTGGTTGATTTTGATGGTGACGAAGATGGCTCAACTAGCAAGGTTATCTAGTTGGTGGTTTCAATCCCTATGAAAAATATGCTTGTGAACCAACCAGTTGCTAATCACTACTTCGGAAAAATAAAAAATGATTGAAACCACCAACCAGTTATAGTTCATCATAAGCCAATGTGACAAACAATCTGATGTTGATGCTGATGGTTGCCTTTCTTGTTTGTTTTATCCGCTTATGATGGTTGACAGGCATTGTCAAGATGATGGTTGACAAGCATAGTCAGAAAGTGATGTTAGTTGACAACGATTATGAAGAAGTTGATCAGTGAGGGTTGGTACTGGTTGAGACAATGTTACTTGACAATTCATCATTGATGATAGGACCATTATCAAACAGAAGCAACACAATCCTGGATAGTTGAACGAAGAATATCACAAATACTATGGCTCAAGTTACAATACTAAAATTACCAAACAGAATTGCTTCTAATACAAAGCTGGGCATCAAACATGGTTGCTTGGGAAACGACTAGCCGCCCTAAATGAGTCATTGTGGTGGTCGCTGCGCTGCACAATTCTTGACCCATAGCTATCATCAACGGCTGTTTCTGCATAAGAATTCACAGAGCTCAGAGTGCACGCGTCATGCCACCAAAGGTAGTCATTCACCACTTTGGCCAAACAACGAATTAAACCACCAGTTCACGCATCCTTCGACAGCGTAAGCATCAAAAAATCATTTAAACAAATCTCTATCTTCAACCAGTTCATTAAGCAGCATTAACTAACTTTTCACCAACGCAAGCCTCACATATTCCCCCAGAAATCCAGAAAATTCCATAAAAAACAATCAACAAATCCTTTAGAGCTCCTTTCGAAGTCCTAAAACAATCCCTTACAAATCCGTAAGAAAAAACAACAATCCCTTCACATGCCTTAGAAATACCTAAAATCTCTAGGGAATCCCACAAACACGTCTTTCAATTCCTTGATCTCCCCCCAAAAAAACTACCTAAAATCTCCAGAAACCCCAAAAATTCCTTAAATCTCCCCCCAAACAAAACCCAAAAAACTCCACGATTTCTTGGATCCCTGGGAGATCTCATGCCGTCCTCAGCCACCGCCACGTCCGCGCCGCCACCGATGGGGCGCCGGTGGATCTCCGCAGCCAGCGCTGCATCGGCGGACTGCCAGGCCTCGGCCAAGCAGCGGATGATGGGTTGGTTACGGTAATGGCTGTACCATAATCCGTAATAGGTATGACAGTATTGGGTATACAATCAAGGGCATTAGTACCTTAAGATAAGGTAATGGTATGCAATACTAGTGGTCTGCATCATCGTAATACTGTATGGATAATGCCATTATGGTAATGGTTGGATGAATGGCTGTACCATAATGGCATAGGCATAGTACCATAGTACCAATGGTTGGATGAATGGTTACGGTTGGTTAGTGGTACGGTGGTGAATGGCATAGTGGCATAGTGAATGGTTGAGTGAGTATGTCGAATAGCTATGATAAATGGTTATCTGATGGTTAATGATGGTTAATGATGATTCATGGCATAGTACCATAATTTGGTTTAGCGTAATGGTAACATAATGGTAAGAGAATGGTAAGCATGCAGCATATGGTTATTATAACAGATAGATAATCAAATGTGGTACCTATGATGGTTCAGCATAATTAACAATAATGCGGTGACTATGATGAATGGTAATGATAATGGTTGAGTAGCTATGCTAAATGGTTCAATTATGATAGATAATAGTTAGATAAGCAACTATAGTTCTTTCTGGAGAGCTATGGTTAAATGAAATAACAGTAGCCTGGTTAATTATCGTTCACCTGTGATGGCTGAGTAACCAACAGTAATTGAAGAATGGTTGACTAACAATAGTGGTAATTGAACATTGGTACCATAATGGTTAAGCATATTGATTGATGAATGGTAATGACAATGGTTGAGGAAATGAAGAATGGTTAATTGAACAATGGTTAAGTGATTAAACCATGGCTGAGTAATTGTGGTCACTGTTGGCTGCTGTGGTAATGGTTGAGTAACTATGATGAATGGTTGTGATAATGGTAAAAGATTATGCATGGTTTTATTAGCAATTCATGAATAATCATTAGAGGATGAATGGTTCATAGATTACTTGTTACTGATGATAATGGTTGGTTAAAGGTTCAGAATGGTTAAGGCATGATACTGGTTACAACTAACTCATGGCTGATAATGATTAAAAATGGCGATGCGTAGTGAGTCATGCTGGTGAACTAGTGGTGAAATCGTGGTCATCATGATGATAAACAAGAAATGGTTTGTCATGATGATTACATCTGGTTCATCATGGGTAATGAGGGTCAATCATGGTTAAAGAATGTTTGATAATGGTAGTTAAATGATGATGAAGAAGAACATGATAATGATGAATAAAAAACAATGATGATGATGATGATGATGATGATGATGATGATGATGATGATGATGATGGCAACATGGCAACTGATGGTGCTCAATAGTTGGTTGATAATGATGATGGTTAATGCTGATGGTTATATAATGATGCTTAAGTGATTGATGGTTATTGATAATTAAATAATATCATTGTGATAATGATCTCAAATATGGTGATTAATTGACTAGTCAACCAGTATAATGTCCCAAGGGTGAATTTTGGTGATTAATAATGGTAATATTTGACAAATGATGGTGGTTGATGGGGACACATTTATTGTGAATTATACATATCGTTACATGGATGATTTTATGTTGGTTAATTATTGATATGAAGTATGATTGATGATCAATAATTCACAGTGGCAATAATGGTTACTGGTAATGACTGATGATGGTAGTTGGTTGAGGTTACTATATGATGAGGGCGATTCATGATGGATGATGATTGTTAGCTGAAATGGTGAATTGTTGGTGCTTGTGATTGCTAATGGGAAATGATTGGAGGTGAATGGACGATTAATGATGATAATTCGTTTCTGATGGTGATTCATCGTAGCTGATGGTTGATGTGGGTCGTTTAATGGTGATTCATAGTGGTGATCGGTGATTACTCGGGGTGATTCGTTGTGCTTAGTGGAACAACCACTTGGTCATTAATGGTGGCTTGTGGTGGTAAATAATGATGAGTGAAGATTCATGGCGATTGAGTGGTTAATGATGGAAGGTTAATTGGAGGTTAATGGGAGGTCAATTGTGATTGATGGCCATTACCGACGGTTAACAATGGTGGTAAATGACACTTAGCAATGGTTAGTGAAGGTCAGTAGTGGATAATAATGGTTAATCAAAAGTAGCTGGGTTGATTCAGGTTTACATGATCCACTGCCAAGTAGCACGGCGGCCAGTAGTGCCTAATGAGATTTAATCACAGTCAGTCATGTTTGGCAATAGGGGTTGACACTGGATGATGAATAATCTCGTTAACATGGGGGGTTCTGGATACTGCTTTTGGCAAATAACACTGGTTGATGCTAATAACAATGAAATATCAACAATAGTACTTGAATCATGTGTTTCATAATTGTCGACGCTAACATTTAACAGTAAACATAACTTACATACTGCATGATTATGATCACGCTTCGGTTCACGCGAATGTACAAGATAACCTAGTGGTTATAGTTATAACGGCTAGAGATGGTGCATTTTTGAATAATGATGAATTCCTAGGACTTCCATCGATACACAAATTTGTGTTCCCAGGGGTTTTCGTTACACTTTTCTGGAAACGTACCTTAAATCATGGTATCACTGTTTATGTTAAGGTCTCGAGCGCAAATTCTAGATTCGAGCACTTTTGTTGTTTTGGCTGGCCGATTCCACCATTTCAGCCATTTTGGCCAAAGTTTCCTGATTGGTGGGTGTTCCTGCGCACGTGCCCCTGTGAAATGTGTGGTTGCAGTGTTGTGTGTGTGTGTGGTGCAAGCAAAAGAGCAAATCAGAGATGACCTTCACTTTCTTCGCCTCCTGCCAATGCAGGTACATTGGATGGTGCAGCGATTTGACGATCCTCTTTGAGAGGCGAATCTGGGTTGGACACAGCAACATCATATCATAACCTCATACCATCACAACAAAGCACTATGCGCATGATATGCATATGAGTCATATGAGGTGGTTTTGATTTTTAGTGCGGACGACATTGGCACCACAATCCGGTCCTGAAACCCCCCACTCCTACCACTTCCACGGGAACACATGTTCATTGCACACAGCCCCGCTGCACAGGTTGGTCTTTGTGGGAAGTTCAGGCGTGATGGCCGACTGCCCTGGCTTGCACTGATATGTGAGCTATGGTCAATATGGTAGAATTCAATGTCTACTCCCTCTGGTTCCCCAACACGGTTTATCTCATCATGAATGTTTTGGGTAATCCCTCTATGACGATCCATATTGACCATAGCTCAATCTTGGAATGGCTGACTGTGGTGATTGCCGTTCACTATCCAGAATTTCTTGGTTCCAGCTCACTTAGCTGATTACGGTGGCCTAGCGATGTCGTCTGTTGTCAAACAATGGATGGATTCCCGGAGATTGGTTGGACGAGCCGCGCATGGCTACATTGCCATGTTGGATGGAAAGTCCGTCAAACGCCGGCATGTTGTGGAGAATTCCGACGTCATTAGCCCTGTGATACGTGCTCATGGCCTTAGACCCACGGTGTACCAAATTGAAGAACATGTCTCAATGTTCTTTGAGATGGCCCGTCCTAGGGGACTCCGTCGTGCAACCCGTTTTTTGGTAGCATTTACATTCCCCCAATTCTTTTGCTAAGAACAAACATGGGTGATTGATTTGAGGGTTCCTGCAATTTCATTTGGGATCATGTAGGTTGATTGTTTTGGGCACTATCGTTCATTCTTGGGTTATTGCCCATGGGACATATAGACATGTGCTCATCCTGCCATTAAGGTGAAGAGACCAGGTCTTCTGCATGGGTGATTCGTCGCTTGATCACCGTGTTCTCTCGAGCAGCTAAGCGAGGACATTTTCCCCGTGAAGAAGGGATGCGTGCTATCTTTGCAGCGGCTGAAATCGAATTGCCTACTTCTAGCTATCAAGGATTCTCATCTGTGATTCCGATATTACCGATCGATGTATAGATACTCTGAGCCAGTGACACACCACATCCCCTTCAGGCTGTTTAAGAACTGCTGCATCCTGTTGCCATATCCCCGGCCATAAGCTGTGGCAATGTCGAACGCTACAATGCTCAGGATCTTCTAGCAGTGGCTCTTCATCGGAATCAGACGATAGTCATGATCCTTCTGGTTCAGAATCTGAAGACGTTTGGCTGCATATGTGCAAAGTGAACCAAATCATAGATATCACAACCACCGCACTTTAGCATTTTTCGTTTGGATTCTACTTGGTTTTGCCAGCCTTTGTTCTGCGCAACTTAGGGACCCCCTTGCAATGTTGGCGCTGGCTTCGAACTTCTTGATGGTCACTTGGACTATATGCCTGAACATTGCATCATGACCCGATATGTATTTGATCTTAAGCCAAGCCCGAACAAACCACCCCTTCGACCCAGGCGAGACAGATCCTGATGATGAAACTCCAGCAGAGAATGGACCTGAAGCTGCAAATAGGCAAGGAACAGGCGGTGTGGCATCCAGTTCACCCAGTGGATCTGATTTCAAAACACCACCACCTAGAACCCAGGCAGCAAATAGCTATAGATGTTTGATGGTCAAGCATCCCTTTAGGAACCTTTGGGGTCAAAGCAATTGTTCATCCCATCAACTTAGGAGCTGCGACGGAACCATGCAGCAGCACAGAGAAGCTACCTATGGGCCACCAGATTGGCGTGGCAACTTCTGATGGTTGTGCGAAACGACTTGACCTTGATGTTGTGGAGGTTAAGGGTTCAGGAGCCAGCCCCAAAACATCCGAAGAAATGGAGTTGGAAAACCTTTTGCTTGAACAGGCTTTACTGGAGGAAATGCTTGCCCAACAAGAGTTGGAAGCGCAACTCACCAGGGTTTCCCAAGAGATTAGCGTTTTGAACGATCCGGTTGAGCAAGCAAGATCCTATGTGATCCGCTCTGTTGCTGCTTCCAGCAATTTGGCCCCAAGTGTTTTGGTTTGATTTTAGCACTATACTTTTCATACTTTGACCCCGCAGGTTAGATGTTTACGTATGGATCGCTATGGTATGCCTCAGGTCTTCCCAAGTGCTTTGCCCTGCATTGTCAGGTGCTTGGCTGGTCGACAATCTGGAGACTCTTCCTTACGAACCCTTTCATGATGTTGCCGACACTTTGGAGCAGGAGTGCCGGTGGGAGGGTTTCAGAACAATCACAGCTCTCACCATTGTCTTAATTGACATATGCTAATATGATCAAGTGTTGGCCTAGGAGTCTTTGGCACCCACAGCTGTTGAAGATGACGATGAGTTGCTTCGTGCCCCTACTCTTCGGCTTGGGGGCTACCCTGACCAACCACATCCATCAGGGCCCGAGCCAAAGCATGGAGGAACTTCTCAGTCTGCCACGCCTCAGTCTGGCGTTGTGTGTCTTAGTGCGGATCATGCTGAGAAAGCTTGTGGAAAGGAAGTGGCTGAAGATAAAGGAGAGACTGATGACACTGAAGACTCTGAAAGCGAGGATGAGAAGGAAGGAGACAACGATGAGGAGGAAGGAGACAACCATGAGGAGGAAGGAGACAACCATGAGGAGGAAGGAGACAACGATGAGGACGATTGTGCTGATGATGCTCATCATCGACCCAAAGCCTTGGAAAACGTCCGCAAGGTTTCCCCCACTGAGCAAGAGGAGAAAACCAAAAGCAGTCGCCAAAAGAAAGAGGAGCAAATCAAAAAGGAAGCAAAGGCCAAGGCAAAGGAAGATGCAAAGACAGCAAAAGCTAAGGTCAAAGCAGCAGAAAAAGAAAAGAGGTCACTCGCAAGAGCGAAAGCCAAGGCAGAGGCAAAGGCAAAGGCAAAGCAAACCAGGTCCAGGAAAGCAACCGCAACGAGCAAGCGCAGCAAGCAGGAGGATGAGAAGCATCAGGATGATCAGCATGAAGATGAGGAGACACCCAAACCCAAGTTGCCCAAGGTTTCCAGAGCAACTACCAGTGACGGCTGCGCCACCACTTGCCGCCCAAAGCGTGCCCGTGAGACTGACGACTCCAAGCCCAAACCAAGTCCAAAGAGAAAGGCCAAGGCAAGTCCCAAGGGAAAGGCAAAGGCAAAGGCCGCACCCAAGCCAGCAGACCCTGCCGTCAAAGCAAAGCGATCCCGTAAGAGCTCCGCATACCACGTGGCAGTCAACAAGGCACTTGCAGAAGGAAAAAGCCCGGAGGAAGCGAAGGAGGAAGGGAAGCGTGTTACTAGCTTTCATTTGCAAACACTTTGCTGTATGCATGGTTATTTTTTTTGTTTGCTTGCTGGGGGCTAGTGGGCAATAGATATCACACACGTACAATATATATAGCGCATGTATGCACCATATGCGCTGCTGGTATGTCACCATCTGAGGCTTACCATGCGACGCAGTAGGTTTGGAAGTGAGCAGCGATCCATGCGACAACAACAAATAGTGTTGTCCTAATATCTTTGGGGTTCATGTGGAAACCAGGCTGGGAGAACCCAGCTCTGCTAAACCACATGTTGCGAAAATTATGTGGCTGTGTGAATTCCACACGGCCAGTGGGTGCGGATTAGCATACAGATCTCAGATGCGAATGTGTTGGAAAACTGCGGTGTCTTCGTCAATCATATGCATTGCAACAACTTACTGACAAACCTATAAGTGAATGGTGTACCGTCCATCTCGCAGGTCGATGCCCCGACTGGAGGGGTGGGCAATTCGAGCAGCAGGTCTGCCTGCCGCTCCCTCCCTTTCATGAAAGATTTGTTGTTGCCAGCTTTAACTTAGCACCTAACCCACCTTTTTCAAGCTCATTTCAGTTCAGCCAGTGCTTTGCTTGTGCATTCTGTGTGGGTGTCCTCATGCGGAATTGGTTCTCAGGGTTAGGTTTTTAGGTGTGCATGCTCCTTTGCCTGACATGGGGCCTGATTCGATTGTGGTCAACCTTGCTTCGATGGGAGCTCCTAAGGCATGGTCTAGTGGTTTCTGTTCAGTTCAAATGTGCAGCCACCCACCGGCATATCATGTGATGGCATTGAAGTTCGGTTTAGGTGCTGATCGCTGTGGTGCTTGGAATCCTGTGGTCTACAAATTTGCCACCTGTGACAGAGAAGTTCCATTTCTTGGATCTGTTTGCTGGCCAATCCGAAGCAACAAAGATGTGGTACCTAAGCTGATGATCACAACATGAATGTCAAGGCTACACATTAATGTTTGCCCCAAGCCCTTCATCACCCATCCAAGGTCATCTCACGGCTACGTGGCTGCGACAATCGACAAGGTGCATCAGGATGGACGAGTGATGGATTTCAACACCCCTCCAGGATTCTTGTTTCTTGGTCAAGCGCTATAGATCGACATTAGTGCCTACACGACTCACTATAGTTTGAATCTGCAACATGTGCATGTATCTAAGGCTAACTTTGCACACGGTCCTATGTCTCTTTCCGGATTCGGTTTGCCTTCTAGGCCCGAATTGTGGATCTTGGGGAATTCCTGCCAGGTACACCACCATGAGATCCTTTATTAACTTTGCGGGTGCCATGCACCTTCCGTTTGTCCAAGATGCAAACACTATGATATCCTTGAAGCTTGGATTCAAACAAGTTAATGTTATCGCCATCATGTGGCATACTGTACTGCTTCCACCTAACCCTTGCATGTGGAAGTCCATGAGTGCTAAGGGTCACTTTGCTTTGCATGGTTCTCTTGGCGAAGCATTGTCACTTTGTCCTCGAACACCCTTTCCAGACACTTATCGTCCGACACAAACGGTGGGAGTGGTTCTGCAACGCCGTATGTTGGGTAGCTTGGTTTCGAAAGAGTTACCATCCTCGAACACTTGTTTATATGATCATGTCTCCTATCGGTTGTCCCTCTAGTAAGAGCTTGCCATTGACCTAGGTGTATCGCACGTGCTTCTGGCAAATGCTCCACGGGCATCCTACGCCCAAACGCAGCATCTTGTTTAGCAACTGCACATGGATCGAGGGTATGGATCTTGGACAATTGACTCAAGCTGTTCGCAACGAGAAGACCAAATTCAAAACCGCTCGTCTGGGCCCTGGTAGGTGGATCTGTTGTAAGAACCAACCTCTGATACAGATCACAACCAACCCAGCTGAGAAACATTTTTATGCTGGATGACCTAGGCCAAACCATTTCCAAGGATGGAAAAAAGCAGTTCACTGGGAACCGGGATGCTTTGAAGAAGATTCAGTCTTAAGCTTACCAGCATTTCATTCAGAAACAATGCTCAAATCAAAGTGCTGCTTAGCTTCAGTCGGGCGGGGGATGCTGACTAGGTGCTATACACCAGGATTCTGCAAGCATCTCTTGGACTGCTATGAGGGACGTGAGTGTTTTCAGCCCTGTTTGAGACAGAGGCTGCGTTTGGATTCAAAAAAAACTGATCGGCAAATCTTCAGTGAAATGCCTCTAGGAGATGTTTGGCTGGATTCAGGGATTCACCGCATTTGGGACTACATCTACAAGAACCGGCACCTGCATATTCCAGATAGCTGGTTGGACTGCATTCGCGCTTTCGATAAGGAGCTCAAAGACGCAGCTTTCTAGCTACAATTTCAGATTGGGGTTGCAACATCATTCCTCTAAGTTCCCCTCATCCCATACCCTGCCACCGGCTTGTTTGAGGTTGGGGTTCCGGCAGCTGATCGTCAAGAGCTGAACGAAGCCATTTTGGCAGCCTCCGCTGGATAGATCGAGCGGCTTGGGGCTTGGCAGCTTTGTGGTGTAAAGAAATTTGTAATTCAACCACTTTTCAGGAATTTTCTTAAAAATTCCTGGACCAAACGTAGCGCAAAAAAAGCGCAAAACGAGCGCAAATTCGCGCAAAAAAACGCAAAACGGCGCAAATCAAATTTCTGCTACTTTCAAAAGTTCACCATCCATGCATTTCTGAAAAAATCATTCGGTGTGTTGAAGATTTTGGTTCGAGATGTCTACTGAAAGACTGTCATCTTGCCATACCTTGGTCAAAGGGTGTGAGATCATGGAAGCCCAAGCGGAATCCCATGCGCTTGTTAGCGCTGAAGATGCCAGAGCTAAGATAAAAGAGAAGCTTGAGGCCCGAACATGTGGATGTTGATTATATTGACAAGATCAAAATCATATGAAATTGGTGCCATTTATAATTGATCACTACGCAGGCTTCAAAAGCCAAAGTTGCAGAGCTTCGTGCAAAGATGAATGCTGGTACTTCAAAGCCCTCTTCTGCTGCAAATGCGGCATCTGTTCCACCAGGCCAGCTTCAAGTCTCTCATAGTCTCTCACCCTGGTTACCCTTTGGCCCTCTGAAATCTTGAGCCCAGCAAGTTACCCCAAATACAGATTCTCAAAGGGTGTTGGGACTTCGTAGGGTCCGTTTTGATAGGGGAACACTTGATAAGATGGCATAATCTTGTGAGGTAGTTATTGGGGTTCACCGTGCTTACCAAGTACATACGTGCGTGAGTCCATAGCATATTGTTGACAATGTATGCACAACCACGCGCAACCCCCATGCTTACTTAGGTGCTCCTACCATCGAAGTCAATGAAGGGAAGTTCACCCCTGGTGCTCCAACCAAAGAACTTTCACGTGGCGCACTCCGGCGCCAATCATCTTCAGTTGCTTCCCCCACACCAGAATTTGAGAGCTACTGGAGAGTAGAGCAAAGAAACGCAGACAAGTTAGCTAAGAAAGACATGGCAGAAAAAAATGGTATTGGAACTTTGGCTAAGGATGGTGATGCTCAGGTTGGTTCTGCTCCGGCAAGGGATGTGAAATCGCCCACGCCAAAACAACGGGCCTGGCCTCTGCAGGAACCTGCTAAGGTTCCAGATCAGGTCAAAGCTGCTGTAGCCTTAGAACCCGAGTGCCGAAAGACTGAGATCGATTCACCAAGCCCAGAGTCCAAGCCGGAGAAAGCTAAATCCAATAAGTTTGACAAGTATTACTACCAGAATCTCGGCTTTGTTTGTAAACATATGTGAACCTAGCATTAAATATCATAACGTTTGAGACTGCTTCACAGTAACAACCTTGATCTTAGGATGCGCCGATATTGCCAGCCACCAAATGGGGGGACGCCAAAAGCTTCCAAAGACGTCATGAATATGTGGAAATCCGCAGAAGGCTGCTACTTGCCACACAATATGTTGCTAGTGTCTACTCCATTGGAATGTCACCCCTGCAATCTTTAGAGCCAATCCACTAAGGTAAGAAACTCCGTGATTTGCTGATGAAGCATGGCTCGATGAAGAACATTGAGATCGAGATCAAGAAGTGGCACAATAAGCAAAAGGGTGAGGGAAACCGTGGCAAGTGGGTTACCAAGGGTCAACTGATGGAACAGCACCACTACACCCAGCCCTCTAGCTGCATTATGTATCCAATCAATCCTTTAGGGATCTCTGCTTTTTAAATGCTATCGGTATTTCACATCCGCCTATTGTTGGCCTTTTCCATCTAAGATCGATGGCGGATCGGAGCTTTCAATGGGCCTCTTCAAGAGGCCTTACCCGCACGAATCCCCAACACGGGGAAGAAGAAGCGCGATTGGTCCTGGATGATTGGTTTGAGCACAAAGTCGAAGAGGGGCAATCCACTGAAATCTCTGGAACGGCCTTTGTAGAGGACAGAGAGTTGTAGGTTTTTCAGTTGATTTTCACATTCACTTTTCACCCACCATTTTCAGAGTAGCTTCCACTAGCCATTAGAAAACACTTTAAACATGGGGGTTCGGAATCAAGATGGAGACCATAATTTTCCGGGGATTCAAATTGGTTTGATCTGTTCACCTTACCTTCCAACCATGCCATCTGCAGGATGAGGCAGGCGAGCTGTTGGAGGATGAGCACTTTGGGCACCCGACTGAGAATGTGGATCCTGAGAAGGAACAGGAAGCAGCTAAGGTAGCGGCCTCCAAAGCAGCCAGCGGTGGCGCGAAGTCAAAGTTGCGTGATAGAATTCATTCCATGCATGTAAGTATCCATGGGTATGTGCTGGGCATTAAGTGTGCATTCTCTACTTTGGGTTTCAAACATCTGAGGTTGGTGTTCCCCACATTGCAACGCAATGAGAGCCCCTTCGTGCTCTTGGGTCAGTGGCTGTCAACTTTGGGGCGAAAGATTGATTCAGCTACGGAAACCCAGGAGAGAGTATGATCATGTTGGCAGAATATGATACCCTATCATTCTACATATGCAGCTTTGTCCACTTGGGAGGAAAGACTTGCAAACAAAGATCTTGACCGTGCCAAAGAGTGACTCGGTTGGAAATAGGTGATCGGTCGGGATTTAACACATGCAACGGAACCCACCAAGTATAAATTGACTTTGCAGGTTGGCCAAGCAGATCGGTGGAGTCCTGACCAACATGAACAAAACCTATGATACGTTGACCAAGTTGCAAGCGGACTTCATGGTGGCAGACGCATCCGACACTGCGTCCCCTTGCTTACAACTATAGATTGTGTGCGTGTGCATGTGTGCAGCATGGTATCAGTTTCCAACAGTCCATGATGTGCGATGTTCCCTTCCCAGCCCATTAAGGAAAATGACGAAGCTGAAGCAGGACGTCATGACTGCCTTTGCCCAGTGTACCAAAGATGATGTCACCCTGAATAACTACATTGTTCGTAGCCGGCTGCTTGCATGCATACAAACAGGCATGCATGCGCACATAGTGCATGATGCAATGTTCACAAACCATAGCTCAGGAACATCAAGGGTGGGAGCACTGCAACTGAGAAGGAGAAGAAAGCCAAGAAAGAGAAGAAGGAGAAGAAGGAGACAAAGCCGAAAGAACCGGTCAAATCTGAGGACCCTCCACCCGCTGAGCCATTGAGGCGCAAGAGGTCCAAGGGCAAAGCAGAGTCAGTGACAGAGAGTGCTCCCACCAAGAAGGATAAGAAGACAGCCAAAAAGTAAGTGGCCATGTAGATACCGAGAGCACGCACAAAAACCATGTTGGTATTGTGCCAGTGCCAAGTGGCACATTTAGATACTTGGGGCGATAGACACGCGAGGAAAGGAAATATGTGCGGCTACTGCGTTGCCAATTGGCATGTTGTGAACCACCAATGCTCTGCCTATATGTTGACTACACATGTTTGTATGATATGTTGTATGTTCATCTCTTTCCCCACGCAGGTTTCGGAGGGCCAAAATCTCCTGACGATGCAGGAGCTGCCACACTTCATTTGTTGTTTCAATTTCCTCCCCTATATCTTTCTGAGACTCTTGTAGCCTGCGGTTAGGACCTAATGATTCTGGCTCTGATGACATCCTGGATGATTTGCTGGAGAATGTTGAGCAAGGAGTTTCTAATCTATATTAGACCTCTTAGCCTTAGCATTCTTAAACTGGTTTCTGTGATCTCCCCAGCTCAGGCTATCACTGCGAAAGCGGTGATCCGATCTGCCCACAGGGCATCCAGAAAGATTAGGAAGTTAGGCCCGGTCAATGGAAGGGACACCTTATGTTAAAGTAGGAGCACCCCGGCCAGGTGTTGTGGACACCGATGTGGAGAAGCTGGCCCGATATAGGCTGTCTAAATCAGGGCGGTCTGGGAAAAATTGCGCCAGAGATTTTCATAGATGGGTTCATCGAGATCACAGAGCTTTTGACGTTCCAATTTCCAAGTTGAAAGTGCCAATCCGTACCAAAACAAAACGCAAAAATGGTCGGAAGATCATTTGTGAAAAGAAGGTGTTGTACCCAGTGATTCATCTTTCATCTTGGACGGAGAAGCTCATGCTGGAGTACCCTCAATTCTTTCTAGGAGGATTTCAACTTCATGAGACCGAATCTTGGACTTCGATGTTCGCTGAATTCTGGCAACGGTTTGAAGCAGTTGATCCTGCCCACCCAGTGCACTTCAAGAGTGATGCTGACAAATCCCGATGCATACCAGTCGCTTTGCACGGGGACGAGGGTCGTGGTTTGGCAAAGACCCCGCTGATGGTTTGGTCGTTTCAAGTCATCATCCCCAGCACTGGCCCCCACAATTTGAACACCACCAAGTATCTTGCATTGATTTGGAACCCAGGAACTTTTTCTTTTGCCCCTGAGGTTTGTCAACATATCTCTCAACATATCCCCCAACAAATCTATAAACATGCATGTATCTCCAAGCCGTCGCTCAGGCACTCTTTCTCAACAAGACTGCTCTACTCACTGATACCGGCATCATGGTATGCAAGAGAATTCTCAACCATTGATGCTTTCTCCGAAGGGATTGCCAACGACTTTGCCAAGATGTTTTCCAATGGAATCACCATCTCAGTTACCTGGATTTAAGTTATGCAGTGCCTTACTCAATAGTTCAATTTAGATAAGTTGACAGCTTGCAGGTTGAGGGAGGAGAGCAACAAACCTTCTTCCCGATCCTCATCGCTTCGAAAGGGGACTGGCCATTCTTAAGAAAATCTTATCATTTTCAGGTCGGCTTCAAGTCAAAGCGTGTCTGCCATTTGTGTCCTGGTGATGAATCTTGCCTAAGTCAAGCATATGTCCATATGGTTATTCCCCTTTACTCACTCAAAGCCATCTCCAATTCAATCGGCTTAGCTTCAGCTCCAACCCAGGAATGGTGGGATACTACTGCTGAGGGTCAGGCTCGTTCGTGGCAAGGTGCTGTGCCAAACCCGTTCAAGCCTCATTCAGAATCACCGCTGCTTCACATACCAGGTGGAGGGACCCCGGACATTTGCAAACCAGACATGCTACACGTGTTCCATCTTGGAGTTGGTGCTGATATGGCTTTGGGTGGTATCTTAGCAATCTTTCGGATGGGCCTGTGGAAGGGTACGAATTTGCCAGCGTGCCTGAACAATGCCTATGACCGATTTCAAGACTGGTGTTCTCTTCATCACAAGTCCCCTTTCATCAAGAATTTTGACCTGCAGAAGTTCCATATGACTTCGTCCCCTGGTATCCAGTCATAGATATGCAGTATGCAACAACTTTGACTTCACAGGTTCAGTGTTTGGTGATAGGTGGCCATGTGATACAAAACAATGGTTCATAAAGGTCTATGTCATCCCCAAACACTAAGGCTGCAATGCTGGCCAATGGGTGGGGGCAAAGCGCATGATACTGCTTTACTCTGCAAATGGCTTGGATGGGAGTTGAGCGTGCTGGATCGTGATTCGGTGGCTACTTGGTTAAAGTGGATGTTTTGATTTTTGCCAACGATGAAATGGAACTTTCTTGATAGCTAAGGCCCCAAGGCATGCGGACCTCCTAGAAGTGCTTGCCTGGACCTTCTCAGAAAGCAACAAGTTCTTTCACCTTCTCTATGGGCAAGGTATATGGCTGGATCGTGTCACTGCTGAAAAGGCTGTTTCTCATGGATGGGCCATGTGCGAGCCTTGCCTGTAAAACCTGAATGATTGAAACAAACCCCGCCCTTACCGTGCAAACACAGTGCATGTTGTTTTGTTTCCCAAGGAAGGCTTTGCAGCTTTGGCCAGCCTGTGCGTTGACCTCAAATATCGGCTTTTTCGTTTGCGTCCAAAGCTGCATCTCTTACTCCACATAGTGACCCTTGGCATTTACATGCCTCGTGCATACAGGGTGTGCACAATTAGATCATGTTTTATACCTTTACTCCGAGGAGACCTATGCAAGATCAAATTCAGCGGGGCAGCCAGTGGATCATGTCACCGCTGAGTGTGTTGGTTGCACTTAGTGTCCCGCGAGACATGAGAGATAGAACATTGACTTATTGCATGGATCCAAGTTGTATCTCAGGCTATGCCTGCTGGTCTGACGAAGACTTTGTGGGGCGCATCAGCCGTTTGTCCCGTAGAGTTGCTGGTGGCCCCCTAGTGGCGTACAGAGTTATGACTAGATCTCTTATGCAGTACAAGCGGCACTTTGCAAAAGGTGCTGAGGCCCCGGCATCTACAAGATGTCGATGATGAAGATCGGGTGGCGGGCTGTGGGAGAGGAAAAAAGGAGAAGTGATGCAAGGGTTGGGAATATGTGACAATCCCTCGAGATGTCTCGAGCACTTATTTCTGAAACGAGCGCAATTTTACAAATCATCAAGATCAAAGGTGTCACGAGCAGAAATTTCACGTAGCACAAATTTGTGCTACAATGGATGGTCTAGGTTGTTAACACATGGTCGTCAATGACGCCCACAACTGGGTGCGCACAAGTCTCCTGATGCCCTCCCAAGCAAAGACGGTTAAACATGGCTAAATGATGGTTTTTCAAAGTAGAGGACACCCCCAAAACATCCGTTATTGACCATTTATTGTAATAAGCCAACCATTTTGGGGCCCCCACTTTGAGAACCTCCCAATTAAATGGCTAAAAAAAGGATATTGAGAATTTACAAATCCTTTGGCGCTTCATGATGCTTGGTCACAAATGCCCAACATACTATTATCAGTGGATCATGGTGCTTGCTGGCAACTGGTCATTGGTCAGAGTCAAGGCTGCTGATAAATGTTCAAATTGTACCTACTGGTGCGTTCCCTTTTTAGGATGTGGAAAGTCGATGTTCTGATTATTCCACCAGTGATCATCATCTTTCCACATCCTAAAAAGTGGAACGCACCATCATTCCCCAGTCTGATGTACCACTGGTGTGTTCCCATCATCATTTTTTGGTCCACCAGGACCAACCAGTGATGGTTTTCGATTGTCGGTTGGGAACAAGTCTAAGTTTTTGCCCTGCAGATGTAGGCCCAACACTGAAGCAATGCGGCTATGGGTCAATATTAACCAACCAACTAATGGGGGATTTCCACCAACAATAATAGGTAAAACAATGGTTAATGATAGGGGAACCAGGGGTACGGGGTTTTGACCCACAGCCATGCAAAGAGCCAAAATCCAACTGTAGCCATCAACGGCCCACAAACCATCCTTCAGATCATTGGTTCCATCCACTTGATCATCACCCCGAAGCCTGGTTCAGATCCAAGATACGCGTACAGCACGAGGGGTCCGCACACCCGCCGGGGGAGCAATGCCTTAGTAGGTGTGCAATGGGCCACGGGGTCTCGTTTACACCATCCACTCACCTGCTTTTCTATTTGCGAATACGAACTGATTGAGGCAGTTTGATCATGGACATGGGGATTTCTTGAAGTAGGGAACCCCAAATATTCGATGGTTTATTACCAACAATGATTACTGCTGGATGATTTGGGGCTCCCCCTATTTTGAGTAACCACCATGTAGATCCATATAGTGAATCGAGATGAATGGAGGACAACAAATCACATGGAACTTTCAGGCCACCGAAAACTTGTCGACTGCAAACACACGACTTGGCACAATGTGCCCTTTGAACACAGAACTGAGATGCCCCGGAAGGCCAGCTTGTATCTACTACTCGACTGCCGGGTGAACTTGTTTGTCACTCTGATCCATAGATGACGATGATCCCGTAGAATTTGACCCCCCCACATACAAGTTGGTTTTAAGTCTATGTTACAACAAATGTGTATCCACCAGGAGTCACTCAGTTGACGTCAAATGACCTAGCTGTACATGCCTCAATAGCAAGCAAATCCATGTATAGAGACAACCCAGTGTGACTGCTAGCCGAACTCGCAGTCCTTTTCACGATGTTTTATGGCGCCACTTAGATCCGTTTTGTTGTACCGCGAAGCGCAAAGGGGGAGTTGTCCTCAGCAACCCGGAAACATGCGCATCTATAGGTTTGAACAGCCTCCAAAACCAGCTGATCAACAAAAGTATTGCGGCTGACGACTGTACTGGTTGCCCTGGATTAGTTGTCTTAATCACCACTGGTGAAACACATATGAACCAAATCTTGGGCTCAATTCTTCCTGGTTCTTATCCCTGATCATTCACCATTATCCTAGCCATGTTGGAGAATTCTATGATTATAAGCATGTTGGTGGCTACCCCTGATGACCACACATAAGGTTGCAAAAATTCGTTATACAATCGGTAATGATCTTATCTTTCAACCGTTTGGTACGAACAGAGTTGTGGCCATATTTTTTTGCCAACAGATCGACTATTTCAACTCCACGGGCCCATTATATCACAGATGGATAATTATCTCGGTAAGTTGAGTCAATAAATCCAATCCGTCCGGACACATTCCCACCCCAGCTCAAGCTAACCCGTCTACCTCAGAAATCAAAAAAAATCCAACGTTTTGAGCCGGCATGGATCCCCTGAGGTAGCACGGTCTACCTTTGAATGCAATGCCTAATTTAAAAGTAGTATTCGTTCCAATTACAAATAGGTACGTTACGGGCTCAGGTACATGTTACTAGCCCAATTCCTGAGCTGGTACGCAAAACTGAGCTAGTACGAAAACGAGCCGGAATGTGGTACGTGGGATTTAAATAAATAAAGTACTTATTCAACATATTGATCACACTCTGAAAAATCAACCTGGTTGCACCAACAATCACAACAGTTTTTATAGGTAAAGCAGCTCTTTGGGTGTTTCTCAAGCCATAGGGGGCCCCCAAAATGGAATGGTTTATTACTCAAACTGATAATTCAAAAAAAGAGATAACTGGGAATTACCCTCAGCTGCTAAGAAAACGAAAAAACTGCTATTTCCCTCAGTTATTGAGAAACCGAAAAGCTGCTATTTCTATGGCCATATGGGTGTTTCTCAAAATAGGGGTACCCCCAAATCATCCATTACTAGTCATTTGTAGTAGTTAACCCACCATTTTTTGGGTCCCCTATTTTGAGAAACCACCATATGGTGGATTTTCCACTGATCGCCAAGTCATTGAGCCGCAAGTCATGACCACTCCACACGCCGCGAAGCCTGGATCCGTCTGCGCGCGGTTTTCTTGGAGCCTTCGGGAGGTGAGATGTGGTCCGGGGTCGCCGGTGGGGCCCCTGGGAGTCCTGGGATAGTGATGGTTATGAAGCCCAGAAGGCAGCTGGCAGCTGAACCTCCGTAACCATGGTAAATGTTATGGGGATACTGTGCGCTTTGTTTTTTTTGTGACATGCAATGGGCCATTTTGTTGCAGGCTTCATTGTTTTCATGATGGCTCTCTGCAGGAGACAAGTCCTAGAAATGTTTGGGGATGCTTTTGACAAAGTCCTTCCAGATGAAGTCCAAGGAATACACGTGGCTGTGGGTCAAGGCCCGCCCCACCTCCCGACGTATCTTGGCTGTTACGATGCAAATAAGCATCCATAGAGTTTGGATTGTTGATGGCTTGACCCAGCTCCCCCTATAGTTGGTATCCCATATTCTTCCTGGTTATCCCTATGATCAACCATTAACTAGCTAATCAGCTTTGCATCATTGGTGAAGAATCACCATGTACTATCATATAGCCCTAACACTAATATCATCATCCCCCTCATCAACTTGATATCAATTGTTAGTTCTGAACCATTAGTTATATACTCCATTAGTCAGTTTCAAACCACTACATAACATAATTTTCAATTCCATCAGTTAACCATTTATATCACCATTAATCACCAGATCACCATCTATCCACTATCTACTTGAACCTCACGATCTAATCCCACCAAACCACATTATTTTCCCGAAAAAAAACTTAGATGTTAAATTAAAACCCTTCTTATTAGTCATTATCCCTAATCATTATTGTTACTTGGGGATACCTCTTACTTGGGGATACCCCTTAGTTGGGGATGATAACCCTGAGTGACTCATTATCACTATCATTATTAATTACTATCATTATTACTGATCACTATCGTTAGTTACTCATCATTATTGCCATCATTATTACTATCAAACCCTCAGTCATTCATCCCCCCCCCCACCATCACCCCAACCCCCACCTGGGATGCG
>VSDK01018221.1:483867-494779 GCA_009767595.1 Symbiodinium kawagutii
CGGGGCCGGGGAGCCACAGGCGGTCCTGGCGGAGCCAAAACCTGGGGACTGTTCATCTCTCTAGGTTGGTATGAAAAGTGTAGCTTTTCTGAGGTTTTCATACTGGGTAGGTGCTATCTCTTGTCAGTGTATTCTATCATCTGTTTGTCCTTTTCAGTGTATGTTCTGTTTTCGGTTGCTGTCCTTTTTACGTATTCATTCAAAAAATATGAACATATGTTCGAATATGTAAAAATATAAATGAGCACACACACATAAAACATACTTGAACCCGCCATGTCTTCAATGTGTACAAGGATCTGTGTTGGTCTGTTGGTAAATGTGATGCATTGATCAGCGAGTACAACAATGTCTTGCTTGTTTGTTTGTTTGTTTGTTTGTTTGCTTGCTTGCTTGCTTGCTTGCTTGCTTGCGTGCTTGCTTGCTTGCTTGCTTGCTTGCTTGCTTGCTTGCTTGCTTGCTTGCGTGTTTGCTTGCTTGCTTGCTTGCTTGCTTGCTTGCTTGCTTGCTTGCTTGCGTGTTTGTTGTGTTTTAGCTTTGTTTCATTGATGATATCAATGATGTCAATGAAGGTGATCCCAACAATCTATGAAGGTGATCCCAACAATCTTCCTTGTAATTGCGCTCATATTGACCACGATGATGTGAAGAAAAGGACCCTGGTGGCATTGCTGATGGCTGGGGCTTGGCTGGGTCAAAGCCTTGATGACATTCCACCACACTTTCAGTCCCAGTCACTCCTCACTAAGGCCAATGGAGCAGTTCCGCAAAAAATATCGGGATTGGTTGTATTTTGTATCCGAGCTGGGTGCTTTGTTTTAACAACAATAACGATAATAATAACAATAATAATGGTAATGAGAACAACAATAAAAAATAACAAATGATAAATTCATATAAAAAATAACAATAACACTAACAAGAATATTAATAAAAATAGTAATAACAACAATAATAATAATAATATCAAAAACATATCTGCATTTATATGTTCCATCTGTCAATGCATTTGTCAGTTTATCGATTAGTTTGTTGGCAGTTTGCTTATTTGGAAAATTAGTTTGTTTATCGGTTTCGTGGATGTGCATCCCCAGCAACTTGTTATATTCCCCATGCTTTTTTGGGTCAATTGACTTCCTCCACCTGAAAAAAGGTTTTAATTTTCATAACTAGTCGTATTTGGATCAGTTGTCAATAGTTTTTGTAACTCGTCATTGGTCGTAACTAGCCAAGGTCCAAGAAATTTCCCCAATTGCCCATCTGTAGCATCGCCCCAGGCACTTCCCACCCCACGGCCCACGGCCGCCCACGGCGGCTCCTCCTTGACGGTACTGGCCTCGTGGCGCCGACCGACCTGCTCTGCTGCGCTGCTGCGCAGCAGCGCGTTCTGCAGGGCGGTGCCCGCAGAGGTGTGCGACTGCTGCACGGCACCTGACACACACACGTTGAAATTGGAAGAGGTAGGAGTAAGAACCATGGGTTTGATGGTGGTTTATAAGGGTTAATTGTGGTTAATGATGTTAATATAGTGGTTACAAAGGTTATATGGGTTGATAGTGGTTTAGAAGGGTTGATAATGGTGGTTAATTGTGGTTAATAGTGGTTGATGTAGTGATTACAAGTCGCTAATAATGATAATTTTCAAACTTCATGAACCATCATGAAGATTTCGATACCATTACTAATGAATAATCAACATTAATCATAATCATTGTATATAAACATTGAA
The DNA here is from genome assembly GCA_009767595.1 of Symbiodinium kawagutii. NCBI lineage: Eukaryota > Dinophyceae > Suessiales > Symbiodiniaceae > Symbiodinium > Symbiodinium kawagutii. The sequence continues at coordinate 485,597 of VSDK01018221.1, forward strand.
AAATGAATCATCAGCAGCCCTCACTATGAGCGACGAACATCAACCATCATGAACCATCATCAGCATCCATTGTCAACACAGCAACCATCATCAACGGAGCAACCTTAACAAACGCTAGCGTTCCAAATACCTTTTGAGACAGTACCAATTATCACCAGTCATCAACAATCATTTGCCTTTGTATGACCGTGACTAATGAATTATCACCAACAACCAGAACTTTGAGTCATGAACAATATTGATCAGCAGCAACCCACTGCCAGGATCAACACAAGTCGTCCGCCATTCGCAGCGATTAGCTATCATCAACCACCATTGTAAGAACAACTTTAAGAACCAGCACTTAGTTAAGGACAATGATTAACAAACCTTGTTGACAATCAATGTTGACAACCATTGTATATTACCCACCAGCAATAACTACCATTACAAACGAACATCTTTAGCAAGCGTCATACAGCCATGTTTGACCATTACACACGCGCGACAAAGTCACGCCAAAGTCATGCCAACAGGGTAATTCCTACTGGCACCGCCGCGGCAAAGATCTCATTACTAAAAATACATGCTGATGGGCACATACAATCAGACACTGGCCGTTCGAACATCAAATCCCACTGGCACACTGCCAAAACCGATGTGCAGGTCATGAGCAAGGCACACAACCAAAATCACATCGCCAACTTGCATTTTGTCATTCCAATCATTAAAAAAATATTCTGGTTAGAAATGCTCTCCCCAATGGCACACCATCGAAACACTTGGTAACTCATGAATATTCGGGTTAGAAATGCTTTCCCCAATCGCAGAGCAAACCGTTATCTGTCTGAAAGCTCCCAAAAAAAACGACGCTATGTACAGAGCGCGCAGTGGGAACATGGGTGTGCAGTGTAGCAGTGTACGCTAACACAACAAAGAAACCAACCAACCCACCCACCCAGCAACTAAACTGACCATGACAACCAGAACGTCACTACGTTGAGCCAACCGACTCGCGCAAGGCACCGCTGGTTTTTTATGGCCCATATATTCAAGTAACACATGCATTTATACATTAATCACAAGGGCACCGCCACAAAACTGCCAAAAACAAACAAAAATCATCAGAGCTCGCATACGTTTTGGAATTGGCACGACTTCTTACGTAAACCTTTCCCCAAGCTAAATATGATGGTTCCATAGGTTGTTGGCACGACATTGTCTTCCCAGTGTACTGTCTCAGTAGCAGCTTTCAACCAGGAACCATCAAAAATTAACAATGTGCTCCGGTAAACTAACCTAGAAGTGAAAAAAACAAACAGCATTTATGACTGATTTGCCTAGAAACTCAAGTAATTTTCGGCTTCAGGGTGGTTCGCCAAAGGGTAATTGTAAACAATCTTTACGAACCATCACACACAATTATCCTAGGTCCTAGCCATCACAGGCCCTCACTAACCATTATTTACCAATATCAGTATCTGTTGCCAAACCTGATCAACAATCAGCAAGTATCAGAATCTACTATCCACCATAATATGTATATATAAATAAAAATATAAACATATTTATTTATATATATATATGCATATCGATTATTAAGTATGTCCAGGAGAAACTAGTACTGACAATTACTAGCCAGTTTATCAACAAACATACAGCACTGCCAATCAGCATTACACCTCATCAACATTATTCAGAATGAAACCACATTTGAAATTAATTATCATGAACCAGTACTAGCCTCCACTTCCTGGTTGAACCACATGTTATGGCATAGAATTATTGATGACGATGAATGATGATATGGCGAGCATGCGGTACTCAATGAAATGACCGACCGTCATCATAAACTGGACCATTGGCATCACAATTGGCTGATTGTGGAACAGTGTTGATAATTAACTAAGTCATGAAACATCCAAAACATGCTAACCCACAAATAGATGCATGTTCTGTACGTACACATGTATACATGCATGCATCTATGCCAAACAGAAATGCATGTTGAATGTATGTGCAGGCACGGCCGTTCACAAACAATGGAAAATGCGTTTATATAAATTTAGCCAAACCAATGCAAGTTGAATTGTAATTCTCACTTCCGTCCTGAACTCTGTTTGTGTGCGAAGTTGTATGCCTCAGTAAGTGATAGATACTGATAAACAGGCTAGAATCACTGAATTATCATACCAGTATAGCTGTATAGTTCGAATCACTACATACGCCTGGTGATTGATACGTGCTATGAATACGATGGTTTGCAAACCAGCTAGTGCAGACGCCATTGGAACCATGGCTTTCAATCATTAATCAGGATCAGGATTAACCATCAGTTGAACCATACGATTGTGTTATCATTAACAATCACCAGCAATCATAGACTATCGCCATCAATCATCAACCATTGGCATCATCCATCATTAACATTCAAAAATGAACAATCTATCTATGACTATCGGTATCAACCATCATTCACCGGAATGAAGCATCATCAACGCTCGACCCACCAGCTCACCACCAGCGACCACCAACTTCCAAGACACAGCTTCGGCTGAAGTCATGCCCACCATTCAATCGCAGTCCCGTCATGGGACCGCCACGGGCACCCCCCCGTCTGAACCAACAAGATGGCGCCGCCATGAAATAGTTTGGCAATCCTTTGCGGCTATGATTGGATCACGGTGTTGATCTGGATTACCGGCTCAAGACTTCTCAGCTTAGGAGATCGTGGCTGTCCAACAAAGCTTTACCACAAAACCCCATGTGTCTTCCATGGGTCTTCCCTACCAGCAGTGGCTGCCTAGCGCATGGCTCTTCAGCCTATCTTGGGCTGCCACGGTCTTCTAGAAATGGTGATGATTGGTCATTCAGAGTAGGAGTCTTCCGATAGGCACTATGAAAATGGCAAATGACAGGTCCCTAAGAATACATTCAGATGGTTAGTTTATCAACTTGTTTCCAAACAAGTGTATATTCTTTGGTAAACTGACCTGGTCGTAAAATCCCTCATTTCTAAATCGCTGGTTTACCCGTTAAAAACGGTTATTCTTAGCGCAACCGGGTTAGTTTCCCAGAAGGTATATGGGTGTTTCTCAAAATAGGGGACCTACCAAATCTCCAATGTCAATCAATTTCTACTACTAAACAATCCATTTTTGAGGTTCCCTACGGTTTGCGAAACCACCATGTGCTTGGTGGTTCTCTCCCGTTATTCACCATTATCAATGGCCATAATCCCTGCATACTGCCTATAAATCCCTACTGTTGTGTCTCAAAATAGGGGACCCCCCAAATCATCCATTATTAATCATGCTTAGTGATAAACCAACCATTCTTGGGCACCCCTATTTTGAGAAGCCACCTTATATAACCCGTATGAATTAACTAATTATAATCAAAGCTACACTCAAGCCAAGCGGTTCATCTCTGATTGCTGTGGTTCTATGCCTGACGATGACAGGGTAGGTAAACATCCCGAAATCTGCGAACGGGACTGGCTTTCCACGAGCCGGGGATGCAAGGGCGAAGCGTTCATCACGTTGGGTGTGACATATGCCAAGCTTGAGGTTTTTGGTTCAACTACAGTGATGTTCCATAATAGTTGGACCCCGCCCCCACCCAGAAACAGTGGTCATTCTGAGTCATGCTGATGGTTCGTGTTAGTGTAGTAATAGAATCCATAGTTGACAGCTTGAAACGATAGTAGTGCCTCAACGATACCCACAGTTGTGCCAAATGGTCAGTGATGGCTCCAGGATGTGTCACCGAGAGCAATCAGTTTTCCCCATACGAATGGAGCGTCTATCAAACTGTCGGTTCATCGATCAATCTATGGAACATCAGGTGTACCTATAGCCTATACACCAACAAAATGCAAGGTTTACACAACTTGAACATTCATATCCAACACTGTTGTTATTGTTGCTCCATGATGTGATGATGTATACCACTGTACCACTGTGACCATCAAGCTTAGTTGACACCACCAAGTATTTTGGAATAGTCTAGCTCTACTTCACCACAACTGATCATGAGCACAGGCTGAAATCCATTTTCGCGCTGGTCAAGGCAGAAAGTCTTGTCTAAAGTCTTGACCCTCAGAACCTCCAGTAAAAAGCACCTTGAGACTGATCAAAGAAATTCTGGACCTATGAACATCTATAGATGCCATGTTTTCAGTTCAAATTCTTTGCTGGTCTTTGCTGTGCTCCTTCCCTGGAGATCGAGAGTAATCCGCTCTGTACATAAGTTCTTAGCAGAAGTAAATCGCAATCCTCTTCTTTGCTGCGTCTCCAAAGTCAGGAACTCCAAAACATACAACGGATGTGGTCAGCAAGTGAAGCAAACGTGGAACTGCGCTGCATGCTGCAGAAAGTTGGGTGAAAAGCTCGAGAAATTCCTCTATAGGCATCAGGACTTCAATACAGCAGGTAGGTGCAAATGATTTTCACCGTGGTCAAAGAACAGAATCGCAACTATATTTGTGCTGCATTTGAATTCAAATGAGGCTTTCAATCAAATCATAACCATCATTACATGGTGGTTTCTCAAAATAGAGAACCCTAAAAATGGTTGGTTTACTGCTATAAATGATTAATAAACTGGATGATTTGGGGGTACCCTTATTTTGAGAAACCACCATATTGTCCCATTCTCACCAGCCCCAATAACCTTCACGTTTGATCACAGGGGTACACCATTCATGGCACCCTGCTAGCCTGTCCCAGAATCACAGGTCATCGTAGGCAAATGATTCCTGGTGGCTTCTAGCTTGCTCAAGGCTGCAAGTATATTTTTTGTGGTTAGTAGTATAAATTCTGAAATCACCAAGACTGCGCCAAGAATTGCACTTCTTTTATGTTTCTGCTGTAATTGGTCAGTTGTCCATCTGTATCATGTATTTCTATCTATTTCTGGCATCTCCTATCATTGGAAACCATCTTTGACCCTCATGAACAGTTCCCGGTGCTTCATCACCATCAGCCATGTGTGATCGTGAACCACTCCACTGCCATTCTACATCCCTCTTAACACTGAGTGTCCTCTGCCATAGCCCTAGGGAGCCCCGCTATACAAAGGAGCTGTGACACAAATTGCCGCGCAGGGTTGGTTGGTCGCTCGGGTAGTGACTATGAACAACAAAGGATTCAATCATATCCAAACCTGAATATCCGAAAATATCCACCATCCAAACATATCCAAGATATCAAACACATTGGAGTTTGATAGTTGGTTGCTGTCTGACTGAGTCCAACCAACCAGCCGATGTCAATGATTCAAATGGGTGAGCTGCGAAGCTGCACTTCGCCAGGTCGACAGAGCTGCTCGATCGGCAGTGGTGGAAACCGCAATGTTTCGCCATGCGCAGCGACGTTTCCATCGTGCCATCCCCAGCTGCTGGGAAACATCTTCTTAGCAGCTAGGGCTTGAAACCCGTTGGCGATTGGGTTTTGGTCAGTACTCAACAAAAGCCATGGCTGGGGACACCCTGAAGAATGCTGGGTTTTTCCCAACTATAGTATGTTTTCGTACACCGAACCAGTCCACATTGGCACTGTACCAAGACTAACAAACAATGATGGGGCCAAAAGTAATGACAGTAACGCTTCCAGCATGTAATTCTTGTCTTGTCCTCTAGATTGAGTATATTCACTCATACTGATACAGTTGGCTACCCACTGATACCATGCGACTGTTGGCGAACGACAAGCGTCGTTCCCAGGGTTGGTTTGAACATCCAATGGTTTCAGGATCCGCAACAGGCCCCTGCGTAGATTCGGTTTGTCCCTCCAAGAGGCTAAACATCAGTGTAACTGATAGGTTTTTCGGCGCATCTTTTAGTTGGATCTAGTGGCACTTTGCTTGTTTTGTTTGCCATGGCCAAGCTCCAAAACACATTAACAAACATGAACGAAACCATGGCACAAGCTCCAACACACAGTAAGAAACATAAATCAAAACATGACATGAACTCGTCATCGATCCATGCAGTGTACTCATCACCCTTTGTCACTTGCGTGTCAATGCACGCAGCCATTGCTCCCACGGCCAAGCAGCTACATGCAGCATGGGGAGCCGCCTTGGGTTCAATCAGCAGTTGTCTTTTTAATGTGCGGTGACGACTGTGCACCAGCAGGTGCCGCGTTGAACCAGGTACCTCACAACATTTGGAACGTCAATGGGGGTATTTTCCGTCAAACTGTGGAAGGCAAACTTGAGATCAATTCACTCCTTGAAATAAATGCGCTCCCTCTGAACAGTTGAAATCAAGATCGATTCACTCCCTTAAACCGTTGAAAACATGTTGCAATCATGGTCACAAGTTGATGCTGACCCAAGGCAGCAACCTCCCGATTTCATCCTTGGAAAATGTCTTCGGGACCTTTGCGTCGGATAGTTCTGCAGACTTTGTGGTAGGGAATGACGCTTTGCTATCCCAAATGCCTACCATGATAAACCATCCAACCAACTGGCCATTCTATTGGTAAGTTTGGAAGTGGTTGTTCATGGAGAATCAATTCTGGCTGGTGATGTGGAAGCTCATGCTGCATTGCAACATTCATCTCGATGGAGTTGTCCCCTAGCTGCTCTATAGACTTTATACACTTCGCTTGAGCGGGATCTAACACCTTTGTTTATTGCCTTGTATCTAGTGCCCACCCAACAAACCAACCAATCGACCGAAGATCAACTCGAGTTTTTACAGTACTCACTAGGCTCGCGTCATTCCCTTGCCCCGAAGACAGGGACTGGCGGAATGGTTGTTTCCGTTTCCACGATTTCGGGCGGCGGTGGGTGTGGAATCTTGCTGCCTTATCCATAGCGATCCATGCTGCTTCCAAGTTTAGTGGTTGAATTCTCTATTAGCGTAGAGATTTACAAAGAGAGCATCCTTGCCAGCAGCTGCCAGCACAACAACCTTCAAGAAAATGGGGTAATAACAAATAACGATAGCTGCAGGGTGGGCCCCCTAGTTGGCTAAGTTGGTTTATAACTAGGCCAACTACTAGTTGTGGTAGATACAACTATGGTTAAGTGGCTTATTAACCAACTTATAACTAAGAGGGTCCACCTTGTAACGAAACCCCATAGCGGTGCTTCATGACATGTAACGACATGGCTGGCTGGTGACGTGGTCAACCTCCGTCCGTCCTCCACACGCCGCAAGCTGGGCCCCCCCGTTAGCTCTGAGACTCTGAATGGCAGGCTAGTGGTGGATATGATTTTGGAGATGACTATGGTTAGATAATTAACTATGGTGAAACTGTCTTATAAATCATAAATATGGTTGATTAATAATAATCAACAAATGGTGGATATGATATAATTTGATTAATTTGCCTACTTTTAAATAAATGCATACCGAGGGGACCCAGACAGCGCCTTGGGTTGAAATTTCCAGGGGCGTTTTCTCTGATGGCCCTGGCACTTAAGCCGATGTTGCAAGGACTGGCAGGGCAGTGGTATATACTCCCCCCTGTTCCAAAAATGGTATTGGTTGTTTTGGGGTCCCCAAGCCATTAGGTGTATAACATTGGTGCACATTGTGTTTGGCCTGATTCAATCACAGAAAAATACAATTTATGAAATACTTACAATTAGATTAATGATTATATACATAACCACTTGCATATTCTACGTAATTCCAATAATGATCTATACATGATTATACATGATATACATGCTACTGTATATGTCAATATCAAATCACATCTGCTGTGTCCATGCAAACGATCATCAACTTCAAGCTTGAGAAGGCCTGACCCAAAGCTGATGGACACACCAGCTACGTGGGGATGGCGGGAGATAGTACCATAATTCCCTCGCCATGTAGCTGTTTTCTGCCAAGAAAAATCCTCTCTTACAAGGGACTTACTGGGGAAGGGAATGGGATTCCTCCGCGATTCAGTAACCACCTAGTAAGTTGATTGTCCCCAATCATTTCACCAAGGATATATAATCATAATTGTTGCTTATATTTCGTCTTTATTGTGCAATACATAACAGGCTCCTACTGTCAACGGGGTAAGTCAAACCAACAAACCCCCAAATGCTCCCGCCAACAGCTGGGTGCTACCACTTCCCATGCTTCCCTCTTTAATCAGTGGCCAACCAGTGGTTTGGGTTCTCCCTTCTGCTATTGACAAGAAGGATGCTCATCATCTTTACATATTAATCTTTACATAATAAATGAACATCATATACATGTACATTAACATACATGAGTTCATCATTTTTGCACCGGATACCTGTCTAAATATCCAGCCTGTTCTCCGAGTATGCACTGCATGAGGGTCAGAACCACCATGAGACGTTGAATCAAGCTGACGATCTTTGACCACCATCGACCGTTACAACCCTCATCACTACCATTTGGTTGCACCAATCCTGGTAGCTCCAGATCTCTCCCCCTTAAGAAGGGTATGGGATACCCCTGGCTCCAAAATGTTTCCTCCCAACCATTGGTCACCCTTATCATCCCTTATCAATCATTGTTGACCCTAGCATCTTAACGGGCATGGCTAACCGCTATCAACCCCTGGAAAAACACTGTCAGCCATCGACCATTGTTGAATTCTGACTAGCAACGGGCACAGAGCCATCCATTCACCCCACATTCAAGGCAATCGGCAGCAGCAAAGCGCAGCTGCCATTGCAATTCAATTCCGGTCGCCGATGCACTGCAGGAACACCTTGGGGAGTGGCACATGAAGCTGCCATAGTGATGGGTGGCCCACAATCATGCAATGCTGATGCTCGACTCATCACGATGGTTCAAACCCAACGTGGGTGATGGAATGGGCTACCAATTTGGAACTCCCCAGTCTTTGGGGTACCCCCGTTTGAAACCTCCATGAAATCATCTGCAGGCTTGAGATCATTGTGATTGCACCGTGCTGCTGAAGCATGGTGGAAAGCATTTGATTACAGATTCACAGTTGATGATCGAACAGATTATCATCCAGTATACCAACTGTGGCTATCCGTTTATCCAACGACAAGCATTTTTCCACATGCAATGCAAGGAAGGCCAGGCTTGGGAGGTCTCGGGTTTAGGAACAAAGGCCTTGATGTAGATCCCAATTAGTAATCCCCATTGTAAGCATTTGTCAGCAACCGACCATTCAGAGTTTGCGCGCGCAAAAAGGTTTGCCGAGTCCATGAGTCACCGAAAATGAAGAACTCCATAGTAATGGAATG
>VSDK01018221.1:494789-565790 GCA_009767595.1 Symbiodinium kawagutii
TGCCGAGCCCAAAGAATGGCATCGTGGGAATCCAAGGGGTATGATCCCTTGGAGTTACTTTTGATCCCCTTGTATGACCACCTTAAAGCCACAGTAATGTTGGAGCTGAATCCGAGTTTGCTCTGCAACAGCAAAGGTCACCGCCAGGTGTTGATTTCTTGAGATCAGGAGTTTCACGACCTGTGTTGAACTCAACACGTCACCGATTCCGGTGCACTGATAGCTTACTCAGATTTTCTCACAGTTACACCTTCGTGTGGCGCAAAAAGCAGAAACCAGCAAAACCTCTGTCTCTGATGCCAAAGCAGCTCGCGTTGTTTTGTTTTTTTAATCCAGCTGGTCCCCACCTCGCTAGCATCAAAGGGCAGTGCTAAAGAATGCCTTTTGATTTTTCCTGCAGTGTCTCGCAGGTCCATCCAATCATCTTCTCCAGGTGATTGTGATTGCTTGGTCACTCGTGTATCCAAGCATGTTTAGCTGGCGATTCCTTCATTGATCGACCAATACTTGGCTCTTAGAGATGCCAAACAATATACCATATACTACCCTGAGTTAGTTTTGAAAAGTTCGATGCTGGCTGAACCACCAAATTTCTGGCTGCTTCCTATGAAAGGCTGATCGTTTTTCACCATCCACATCAAGCTGTGAATGCTTCACTCAGGGCACTCTCTTCCCCATGTGGACCCCAAGCGAAACGCCAACCCCGGGGTCTGACAGCACCGGTCCGAGCGGCACCCGTCATCGCGTTTCCGGGCGGCGAAGCTGTTGACATAGCTCCTGAAGCGGTCAGCCAAGATGGGATCAGACGTGGCCGCGCCTACGCGACTGGCTTTTGCGTTCTAACGTGCCTATGACTCAAGGGATGATTGGGAGTAGTTTTTTTGGGAAACATCATGTACCACTTGAGCTATTGGATATGCCCATCTTGCTGCATCTGGAGATACCGCCTGAGAAATCTGGCTGTGGGTCAGTTCACCCTTAGTCCCCCTGGTTCCCCATCCTTAACCAGCTCGTTTTCCCTATGATTTGGTTGGTCATCAAAAGCCATTATATTGATTTTTAACTGCTTGACCCAGCTCGCCATCTGAATGACTTGATGGCGAAACCTTCCAGTGATTGGTTTGCTCCTCCCGCGCCGCAGCCAGGCGTTGGCACCGCTCGGATCGCTCCAAGGGGAGCTTGGGTGTGGCTGGCCCCTACCGAGGAGTGCAGCAGGGTGGAGCATGGAGCTGGATGGATGCTTAGGATTCACCAATTAGTAGCCCATCTCAATCAATAAATCAATTTGATTCATCAGATTGCAAATATCAATTAACAATTGGAGTTGGTAGATTACTAAAAAGTAAAAACCAATTGTTCGGAATTTATGAAAATCATTGACTATTTCAACTGTATCTAAAGGCTTGATTCGCTTTGATGGTGATTGGCCTTGGTGATGGCCTTGAATTTTGAGAATCTACAGGTGTTGCCCCGGATTTTTTCCTACAGAAAAATTCTGGGAAGCAAACATAAGTTATAAATTGGCGTTTCTGGATAACCTACAAAAAAAATCACGCGGCGCTGCAAAGAAGATTTACCAACATATGTACAAGATTCAGGAACATGCCGTAGATTGTTCATTCAGTGTTTCAATTGGATGGGTTTCACACCAGCTAAAACCTTGTCATGCCAATTGGATGGCTTTCATGCAACCTATTCGACCTACTGTATTCATCATGAGTTTAAAAATGCGGACCTCCCAGAAATACGCGACCTGGTAGTTTCACACGACAAGCTGGAGGTGGAAACCTCCGGTTTTTGTCGGTGACTTACCTATGGCTCCCAATTTTCGAGCGATCGCTCCAGATTGCCGAGCCCAGGACAAGTCCTGATCAACCCTTTCAGCACTAGCACTATTGGCTTCTTCAACCATCAGTATCTCTTATTATCAACCGCCAGGAACCATTCTAAAGCGTTATCAAATACTCATTGCTATGCCAAATCATGTTCTTTCAAACTCCAAAACCAACATTCTTGGCAGGTAAACGACCTTATCAGCTTGTGTTCCTTTTCAGCTGGCAAATCCACCATCGACATCCATCAGCTCCTTCTCTGCTTAACTCACTGAGCAGTGGATCAGCTGCAGCATGAGCTTTCATAAGTGTATGATTGCAGGCAAAAGGTGCAATACATCACGATACTATTTGTTAATTAACAAATTGTGTAAGCCGTTTGTATATAACATTTATACTTAATTATTTGCCAACACCGGAAAACTGCAAACTGTTCGGCATTCCAATTTAGAGTCCTTTCATAAGCTAGAGCAATCCAAGTAATCTTATCCTTCAACAATGCCTGTCGCCGACAAATGGTCAATACCAACTCCGATCCAGACACCGATGATGGGGTTTCTCCTGGCAAAAACTCCAGACAAAAAAATATTTTGAATAGGGGAAAATATGCTGAATGGATCTGAATGGAGGCTTGAAATAGAAGACGGTTGATATGTGCTCATGATTGATGATTTTGATGATGAGTTGAATGGTTCTTTTTCTTGTGATTGACTACAACTTGATTGTACCACTAGTGGAAGGGTGGAGCGCGATACCCCTGGCTCCCGGCATCGCTCCCCCAGTAGAAGGGTCGCGATACCCCTGGCTCCCGGCATCGCTCCCTCCCAACCAGCATGCCTCTCGAAGCCGTTGAGTCTCAAGTCGCCGAACCTGGGGTTTGGCAGCACCCGACTGGTGAAATCAATGACGGTTAGTGACCAACTCATAAGGTGATCGATAGGATTGTTGTATAGTATGATGGTTCATAGTAGGTAAAAACAGCTTTGGATTAACCATCATGATTAACGAATTAAAACAACCAACTAATAGGGATTCGGATTGAGAACCTACAACAACCTTGCTGGGTTGACCAAGAAGTGGTTTTACATCAAATTGTGATTCCGTCCAAGCTCACAATTTGGCTGATTAACAGGCAGCTTTATAAGGCTACAATGGCCATGAACCAGCCTGTTGCCTTAGCTATTCTCCTTTTTGTGTCAACTGACCTTTTTGATATGCACATATGATGTATGTCTGTGCAAGTGTAAATATACATGTGCAAACAAAATACACATAAATACTGTAATACTTTAGAATATGTAAGCATTCTCAAATATATCCTCTGACTTTGGGGACGTACCATCTCGCACAAAGCAGGACAATGCCACAAGAAAACACATACATCAAATCTGGAGAACTGTCAAAAACATCTCTCCATGATCTGTTGTAAACACATCATTGGATTCACAACGATCAATCGCTTTACAGCCGTCATTGTCTAGCGCCATTCGGCCTCTGACAGCCTGATTCTCATTACATTCACCCTTTCATATACAAGGAATTGCAACGTTGAGGAAATGAACATCTCAAGACGGAACATTCAATGACCCAAGACATCATCATTAGATTTATCTCACTGAATGATTCTGAATCACAAGTACTTTAAGAGGCTGAACCACACACGCAAACAATATGGCGTGATTTACCTGATCAGGCAATGTATTCCAGAATCTGGCCAGGAGGGCTTCAGGATGAAATAGTAGTAGTCAACATCTCATCTACCACTTGGTGAACGGGCACTCCTAGTAGCTCCAACTGGCTTCTGCTTCAAAGGATTGTAAGGATAGCCCTGGCTCTTGGCCTCGCTCCCTCCCAACCAACAGCCAGTCATAGTAAAAGTACTGACAAAGCATCATTTGATAATCATAATTACTCAAAGTACATCTCGTTGTAATAGCAATAGTGCTGCGAATAGTGTATAACGAGACATACATTATTACTATTACTGTTTGGTAGAAATAGCTATTGGAAATAATCATGGACATAGCGCTTGGCAGAAATATGAGATAGTCAAATATAGTTGATTTCCATTACTACATGGAAATAGTCGAAATAGTATTGGAAATAAAAAATATATATGTATGCATATGTATGACAATACTATCTAAAGGCTGCTTTTGAGCATGGTTGTTGGTTATCATTCCCTATTATTAGCCATGATTAATGGCTAAAAGCCCTAAATATATCCCCTATAAAACCAATAGTGACTTATAACCATTAATCATGGCTAATAATAGGGAATATATTGTTATATATATACCAACTAATAGCCAACTATATGGTGAATTTACGTTGTTTTGGTATAAACCGGTCACCGTTTGGTAGTGATAGTTCTTTCTACCATGATTAATGGTTATAAGCCCTATATATATATAAATATATATATATATATATCCCCTATAAAACCGATAGTGGTGACAGTTCTTTCTACCCGTGACCGCGCCTCTTTTTCGCTTTGCTTTGCCTTCTCGGTCACCTCCCAGCAATTTGCGGCTCCCCATGGCCAAAGACGCCAGGGATTCCATGCTTTTGCAGCAAACCCCTTGAGGGTTTCAGTGACTTTGTGGGTGGTTGGATGTTATTTTGGCTTGCAATTGGCAGTGATATATATATATATATATATTTATCTAAATATTTGTAAATATTTTTATATACAAATAGAAATAAATAAATATATATATATTTATTTATTCATTTATTTATTTATTTATTTATTGATTTATTTATTGCAATATATACAAGAATATAGCTGGCAACTAGCGGTCAATGGTTTGAGTGATTTTCGTTAACCCCTGGTTGTATGTTATAGCTGGCGATTAGTAGCTACCCCTCTGGTAAACTAACATGGCAAACTATTCTGAACCTGGTTCTGCTGACCCTGCCGGCTTCACTTCCCAGGGTTCCACCCCTGTCTGAAACCACAAAACACTATTGAAATTGATATTCAAGCAGTTCTCAAGAACTAGATATCTTCAAAGAACCTGCTAGCCAAGAAGGAAAACCAGATTCAAATTGCCGTAAGGAATTGAGTGACCCTAGACCACACCGTTTCAGATTCTGTCGCGGGCGACTAGAATTCCGCCGCTGCCAAACGTCAGATGCGCATTCATAAGCCCACCATTTTGATGGTAAATCACAAGCTGTTTAAGGGAAACTGGAGGTGGTTGGCTCATACGGATCTACCGCTAATATCCTTAACACTCACTAATGAACATGACCACAACAAGTATCAGTGTTGTGTTTGTCAATCAATGTCGTGCATATTACTTAGAATATTTGTCTGAAACCATAATCAAAGTCCAAGCTGGTTTGGGAATGAGAGACAGAGGTATTGGATTATGATGAATGTGATCTAGGAAAAAAACAATATGTACTCATGAATGGTAATGAATGTGAAACCACCAAACAATGGCAACGGTCAAAGGTAATCCATTAGCCAACCATCAATCAACTATTAATCAACCATCAATTCAGCGTCAATGAACTCAATAAACTATCACTTCACCATGAACCATTTGTCAGATGGTAGTGTCCAAACATCATATCGACAGCGCTATTATCATCAACTATTTGGCGTTTGTTTCAATAAGCTAGAAATCGTGCTGACCAAAAGTACTGTCTAGACACTATCAAGTCAAATCGTGCATGATCGTGACATCATAAAGTAATTGATCATCATTGACCATGACAAAGCAATAATGCATAATGTTAGGGCATTAGTAGCCTAACAAATCATTCATCAATGCTCATGAGAAGCAATTAACCATGAAACAAACACTAATGAATCAATGCTCATTGGCGATTGATGACCATCACTACCCATTACAAAACAATCATTACGAACCATTAGCAGTTAATCAATAAGCATTAATATAGCCAATGCCAGCCAATGATCAATCGCCCGACCAACTAGCAATATACATACCCAACGTTAGTGAATGGTTAATTACAACAATGGTGCTTAATCATCAATGGTTATATACTATTAGTTCATTACTAATTGGCCAATAATCATCAATATAGCGAATATCAGCTAATCAATAATCATCAATTAGTAATAATCATTTTCAAAACTCATTGATACCGGGTAGTTCATAAAAAACAGCCATCCTTCAAAAACACACATGAAAGTTGTTAAACCCCCGTTCCCCCTTTTTCAATGTTGGTGGAGTTTTTGGGTCGCTGGCGGCGTTCAAAAAAAACAGCCATTTATGCTGTTGCTGCGGGCAGCTTTACCGTCAACATTGACATCGGGGTGCAAGGGGTTGCCATTGTCTTAGCGGTGGTTCATCTCGGATGGCTGTTTTTTCTGAACTACCCGGGGAAAGTTTTTATGGCAAGACTGAGTGGTCCCTCGCGGCATCTGCTCCAACAATCATAATCAAGAAATATCAACTAGTAATGATCGTAGCCAATAATCATCGATACTGTATAGCCAATATGTGTTAATATAATTAGTCAATCAACAATCATTAATTTGTAATAATCATAATCAATAATCATTCATTAGTATTCATTAGTAATAATCATAGTCAATAATCATTTATACTGTATAGCCAATATTAGTTAATGATTCATTATGAATTAACCATTATAAAGCAATCACACTGAACCATTATTGATTAATCAATAATCATTAATTAATGACATTAGTTATTGAATGACCATTCTGGTTGGTGGTTGAACCACCCGTATAAACATTTTGCTTGTCAACAAATCATTTGTCAATAATTATTAGGGAGAATAAAGAATGTCAATCAAACCACCAACTAGCATTATTAACCATCATTACTTGGCTATTGGTCAATCTCAACCAACCAATAATGAGGGATAATAAACACCAACAAGAGGGGAAAAAATGGGAAAACCATGGTTAATGATAGGGGAACCAGAGGTACGGGGTGAACTGACCCACAGCCATGGTTTGACTAATGAACTTGTCAACCAACGATTTGTTAATACTTACTAGGGAGAAAAAAAGTCAATCAAAGCACCAACTAGTTCATTGTTGGTTGTAATCCCCTATCATTCACCATTATTTGTGTTTATAAGCCCCATCATTACGAAATGAATGCCCATCATCAATGCTCATTCGTAGCCCTTCGTACGCTTCCCCACCTCTGGCAGCTCTTCCCTTCCGTCCCCTGGGCATGAAGTTTCCATGCTGGTGCCGGCCGCGGTGGCTGGGGGCTCTTCAGTCAACTCACCAATGGTTCTTATGCTTAATGGGTGGCTAATAGATGGATAATGATTGCTGACCACTGGTGAGCATTGTCAACCAGCTATGCCAGCCGGTGGTCATCATTTGTGGTTGGTCGACTGTGTAGTGAAGAACCCCACTGGTGTAATCATTTCAAGGCGAATCACCAGCCATTGCGGGTAAGAAACTGATGCTGTGGCGCTTCACCCATCACTTCCGACTGGTCAACCCATGAGATGAACATCTCCTCAGGGTAGCTCTATTTGTTCATCTACCACCATCGGTTTAAGCAAAATGGTGACCATCAAAGAGCTGGAATGTGTAGCAATATATGGATCTCCCAAGATTGTTGGTAGCATTTGGTAGCCATGTTGCCCATATTTGTTGGTGCTCGTTGGCTATCATCCCCTCAGGAACCGCTATTTAAGCATTCCCAGCATTACCGGCATTACCTCTCAGAGACTGCATCTGGCAGCCAACACTTTGGACCAAGGCTCTAATAGGTCATGTTCAGCCAAACTGGATACAGGTCCGAGCTACTTGGTGATGAATCTGTCCATGATGCGCATCCCAGCATAATGCATAACGATAGGGCCTTGTTAGCTACACTGAACTATCAGTTGGCAACCGACCGTTGGGAAAAATCAAAAGTCAATCAAACCACCAACCACACAAATGGTGGTCTCTGAAAATAGGGGTACCCTAAATCATCCTCTGTTAGCAATTTATAGTCATGTACCAACCATTTTTGGGTGCCCTATGGCTTCAGAAACCACCAAATGTGCATATCGAAGGCAAGCAGCAAACCTACACCGTGGAATTTCTCCCGACAGAATGTCCGCTGGATGATCCCTCTCCCCCAAACTGTCAGACTCTCTTCGCAGCGCCAAAAAAGGACAGTTTCCCAATCTAAACCAGGGTTACTCACAATTGTCCACCCATGACGAACCGCTATTAACCATTTTTAACCTCTCATTCTGAGCCATTAAAAATCTGTAAAACATAGTTTGACCATTATAGCATTATAAATCACTTACTAGTCAGTAGTGGCCAATATGAACCACTAGCCACTATGGACCACTATTGCCCATTAATTATTAAACCACTATTAGCTCAGCCGTGCCATTCTCACCCACTACATCACCCACTATGCACCAGTCTTTGCCATTACCACCCATTGTCAGCCACGGTTCTTGCTATTCTCACCCACTACTGGTGGTTGCTTGAACTACCCCGATGAAACATATTTGTCAACCAACAAACCACTTGTTAAGACTAAGAGAAAGAAACAAATCCATCACACCACCAACCAGTGGCTGTTTAATCGTGATTGTTTTGTTTTTATCCCCTATTCTTAAGCATTACGAACCATCATTAACTACCAACCAAACGATTGTTGCCTCAACCCACATCACCAAATCGGCACGGGTCCAAACGGGCGATGCCTGGTATGTGCAACCCCCAACTTGCAGGAGGCAACATGCGGTAAGCACCTGTAATCACGGCCGCATGTCACGGTAACGGCAGGGAATAATGATGGTTAATGATGCAAAAAAAGTACGGTATATATGTTGGTTAAGAACGGTACAAACATGTGATGGTTCAGGATGGAAAAAGAAGGGTATGTGTTGGGTAAGAAAAAAGTATAGACAGGTGAATGATGGTTAAGGGCAAAAAAAGGTATATGAATGATCAGGGAAGGTACAAATAGGTTAATGATGGTTGATAGTAGCTAAGCATGGTTGATAAGGGTTAAGAATGTGACATGATGGTTTAGGATAATTGCATTGGTGGATGATGGTGGGCAAGTTGGTACATCATGGTTTAGCATCCTTTATGAATGGTCAACTAGTGGTTGGTCAGTAAAAGGTGGTAAACATTTAATCATTCACTATATGGCAGATTCTCAAAATAGGGGTCCCCAAATCATCCCTTATTAACCAGTTGTGGGTAATAAACCAACCATTTTTGCAGGTCTCTATTTTGAGAAACCCTCATATAGTTCGCCAGCATGTAAGGACAATATGCAGCCATCGACTCTGACCATACACTTGTGAAGCTGGACCCTCAGAAGTTGATGGGAAAGGTGTCCTGACGCAAACCCTTAAAATTGAAGAGTCTCTAAAATTGGCATTTAGATGCATTTAGAACGTTATACTACAATGTTTCCAGATGTTTTCTGTCACATTTTCCCATGAGGCAGTGACCAGAATTTCCACATAAACACTTCTACTCAGTGAGCACATGTCTCCACACCTCTGAAAAATGCAGTTCCAGATGATCAGACTGCGGGTGTACACCCTGAAGTCAAGCACGGTTGTCTCGTGTAAGGGTACCCCCGGGCCCTTCAACATAGCCCGCTCCCGCTCCCGCTCCCACCCCTGAGAACTCACGGCCGTAGCTTCTGAGAGGCGAACGTTCCCCGAAGCACTCCGTCATCAGACCTAACGGACAAGCTCTTGGGTCGGCAACCCAAGTGGATAGTCACTATCATTGTAACGTTGGATCCACAATAGTGAAACGCTTGCAATAGCTGCAAATAATTTCCAGCTCTGGATTTTTTAGCCCTTACTAAATTTAGATTGGCCCTGATTGATTTTTAATTGCAGAATGTCAACTTGCTCCAGAGCAGTTGCAATAATAGGATGGCATTCACAATAGCTGCAAATAATTTCCAGAAAAATCCAAAATCATCAGATTTCCCCTTACTTAATCATACTAGGGCTAATTTAAATTTAGTATTGATCCAGAAAACTAGCTCACAACCAGTATTAAAGTTTTAATTGCTATTAAATTCTCTTCAATAAGCGAAGCAAACCTTTACAAATTTCCAAAAATACCTTGTCCAAAACAGCTGTTTTCTTTTTTTAAATCCTTTTGAACAAATGGCAAAAAACAGCTTCACAAAGGGTACAGTACCCCCTTGCAAGCTCCTGCAATTGCAATTGTAAATTGAAATTAGCAACTGCAATTAGAAACAACCTCCCTGGCTCACTTCTATTTTTGTTTCTTTCTTATTGTTTTTGAATTGTGGTTAAAAGAAAAGAAAAGAAAAAGGCCTTCGAGGAGAGTCGTGGGGACAGTCCTGGGGAGAGTCGTGGGAAGAGCTCAGATTTCAGATATATATACAATTGCAAAGCCGACCCCCCCCCCCCCCAAAAAAAAAAAAAATAGGGGGGGGGTATACTATTGTGTGGACAACATTAGATGGTGTCCAACCACTATTGTCCGCTAGGAAACACACTTGGCAGTGTCATTAGAAACTAGCAGTTGATAGTAACTATCATAGTCAACTGGTTTGTGATTTCAACCCCGTCATGAAAACTATTCGTCAACCAACCATTGTTAATCATGACCAACTATCCTCCCAAACCATGTCTAACCACTATCAGCCACTATCAACCACTAGGAAACATGCTTTGCAGTGCCATGAGTATAGACCATAACTACATGCCATTATCATCATCATCATCATCATCATCATCATCATCATCAGCAGCAGCAGCAGCAGCAGCAGCATCCTCTCATCATAACAAGCACCTAGTCATCACCTAATCAACTCATCATCTCATCAACAATCATCATTCAGTCATCATTTAACTAGCATAATCATCACATATCATCACTTAACCATGACTTTATCATCACTTAACCATCACTTAACCAAACTTAACCATGACTTTATCATCACTTAACCATCACTTAACCTGAACTGATAAAACCATGGTTCATCAACCATCACTTAACTCACTCAACAACCACTTAACCATCACTTAACCAACCTTTAAAACCACCACTGAACTCACTCAACAACGACCAACCGTCGGCGCATCAACCAACCTCAGGGCCCTTGGCTTCCCAACAGCTGCGCCCTGGCGCGACCTGCCGCCTCCGTGGATGGAAGGCCGCCTGAGGGCGACTCGTGAACGAGTCCGGCTTCAGCTGGGGATTCAGGGGATGATGTGGTGGTTAAATGGTGGTTAAATGGTGGTTAAATGGTGCTTAGCGATGAATGCAAATGCATAAAAGACTGAAGTCTTGTTTTGCAACATACTTTGAACCTTTACTGATCCTAGAAAAAGCTATTCTGCTGCTAACACTTGACCGGACAGACATTGCACTAGTGCATAGGATCACAGCATGTTATTGGGCCAACACCAAATCCTCACTCAACTCATCTATGCCAAAACCATCCACTTCGAAAACTAAATGGCTGTCAATGTTTCGCTCCAATTCATCTACATGATGCTTCTTTATTGGTAGATCAATGTGTCGAGCTCTTCTTGATCACATCCCAAGCAGGGAGTTGTGATGCGGCCGCGGCAATGCATATTCATCAATTCGAATCACAAATGAAACATAGTCTATAGAGTCGTATTTTTCCTCATTGGTCATTTGGAAGGTCAGCTTGGATCCAAGCAATTTGTGGAAAGTAAACAGTTTTGAGTTTGTTCTGTATTTTCAGGTTTCAACCACTCTACAGGTAAACAACCCAGTAAGATAGATAAACTGCTAAGCTAGTGTGACATGTTCACCAGTTTTCTTTTGGACGTGCCCTTAGCAGCATAGAGCAGTCGCCAAGTCACGCATTTCCTTGCAGCAGCGTCTGCGAGGGCATTCGCAGTGCTGGATGCTGTCTGACGTGGGATGCACATACCGAGCCATCACTCACCATGCATGGGGGTTTACTAAAATAGGGGATATACCGACCATGGGGGATGATAACTTAGATAACCAACAATAATAGAAAATAAAAACCATACGGTTAATCTAGTGGTTTCTTAAAATGGAGGACCCCTCGAAATGGATGGTTTATTACTACAAATGGTTAATAAGGGATGATTTGGGGGTTCCCCTACTTTGAGAAACCACCGAATGACCGTCATGAATTGGATCATTTCCCATCAATTACCTTTGATAATGGGCTTGTACATAAAGGGTGTGATACCTATCAATGAACCCATCCGATGATAAGCACTACTAAGAATAGGAAAATCAATCAAATATAGGGGAGTTGATGAATAATTACCGTATTGATGAAAATAATCATTTGACTGACATTTTCTATGATGAGATTTCATTCCCTTTTCACTTAATTATCAGTCAGATTTCTTTATCATAACTTTCATTAAGCATTAACCATAAGTAAACATCGTAAAGTGTCACCAGCACTAAGTAACAAACATAAGTCAACCAACATCAACCGCAAACTCTCGTGCATTCGCCAGAATGAACTCTGTGTACCTTGGGGCCATGATCTGCGAATTAATGAGCAAACACTCACAAATATGGTAGTTTCTCAAAATAGGGGACCCCCCAAATCATTCTTTCTATTCACCATGATTACCACAGGCTATGCATACCTCTAAATAGGCTGAATCTCAAAAAACATCGACTGCTGGTTGTTGGGGATGCATACCTGTTTCGACTGCTGGAAAAGTGGTAGGGGATGACAGGCAATGATCTTCGTCTAGTCAGTAGGTGCTACCTCTTTTGTCCGTCTTTAACCAACCAGTGGAAAGAGGGATCTCTAGGAGTACATCTCTCTTACGGTTGTTTCTTTGTTTATGTTGCACTAGATGTACGTCACTGTACAGTAGGATGATTCTACAGAACTATCGTATCACCAAAGCAAGCAATGGGATGACTGGCATTGGCAAGCATAGGCTCTACGTTGGTGAGAAGCCGGAATCTTAAATCAGATCTACCAAAAACCTGTGATAGCAGTCAGTTTTTTGATGTACAAAAGTTCAGAAGATTTCTTACCAGTACCAGCTAGGCTACACTCCACGGATTGCACTTGCACAACAATCTAACAAGAGATGCCATACTCCCGGGGCAGGCTGCTTGAAATCATGTGTATATAGCATTTTTTAAGGAAGATATGTCTAACATTGGTGTTTCTCAAAATAGGGAACCCTTGCATTCATCCTTTACATTAACCACTTATGATAATGAACGAACGATAACTTGGGTTCCCCATGGCTTGAGTAACCCCCCTATGATTTAGAAAAAAACATGCAAATGTTCAAATCTCCCCGGATATTTCTCCGGTTTGTGAGTTTCTCAAGCCAGAGTGGACCCCAAGTTCGGCTTGGTCTCTGATTAACCATGACTAATAATAAACCCAATATAACATGACATATTGTCAAACATGACTATGGTTGGTTTAGTAACGGATGACTGGTTGGTGGTTTCAATCCCTCTGAGAAATATCAGTCAGCCAACAGTTTGTTAATAATTACTAGGGAAAAAAGGTTTGAAACCACCCCGCGGACTTCTATGCCTGGCACCCTCCCAGCTCACGCGTGAAGGGCACCGTCTGTTTGAAACCACCAGCCAAATAATTTGGGTGTACCCCTATGGATTGAGAAACCACCATTTCCCAAGCACATTCCAAGGATAGGAGCCCAGTTCCGCCGCCTCCCAGGGAGGATAGTGAGTGTGAGTCAGTTTCGCCTTAGGAGCCGAACAACATTTCAATGTGCGCTACCCCAGATCTGTGTAAAAACTTAGGTAGAGACAGAGACATAGGAATTTTTAAATACCCTTGGCCCCCCAACACCATCATTTGTATAGGTAATAACTAGTTATAACCCATGTTTTGGAGGGTAAAGACCAAACTTTTTGCGGGTTTTGCGGGCTCGTGGTATATACATATGTACATATATGTACATTGTTCATGTGAGCATATGAGCTCGTATGATAAGAGGCGCCTCCATCTGTATATAGCAGGTGGCAAATGGTCGTAAGATATGTGTAGTAATTACACAAATGTTTGTGCACTTCTATACGTGCTTTTGTCACTAATATTTATGTGGCATGAAACATAGATGATATGTATATTAGTGCATGTGCATTTCCAAACATTATGGACGCCCTTGCCATGATGTTTTTGATTTGTTGGCTCACAAATGTCAAACCCAAACGTACGAGGCTCTGTGATCTTGGTGGCCAAAACAACTATAATAAGAACAACCTCTCAGGGGATACATGGGAACAACCATGATATCACTATCATCTCTGTTGCCACCCCCCTAGCTCAATTTTTCATTCTTAGTAGGTATATGATCGTAAATCAAACCAATCCCTAAAACGCAAAAAATACAAAATTAGCGGGTAAATATAGCCCAAACATTTCACGGTTCGAAAATGGTTCAGCGACCGTCGGTGCGTCCCAATTCTTCTCAAGTCACAGAGCTTCCTACCCCGTTTTCCTGCACTGCTTGGTGGATAGGAATCTTCCACCACCATGCAAGCGAGGGTTTCTCAAAAATAGGGGACCCCCGAAACGGTTGGTTTGTTGCTATGAAAATATGTGATTGCTACAAATGATATAAATACATATAAATACAAGTGATGAATTAGAGGTTTTTCCTGTGGCTTGAGAAACCACCAAGTGCTGCACCACAAGGAGTTGAACCACAGCACTGCCAAGCGCTTAGCTGCCGCACAGGTTGCGTCGTCCGTGAGGACATCTTTTTCGAGGCGGAAATGGAGCCCTGTTGGAGCGAGCTGGTGTAGGTTGGGTGTCAGTTGGATGCTTGGAAGCAGTTGGAACCTCCTGGTTCCACCAGTTAGCGGTTGGAATTTGTTAGTTGGATGAGGTTCAGCTAGGTGCTACGCTTTCAATCAGGTTTCAACTGTTTCAAGCATACTGAGTGGCACCTCTTTTATGAGTCGTGCTTAGTTGGGGAGTACATCCTAGTTGTGCCAGAAACTGGCTACTTAGGTGAGGTACAATTTCTATTGAACAAGTCTTACAAAAGGGGAAATAAAACAAATCAAAACAATTTTGAAATAATCTCCGAGAACGGCCGGGGTGTAGCTTCATTGGGAGGCAACATTTGCTGAACGGTGCTGTCAAGCCAGACAGGTTTACAACAACTTTCGACCAGGTGCTTTTTCTTCAAGACACTGTAGTCTATGAATATTAAATACAATTTCGGCAAACACATACACACAATCATGAAACACACATTCAATGTGTTTCATAAACCCACGCTGTCGTAACAACTGCATTGCCTCATTTATGAAAAAACACCAGCACACATGGTACAAAAGTACGCGCACACACACACAAATAGCACTTGCGGTCAAAACTACAACTGCAGTAATACGCTGGTCTCATGCCATGTGATGCAACTCAGCGGGCCTCTCGAGACAGTGGCCGATCATACTCCCGCAAAATGCGGCCCCTGGCGGGCGCTCCCCAGGAGATTGTCGAAAGGCCTTCCGCAAAAAAAGAGTTCACCCGGAAAAAGACATAATGATCATGGTCATTCTGCAGTATTGATCATCCATGATTCTTGAATATTGACCATGATCGACCTATTCTTCCCCATGGCTCTTGAACACCAGTAGCCATGGTTAGCCAGTATTGACAAGAAATTACCAATTGACGATTCATCACCACGTTTCTAGACCCCTGAGTGACCACAATAAAGCGCAGCCCACGAAAGGGTAGAACGATCTCTCCAGCCTAAGATGGAGGTCACGCCGCCCAAAACAATCTTATGATAGGGAACTTGTGGGATTTCCTTGTCGCAAAGACTTGTGAATAACCTGACTTGTGAGATTATTTGTCCCTCCAGGATCAAGCAGACAAGTTGTTAAGAACATTCGGGATGCTTTTGCTGATCAACGTGTGGTTTTTGCGTATTTGCGGAACAAACATGGGAATCATATGGGATCATGCTCCCAACAATGGCCTATACAAATTTGTGTCTAGCCGTAGACGCCATAGAAATAGAATGACGTTCGCACAATATGAATATTATACGATTATGTGACTGTGTGAACTTGGCTCTACTGTACACATATATGTAAATATATGTACGTAAAAAAATAAATAAATACATATATATATATATATTTATGTGGAAAGTGCATATAGATATATTGCACGGCTGTGGGTCAATACTCCCCATCCATTCACATCAGCCGTTGAACCATTATCAACCTTCATTCACCCACTAGAAGCAAGTATTATCCATTATCAACCATATAACCATTCTTCACCATTCTCAACCATATCCAACGTACTAACAAATGCCAACCATCCTTTACCATTCCTAACCATTACTAAGCATTATTTACTGCTACTACCCATAGCTAACCACATCCGACTGCTTGGTTATGACCCTTCCGTTATCCCCTTTGGTTCACCACAACAAGCAGCCTGGCGGCCAACGGGCAGCGAATGACCTGGGAGCGAATTTGCTGAAGGACTGGATGCAACTGGTGGTTTCTCAATATGGCTATGGGTCGATATTAACCAACCAACCAATGGTTAACTAGCTGGTTAAAGGTCAATGATAGGTGATAATAAGCAACAATACTACGGATATACCAAGTATATATGGCTATGGGTCAATATCACCCAACCAATACTGAGGGATACCAACCAGTAAAAATAGGGAAAACATGGCAAAACCATGGTTAATGATAGGGGAGCCAGGGGTACGGGGTTTTGACCCACAGCCAGATGACGGAGCCTACACATGATTGGTTTATCGCTGTAAATGGTTAATATCGGATGATTTGGGGGTACCCCTCTGTGGAGAAAACACCAACTCACTAATTAGCGCCGGGTAACAAACTGCTAGAAAAAACAATTAGTTGCAACAAGAGTTTTATCAAGGGTGACAAACTGTGAGATAGAACTGGTTCTTTTTCAATTACTCGGCCATTGCTCAGCAAATGGCAAAAGTACTCTTATTGAGTGGTTCAACTACTGGGTAAATGGTAGATACAACTAGGCTAACTACCTGTGGTAGATATAACTATAGTTCAATGGCTTCTTCAACCACTTACCACCGGGGGAGGGGCACCTTGCAATGATGGTTTATCACCGCTTATCATGCTTGAACATAGCTAGTGGTTAATCAATGGGCAATGGATGGTTGATAATGGCTAATTGACGGTTGAATATGGATATCTGATGGTCGATTATGGCTCATCATGATTGCCTGAATTCATTTGATGATTGACATGGCAAAAAAAACTGGTTTAATGATACGGTGGTTAAACGTACTTGAAATTGGTAATTGATGGTTACTTGATGGTCCATACTGGTTGACAACATCTGTGACCATCATGGATGCTCCACTGGTTGGGTATGGATGGGCATAGGAAATGCTTGGGTGCTCGCAAATGATTACACTCTGGTAAACTAAGATGGCAGTGGAAAATCCAACATTTTGTTCAGAAAACCCTGGGAAATCATTAATTTATGGTGGATTCTCCTTTGCCATGTTGGTTCACCAGGGGGTACTGGCTGTTGCATGCTATTGCGGCTATTGCCCATTGATGCGACAGGGTCAATGGTGAAAAACGCTCCCTCCGGTGAACAGTAAGAGATAGCAATGATATGGGGGTTAGGGTCACGAGCGCACCCCTGACTGTTCACACCCCAGTTCGCCATGACGCGAGTAGGTACTACCGAGGAGTTGGTAGGTGAATGATCCACACACTTTGGACGGTGCCCATCCGAATATTCAATTCTACCAAAGTGCTTGGCGGTTGAACCACCCCGTCATGAAAACGATATTGGTCAACCAACCATTTGGTGATACTTGGAAAAATAGAAAAAAAAAATTGAAACCACCAACCAGTCATAAATGGTAGTCATACTGCTTATAAGTTCGCTAACGCAGGGGCCCCGCATAAGGATCATCAACCAACAAGTGGTCATGGTACAGTCTTATCCAGATTGCTGCAATGGTTTTCCACGTTGAGCAACACAACCATTCCGACCCCCTAAATTCCGCAGTTGCAAAGGTTCCCAAATTCGCAATTTAACAATGGGACTTCAGTTCACCTAACTGGTAGTATGTCCTAGTATGTCTGCCACGACTGATACACTAGCTACTTCTCCGCAACTAACTCTATGACTAGCTGTAACGAACTTAAGTGAAATTCACAAGCTACTTGTGTCTACCACTACCCTGATAGTCAACCTACTCATACACCAACGTAGCAATGCCTCCGGGCCCCCGAAGACCACGACTGTTTTTGTGAGGCAACATGCAAACAGGTAACCAAGCAAGCCAAACACCAACCACCTAAGCGCTAGCCAAACCAGTCATGAATACTGTGGAATCACTCATCACTCGTACCTTGATGCGTCTTTATCATCATATTGCCTTACGAGGATGTTGATAGATCTATCAACATGTGCCTGCATACATAAAAAAAATCTACATATATAATATGAATCATTATGAATTACTTTGTGTATCTACATGTGCAGACATGTAAATAGATACACAAATAAACATGTAAATTAATGAATAGATACATAAATGCAAATATGTATATGAATGAATGGAAAAACGAAACACGGTAGTTATAGAGATACATACGTACATATATGTAAATGTGTAACCACATATGCATCATGTTGTATCATTGTGTATCACTATCACATGCCATCGCTGTGTTTAGTCTTGTCCCATTCGCTAGCCCCGGACTGAGCTTGGTGCCATTGGCGTTGCACTTCGGATTGCAGTGCGTTTGAGGTGCCGTTGGTTGCCCGTTGTAGGTGGTTGATGATAGGGGACATAACGTGTAATGGTCAATGACTTGGTAATTTATAGGTTATGCTCAATTAATAGCATATCCATATGGTTGATGATAGGTTATACTGGGTAATAACAGGCCAATTCACCAAGTATAGTCACTGTTACTCATAATAGATGTTTTTACATGTTCAGTGATAATAATGGCTAGTGATGAATCACAATGGCTTTGGTAGCACTTTCAAACCAATGACATGCGTGCATCACGACAGAAAGGCCATGAGAGAGTACCTAAACGTTGAGTTGTCATAGGCACAAAAGCTCTGGACATATGATTTGTAGATACTTTTGCTTGTTCAGAAAGTTGTAGTTGTATATTTGTAGATCCTTACATTTGTAGATCGTTTATTTATTCGTATTTTCATGGTCAATGACCCAGAAATAGGTGATTTTTTATACATGATTGGGGAGGTTCCCTATTTTGAGAAACACATATGTTGCGACTTTCCTGACCCAAACTCATGAGCGAGGCATTTCCCATCAAAACAAATCGGCGGCGACCTCTCTCTAGTCACTCGGCGCGAAGATTTCGTGCGCTCGAGCCAACTGCAAGAGATGCACAGCTTCGTTGAAGATCACTGCCTTGTTCTCTGGTTGGTGGTTGAACCACCCCTATGAAAAATGAGATTAGTCAACTAACCAACCAGTTGGTAATCAATATTTGAACAAATAACAAATGTTGAAACCACCAACATTAGAGATTCACGACCCTATCTATGCATTGTTGATTGATTAATGGATTTTACTAGCGTTATTGAACATCTGCTGCTTTGTCTTGTGTTATAAGGGACAGCATGCTAACAACACCAGTGAGGGAGCGCCTTGAGTGACATAGCCCGCCGGCATCCGTCTGGTTTTCAGCCACAGCGGCATGTTGACTGTTCCATGGCAAATCCGCACAGGGCTAGGTGAAACCTCGAGAAGCCGTGCGGCATTCTCGAGTACTAAGAGATAAATGGGACTCTGGGCATCAGCAATGGGAAGTCAGGAAGTCCATCTGTTCATAAACCACCTCAACATTGAATGATAAATTGTCTATGCCACAAACGAGTGCTGGTTCATTTTACTTTGGATCTGCCATAAAATGCCGCTGAAAGAAAACAATTGCACACATACATTCATCCAAACCACGGATCCTCAGTTCAGCACCAAGATGTCCAAACAGTCCAACACAGGTCAGATGAGATCATTAACCAACCAGTGATCAACCACTCCGAAAACTAACCTAGAAGTGGATAATCCATCATAGAAATAGCTAGTTTACCTATGAATATAATGCTTGTTTAGCTTCCATATGGTTTGTCAGCTGGTTTACCTACAAATTTTCCATATCTTTATCTGCTTTTAGCTGCAAATATGGTTCATTAGCATGCCAACAAGCTCTGAACCACGGATTTCTGATGCCAAGCTTTGCTGTCCGGGCGCCCAGGCGGGCCGGGCCGGCGGACCCAGGCGGGCCTAGGCGCCTCGCAAAGGAAAAAACTCCTCCAGACCTGGGGGAGTCACCAGGATTTGCTGGTTGGAAGTTACTTAGGTCTTAGGTTGGAAGCCATGATTTACCATTGAAAACCTTAGGTTGGAAGTTACCTTAGGTAAAATGATTGTATCAACAAAGGTTGGTCAGTCTTAGGTTTTCAATGAGTAATCGTAGGCTTTCAATCAATCATAGGTTTTCAATGGTGAATCAT
Source organism: Symbiodinium kawagutii (assembly GCA_009767595.1). Classification (NCBI taxonomy): domain Eukaryota; class Dinophyceae; order Suessiales; family Symbiodiniaceae; genus Symbiodinium; species Symbiodinium kawagutii. The sequence continues at coordinate 515,131 of VSDK01018221.1, forward strand.
GGTTTTGCTGTCAACAAATGTTGGGTAATCATAGGTTCTCAATGGTTTTAAGTTGGTGGTTACCATGGCTATATAATGGTTTTATTGGGCATTAGCATGGTGAATAATCGCGGATCACCATCAACAATTGTGGTTCAACAACGCCTTTATGGCCATTTCTCAAAGCAGGGAAACCCAAAAAACTTGTTTTAAAGTTATCTATATGGAAAAAGTATATACATGTGTATACAATTTGTTTATATAAAGGATGATTGGTGAGGCCCATGGTTAGTATAGTCAACACATGTCAATGTATCACAATTGATATTGAAATGATATCATTGAGTATAGTCAAAAACAAAATGAGTCATTGATGATCAACCATTACGGTAATCGAACATGTTTTGCATAGCATGACTGTAATGGTTGAATTATCAATTCAGTTAATCACTGCTGTAATTTATATAAATTGTATAAATAGTTCCGAAACAATATTTGTATGGCCAGCATTTGTTTCGAACCTTCCTGGTAGCTCCGGATCACTCCCGCACAGGGGGATGGGTACCCCTGGCGCCAAATCGCTCCCAACCAACCAACCGCCAGGTAACCGTTGGTCGATGATGGTTAGCACTAGTTAAGTAATTGCTGGTTGACCTACCATTGACCTCTACTACCTGTTTTAAAGGTTCATGGTTAGTTCGTTGTTGGTTGCTGGCTAACGAACGCTTACTTCCTGGTAGATGTTAGACTCATATTCAAAAACTTCTATACTCGATGGCCAAACACGAGCTATTTCTGGTCAAGTCGAGGGTGGTTAGTTCATAGTTAACATTAAGCATTACAGTCAAAGGTTAACATGAACTATGATCAATCCCTCATTTTTTGAAATATTCACCATGGTTTTGACAAACAGTTAATGGTTATCATTATAGTCACTCAATCATTATAGTTCATGGTTGATTCAATATGGTTATCATTCATCATAGTCAATCATGGTGAATTATTGATGGCTCACTTGTGACACTTTCACTCACCTTTCCGAGCTTCCGCACGCGTGGCGGGCGCCTCGCCCGCCGTGGCATCCAGCTGGCGCAGTGCGGGCGGAAAGGGTCGGCGTAGCTTGGCACCACGGCTGATGAGGAGGCACCAGCCAAGATTAGTGCTAACCATTCCCAAATCATTGTCACTAGTAGGGAAGCCATCCATTAGTAGGTGTACCAGCCAAGATTAGTAGGCGTTATCCCAAATCATGGGTGCTAACCAACCACGGCTAATGAGGAGGCTAACCATTCCCAAATCATTGTCACTAGTAGGGAAACCCGCCATGGGGGTACACCATTTATGGATATATTCGAGAGATTAATCCAATAGAAAATAAAGGATACACAGGGATACTCCAACAGAGTAAGCCAGTTACAAAAGGGAATGCTCCACAATGCTCAGTACATTCAAGGTATCCAAGCAAGAGAGAGGAATCATCAACCAACACTATCTTTCACACCGGCATTTACTTGGTCTATGGTCTATAGTTTGTGGATCATGGCGCTATACTGTTTCATGGTATGCCACAATAATCTCATCTACAGCAGTGACTTGTAGTTATTAGCTTGGATCGAATTCCATCTGCGAAGTACTGGTGTTACCCAGCTCGTTCCACCAACACGGAACCTCAATATTACTGCGGTGGTGTGCACCTTTGATATTGGGTCTGTTCTCATACGAGCTTGATTGGACAATTGTACTAAACCTGACGTGTCCTTCCTATAGTTCTCGATGTTTTTTGGATAGATCACCTATATAGAATCAAATGCAGTGCAAAAGCATCTAATCCCCACACCATGAATGACTACTAGCTAGATCAATAAAACAAATCGTTTGATCACATATGAACCTTGTATTCGATGTTGTTGATGTGGTCCATAGTTTGTAACAACCTTTTTGTTCACATTCCAAAAAGACTTTCCAAGTCAGTGCACATGTAAGTCCCTATCGCATTCATGTAACGCGTCCAGCGGGGACTTTACCCAAGTTGTATATAGTCCCTCCTCTCTATTCCTAAAACTCCCAAATGAAAAAACACATGTGTGGAATTCCGGATTTGCGTCTTTTTATTTCTAATTGTGTTTTTAATTGTCGCAAATGAAAATCAATTGGAAAACACGTTCATTCCATAAGAGTTTTTACCCCCTAATAATAAAAATAGCCTGTTCCTGAAAATTGATTATCAAGGTCCTCTTTAAGACCAAAACTTTCTATGTTTAGTTTAGTAATCATGAGGAATTAAGTAATTCTAATTGATTATTAGGGATCCCTCCGGGACCCGAATATTAAATACTCCCTAATCAACGAGTTACAACTGTAACAACGAGCCTGCTGAGCCAGCTGAGCTAAATTGTGGCCGCTGATCAACCAGAATTTTGTTGATGATTGCTCTGCTATGAAGCCAATACCCAAGCCATAAGAGTAACCGATAAGATCCGAGAAATGGTGATCTTTAACCAAACAATAATCAATCAAAACTCAAAAACATATGGTGGTGTCTCAAAATAAGGAACGCCACAAACGGCAATTATTAGATGATGTGTGAGGTACCCCTATTTTGAGAAACCACCATATCGTTGTTGATCAAAGCACAACTTGCGACAATAGATCATATGACCACCATCCACCAGTATTTTCCGTAGCCATCCATCCATGATTAATCATTCTTAGCAGTTGGCAGTTAGCCATTATCAAACAGCATAGACTATCAGTAAATCAGTCAGCCAGTTTGTTTCACCTATTCTTACCATGCTATGCCGCAATGAAAGGTCTGGCTTGCTGACAAGGCTGGTTTATGCATTGTTCTTAGAGATTGTCAACCTCCATCAACTGTTCATGGCCATTTTGAACCATCAAGTGAAGATTTGTTCGCCATCAGCTAACCGCTGACCATCACTTCACAACTACCAATGATCGATCAATTTTATCCGTCCACCATCAACATCATCAACTACAAACCTATTTCTGAAACCATCAACTATCCATCAACCAACTCTTTCGCCAGGCATCACTTAACTATTGACTAACTATTTCCCAAGGATCATTCAACCATCAACTCAGCATTTTCGTAAGCACCAAATGCGAGCTGTCATCAACAATTACTGGTCACCAATGCTCGTTGGGTCATCTGCTGAGCTTCACACCAAAGTTGCATTCACCAGTCGGTCCACTGCGTCCTGAACATGCCGAATGATGGCTCATCATTCATGACAAATGATTGCTTGATCAATCATTGGTAAATCGATTCTTGCTCACTGAATCATTCGTACTTGATGATTGGTTCGTGAATTGTTGGTTACTCAATGATTAGTTGATTAAATCATTTAGTGATGATTTATGGTTTAATCGATGATTGGTTTATTAGTTATTGGTAACTTGATGATTGGGTGGGAAATCATTGGTTACAGAATAACGGATAATGATATAAACATGATTAGCATTGATTAGCATTGATTAGCATGATGTAACCAGGTTTGACACAATTCAATGGCATAGATCTTAGTGGTTGAGTTGCTTAATCATTTCACAATGGTTCTCCGGTATCATGATCAAATAGCAATGCCTGTCCTCGTAATGGTAACCAATTGATTGTAATTGCTATTGTAATGGTATGTTTTTTCGATGTAATAACCATTCTTAAGATGTAATAACCAACCAATAATTACAACCTTCCCCATTGATTGTAATGGTATGCTTATTTGTCAATCAATAACCACTATTGTAGTATAACTAGCATCAAAAAAGTTGCTCACCCTCCTGGCAAGCAATACTTTGCCTTCTTTGCCACACGGATGTACATATTTGAAACATACATCAAACAACAACTATACAGGTCTGGGTCCAGCAGCCAAACCGCTTGGGTGCTTAGAGTATCCTGTTCATTTTGGAATGTAAGCAGAAGGGCTCAGGAGCTTTGGCCAGGAGCAATAGCCAGCTATGTTAGATCAACAAAAGGAAATGAACAATGTCCATATGAGCCACCATCACTTAATGCTGCTTATTCCCCCACAAGAACCACGAGATAATGGTCACTCGAATCGCCACCAATGGTATCACCAACCAATACAGTGACCAAACATATTGACCAGTTGGCTTGTATGGACAAATCACTTATTTGGATAGTTTTTGGTGCTTTGGTTAGAAAGGGACGTGCCTCACCACCTGGTATTTGGCCCAATCGTAGTGGGGTGTGCGATTTCCTGAACGCAAATCCTCATAGTTATTGTCAAACGCCCAATGATTCACTCCAATTGACTTCATGTACAAAGACGCTCGGGCTTTGGTCAAACATAACCTGTTCAGTTGAACAACTTGGCATACTGACATCAAACTCTCCCGGAGCTCGCTTCATTGGATATCTCCTAGGAATTTATCATTTATAGAAATCATCCAGCCATCTTTGGGGGTTCCCAAGCTAGCTTGAGAAACACCATTGTTGAACCATTGTTGGTGATGATGCCCTATGAATCCCTATGATTCACCAGTTATCCATAGCACTAAATCCCAAGCTCCGGCGCCCGTCCGCACCAGCCAGCGCGGCTGGCTCTGATATCGCCGCACCACTTCTTCGGCCTCAGATCGGCAAGGCGGGAGGCATCGGAAGATTGGTAGACGAATGGTGGCCTTGGTGGTTTCTCAAGCCATGGGGGGCCCTTAAAAAGGGTGGATTTACTACTAATAATGACTATTAATGGATGATTTAGGGGTACCACTATTTTGAGAAACTACTAATTTGTATAATAGGCGCTATAATGGTTAATCATAGGGATTCATAGGGGATAATCACCAACAACAATGGTTCAACAAATGGCTATGGATCAATATTAACCAACCAATAATGGTGGAGAATAACCAACAAAAAATAAGGAAAACAATGGTTCATGATAGGGGAAGCAGGGGTACAGGGTTTTGACCCACTGCCATATATCCATGGGCTTCCAAAAGGTTAGATGCCGTTTTATAGGAGTTATATAGGGATTATATGAGGGTTGTAGACCAATTCCTATATAGACCATATGAGTATGGTGGTTTCTCCGAATAGGGGATCCCCTAAAATGGCTTTTTCTTCTCCGTAAACGGTTAATATTGGATGATTAGGGGGTCCCCTCTCTTGAGTAACACCCACACAATGTCTAGCAATACATACTAAATATATGCATACATATACTACAAGAAAAAAATATATATATATATATAAATACCTATATATATATATATGGTCAAACGAGTCATATATAGAGTTTCTTTGTTTCAGTAGGTGGTCATTAGGATTGGGTCAATTCTGACGTCGGATGACATTGTTAGAATTTGTGCAGAGTTATGGTTTGACCAAATTTTGGCACTTTTTGGCAATGTTTGGCAATCCGAATATGCAGGACCAACGAAGAATCATCAACCATTGTAACAAAGACTTGGATATCTGGCTGAATTGAAACATCTTTCATCTAATCAGCAAATGATCCAGCCAAATAATAGAAAGCGACAAAACATGTATAATTTATTGCCAATAAGTGCTTGTTACACAAGTAGCTGATAAAGGAAAAAACACACGTACGAACACGCGAAACCTCTGTCTTTTGTGATGTTCAAACGTTTTCAGACCCAGTGAACTATGAATCCCTGGATTGGCAGGAAAATCTACGAACCGGAGACGTATCCAGTCGGGGCTGATCCCAAAGGGTTACGTCAATTCCTTGGACTCCTGTTGACATCTTCCATAGCGTCCTGAACGGATTCCTAGACCAAAGCTCGACTTTTGTTAAACTTGTCGATATAGGGGTTTTCAATGGGTTAACCATAGGTTTGGGGATAATAGTGTTTTAGAAAAGGAGATAACCACCACCCATAATGGTTAAACAACTACTATATTGAGAATGGTGAATAAACCAGGTTGGATAACTTATCGGCTGTTTTGGAGTTCCATTTTGGAGGTCAAAACTGATATAGTATAATTACACCACATCAAATATTCAAGTGACCGATATGTCTATCTGTATCTCCTCATTGACCGATATGGCTGTGGATCCAGACCCTGTACACCTGGTGAACATCCCATAAACCACCAAATTCTCTTGGTTGCGATGTTATGACTATTTTCGATTGGCTGATGTTGACTCACAACCATTTGAACTGTAAAACTTCCTATAACCATCTTGGTGCCTTGTAGATGCCTTGCATAAAAAACTGGCTACCCTCTGGTAAACTAACCTGGCAATGGAACAACACACATTTTTTCATAGGAAACCCAGGGACACCAGCAGCTATGAATGCTGAATTTTCCATTGCCAGGTTAGTTTCACAGAGGGTAGTAGCAGTAAGCCACTCAACCAGCAAGGATTCCCACCACATCGCAGGGTTCCGCACGGGGCGACAGACATTCATCCACTGCCTGGGGGCCAGTTTCGCCACCAACGGCCTAGCGGTGAAGGCGAAGCTCGGCCAGTCTCTTGGATATGTCGTAGGCTTCCAACAAGTTGCTGGACCACATGGGAGTTAACTGTGGATTTTGCAAGGGATTGTAATGATTAATACTAGGGGATTATAGAATTGTTAAGACTAGGGGATGATCTCCAACAATAATGGTTAAACAACTACTATATGATGGTTTCTCAAGCCAGTTTGGGGACCCAAACGTTATGGTTGATTTACTATATAAATTATCAATACGAAGGATGATTTGGGGTATACCCCTATTTTGAGAAACCACGTGAGCGTTGATCAAGGGGCTAAAAAGCCGGTGAAAGGTTGATAATAAAAGATCAAAACCATACCCAACAAAAATAGGGGATATACGAACTAGATGGTGGTTTCTTAAAACTCGGAAGTGAAATATTGAGTGGCTTATTACATTTCCCTGTACTCAAAATGAGAAATTTACCTTGGATGATTTGGGGGTACCCCAAATTTAAGGAACCCCCACAAGGATCCACATGGAACAAAACAGTGGTGGCTTAGCTAATCGGCTCTTACTGAATATACTGGCGCCGCATTTGATCTCCAAGTTGGACTTCCCTTTCTTGGAGTTCAATTTTAAACAGTCGTGGGTGAGATGATGGATCGAAAATTTCCTCGAGACCTTACGAACGTATTGCTGTGGAATCTCTTTCTGGACAAGTGCTGTCGCATATTTGAACTCAGGGGTTCCTACAGGGACTCTTATCAGCTGTGAAAACCATCCATCAAGAAACCATCAGGCCAAGGGTCGGAAAACCAAACGTGATGAGCTGTTTGTAGACGACCTGTATCTAATCACCTTCCTGTCACCCAACTATCACCCAACTACCACGTAAACCATCACCTAATTATCCCCTGGCATGTTTTGAATGTTCCGACGATCATCTAACCACTCAGTCATATGACATCCATCTGTGGGGATACCATGGACAGCTCCCAGTCCCTCTGTGGGAAAGCCACCAGTTGGGGTACATGACGGCACGGGACACATGGATGTTGCTAGCAATATTTCAACCAAAGAGAACGCAAATGGTCTTGGATTGATGAGGATTGATGACGCATCTATTCTTAGAGAGTCATCAAGACATGCACGGTCTTTCCCAGTGTCGCGATCATCCCTATTGAGATTTTTTGCAGGCAGCTGGGTTGTGCAATTGTTTCTCTGAAAAGTTGAGACGTATTACACCCAAAACACTGTGATCAGTTTCAGTTCAAAAAAATATCACCACTTCTAGTAAGGTAACCAACTCTGCAGTTTGAATCATTGACTGGAGGGAAACATAAATGGACATCAAATCATCCATCAATTGTATTCAATTGTGCAATCCCAAGTCGTATGGTGACTCTACAGTTCTCACTCTAGTTGAGGTTTAGCACCATGGACAAAATGCACTGGCTTTGTCAATATCAATCAGCCGCATGATAAACAAAAGCTGAATCCTCTGCCGAATCGCTGAATTTGACAATCTTCACAACCGATAGCTCAAGATCGCTGAGCAGCTCTGATAAAACATTGTAATTGTTTTTGTTTTAATAATAGATGATAATACAAATCATCCTGGGGTTAGACAATTAATCATGAAATTTGCGATATTCTGCTTATATGTTGGGACATATTCTCTAGGACTGATGTTTTTATGCCAGAGATTGTGATGGTTTTCTAGAACAATTCTAGCGGGTAAACAACTTGGTGGCTTCTAGATCCCTTGCTATTTTTTTTTCTAGTGGTTATATGGTAAATCAATCATATCCCAAAAACACTAAAAACCTAAGTTAGTGGGTATAAGCCATCCAAACAATCAGAAATTTGTCCTTTGGTTTGACCCCAGGTGTCCCATGCCCCCCAATCCTTCGATGCTGGTTCCATGCCATGAAAAATCACCGCACAACGTGCACCAATTTCGGCTACTAAATCTGAAGAACTCACATGCCAAACAATTCCTGGCGGTTCACCTCTCAAGATTGATGAGCCGATCAACCACCCGTTCCAAATATCAGGAAAATACCCAGAAACAACTTTGAAAGCACCAAGCCGATTCTTTGCTACGATGGGTTTACCACATGGGCTGCCGAAGGTATACGAAGATCTTCCAGGAAACACAACCATACCTCTGCTGAACGCACGGCTTTTTCCTGCTTGAAATCACGGCATTTTGAATTCTTGGAGGTGGTGAGCTTGGCTAATTTGAGTTGTGTTTTATGATATTGATGATGACCTTGTGGTCAATCAATGGTTATTGATTCTGAAAAGAGATTGATTGTTTTGAGAAACCTTCATATTGATGATGATTTTGTGGTCAATCAATGGTTGAAGTTATGATATGAATGAAATCATATTATCTTTACGATATCGATTATGATTGGCTGATTCCTTCTGATTGTGGTTTCTTAATAGCTGGGGGTACCCCCCAAATCATCCTATATATTAATCATCGAAAACAATAAACCGGCCATTTTTGGGGTCCCCTATTTTGAGAAACCCCCATATTGATCAGGAAATCATGGTCAATCAATGGTTGATTAGCTGATTCATTCTGATAGATGGTTGATTGTGGATACGCATGGTTGTAAGCATATAATCACGGCCTTGTAGGTGTCTTTCTGTATCTATTTCTAAAAATGTAGGCATCCAGGCAAATTATTTTGTAGGTCGTTCGGTCGAATGTCATTTTCTCATATTTTCCAATTGTTTAGGTCGTGAAATATCAAAACAAAAAAATGTCCGGATATCTGCCAGAGAGAAAAACAGAACAATGTATCAGAATAGATCAAAATACCAGCCACATAGAAAACCTGACAACCACATAAACAACAAAAACACAACATGACAGAATGTATGTATGCAAAATAAATGCCAATGCCACGCAGAATGTCACAATGTACAGACATGTATGTATAAAAGTAAATAAATATATATATATTTATACATATGTGACATGCCAGAATATATACCAAACACATTACCATTATGAAAGACAGAATATGTTCCTAATAGACTGCCCCAATGAATGCCAAAAAATATGCCAGAATAAATGCCAAATAAATTGCCAAACTACCGGAATATATGTTTAAAAGATCCCAGAATATATGCCAAACAGAATGCCACATAAAATGTAAGACTAGATGCCAAAGAGAATGCCACAATATGCCACAGAGAATTCCGGAAAATGTCAGAATATAGAATAATAGAAATGAGCCAAAAAATGCGAGAAAAGATGCCAATGAGAATGTCAGAACATATTTCTGGCATGGGATATCTCGAACAAAACATTTCTTTCTGCCGTAGCAATGCTCGCCGGCTGCCATTGTTCTATGGCCATGATTCCTTGAATGGCCAATCCGCACACTTGGGTTCACTAAATACTAGATATCCGAAAGGATATTATATATAGAAATATATATATATATATATTCTAAACAAATCCGATATAAAACTATTTTCCCATAAATAAACAAGTTTTAATGCATACATATATATATATATATATATAAATGTATATATATATATATATATATATTTGAAGAAAAACACATACACAAAACTATAAATCTATGTGTATAATGTTAACAAAATCTGGATATAGACTATACCTCGATATCAATCCTTTCTTTCCTCAAGCCTGGCGCGATGTCGCGCCGTCCACCCCCAAGTCAGTGCAGCACATGGATGTCAGTTCACCAATGTGCTTTCAAGGGGAAGTAGGCGGCTTCCGAACCCAAGCTGGATTGGTTCTACAGCTTTGGTTGCTCTCCTGGTTGACATCCAAGGATCCAGGTAGAACAATCGTCAACCAATGGAGATTTTGGCCGCATGTTAAAACATCACTTGGTGGTTCCAGTTTCTGGAAGCGGAACTTGCTTCTTTGAGAGTACCCGCGAAGGATCCCAAATCACGTATTCATTTCCATCACCAGGATTGAAAACTACCTTAGCAAAGCTGTTCCATGCAAGTGTGCGACCCTTGGAACCCCCATGATGGTGATGATGATGATGATGATGATGATGATGATGATGATGATGATGATGATGATAGGATACTTGATAGGATGATTGATAGGATGATTCAAAAACTACAGTTGCAATCTGGAAAAATCAGCATGAACAACGCACATCACTCACCAGTTCAATGTGGAAATGCCAACTTCCAACCACCCCTCCGGAAGTTCGTTTGATGCTCCATATTTGCATCGTGGTGTCAGCACCATCCCAACAACAATAACCCAGGCATTGCCATCATAATACCCCAGTGTTCTCATGGTTGCCAGTGCAGCTCGATGTGCTCGGCAACGTTGCCATGGGGCTACTGACATGCTACTGCTGTACCAGCAAGAATCTTCACTGCATGCGAGTGCAGAGCTGCAATGTACTCTACTCAATTAAGATATGGTGGTTTCTTCAAATAGGGGTACCCCAACAATGGTTGGTTTAGTACTATAAACAATTAATATCGGATGATTTGGGGGTACCGCTATTTTGAGAAACCACTATGTGTTCTGCCAAACTATCAAACAGATTTTGCATGTTTGCTTTTCTGCAGTCTCTTAACAAAACAAAGTGATACATCGCTATGAAGAAAAAAACAATACAGTACCCTTCTCATGTTATGTACTACTATTTTGCTTTTCTAGGGTCCCCCAAAAAGCCAAAAACTGCCTGCAATCCCAAAACGGATACGCACTTTGAACTGAGCGGATCATGCCTTACGAACCGCAATGGATCTCGTTACAAATCAAATCACCTCTTTTAAGTTTCCCAAACCAGAACCAAACAGAACTCAAACCACCTTGCTGCATATTAGATAATTATTTACCAGAAGTGTGCTTCGACCCTAGTTGGTGGCAGGCCGAATCGGGTTCACCAGCTATGTAAACAAATCCAGCGGCAAATGCTATGTGCTGATGAAACAATTGCGTGGGAGTATGTAATTATGTGGTGGTTTCTCAGACTAAGGGACCCTCCACTCATCCACTTTCAACCATCTACAGCACTAAACCGATCATCACTTTGGGGGTTCCCAAGTCCTGGCTTGAGAAACACCGTAAAAACGATCTGGAATCCTACACCTCGACCAGTGAACATGCCAAAGCCATGACTGGATATGACTGGTCGTCACTGGTCCTCCAAGGTTCCCCATGGCCCACGCCAACACCGAGGAGCAGAATCATAGCCCGCGGAGGTGAAGTTCTGACCCTGAAACGAGGAGTCCAGGCAGTGAATGGCTTGCTCCAAGGGTTCGCCCCAGCACTTTGGCTGTGAGGTACCTGGCAGTGGGTCAAAACCCCGTACCCCTGGTTCCCCTATCATTAACCATTGTTTTCCCGACTATTGTTGGTGGAAATCCTCCATTAGTTAGGTGGTTAATATTGACCCATAGCCACCTCAGCGTTGAACGCGAAGATCACTGTCTGACTGTCAGGACCCGTCACCGTGGTTGAGCGGGTAGTGATGACCTAGACTGGTGGTGCTTGATTCTACTGGTTGGTGGTTTTAACCCCCATCACAGATATTCGTCAACCAACCATTTGTTAATGATTACCACCAGCCAGTCTATAAATTACCGGCAGTGCAATCACTATTTTTCATTAAAAAACAATTGCTATGCGGGTTCGTACTTTGGATTCTCGTCATGCTCATCTGTTTTCAGCCCAACTGCAAAAGGATATCACTCGCCATGAGTATGCATGAGAACTGGTCCATCGGAGGGATCACCGAGGTTGGCAAAATTTGCTTACTTGAATCATGTAAAGCTGAGAGGGCTGCAGTGATTTGTCAGTCGGCTGTTCGTGAATTTCAGCAGTCACAGCCGTTGTGAATGATAGCATGATGGTGCAAAACCGCCAAGCATATGCAAGTGGGTGTAGCGAAAAGGATTTATTACCAATTGTCAATGGTCTAAATAAGTGTTGATGCTATTGGACGCAAACAGGAAACGTCAAACAACTTGGTTTTTTTAACCCAATTCCCAATGAGACGCGGATTGAGTCCAGAATGAAAAATGGTGTTTCCAAGCCACCATTTCAATGGGCACAGTGCCTTTTTCTCCTAACTTCTGTTTCAAGAACATTGGTTTATCGAAGCGTTTGCCTCGCCTTTCTGAATCTATTCATGGTGGAAACAAACGCAATTTTTGTACTAACATTACTGCACTAGTCGAGATGAGACCCGTTGCTTCACAAAACCAGGTCCAAGACGAGGTCAAACGCGGTCCCAAACAGGTTCAAATACCTCTGGCCCCCAGGCCCTTCGAGACAGGTAAGAAAAGAAAAGACACCAAACAGGAAAATGGCTGCATCGAAATCGCAGGTGTATCTAAAGAGATTTCAGCAGCATATGCAATGCCTATTGATGTCCGCACTTCGGTTTGAAAACATCATAGTTGCAACGAAAACATGATGAGCTGCTCGTGATGCTCATGATAAGGCTCATGATGAGAGTCCTGATAACTCATGATGAGTGACTCATGATGATCAAATGTGTCCTGCAACCAGGAGGATCATGAAATAAACAGGTCGAGTGTCGGATCTCCGAAGCCCTGGATATTTCAGACCGAGGCGCAGTATGGGGGCATGTACGCGATGCGGCCCATATCAACGACGACTTCAATCAGGAAACCTTGATGAGAATCCAAACCCACCTTGGCAATGACGAGGATGGTGATGATGATGATGATGATGATGATGATGATGATGATGATGATGATGATTCCTCACCTCAATGACACAGGTGAGTGACTCGTCGTGCTTGTGCCAGGGGGCTTGTTGCGCGCACAGGCTTTGATGCAATTGATTACCACATGCGTCCAGCTACCGTTGTTTTCGGTCAACAGCTGGTTCCTGCCGTTGTTGTTTGGTATTGGTCACCTACTACGATGGTAACTGGAAGCATAGGGTTGACCCATCACACATCAAGTATTCATTAAACCACCAATTCTGTGGTGAGTACAACATGATGGCTTCAACTCCTTGGTAGTGGAAAATGACTGGCGTGCGGTACAAGTACTTCAAGTACCATGTAAAACGTCCATATCTTCAAAACATGCTGGTCTAGGTGAGAAATCTGCAATCGTGTTTGCTGCTGTGTAAAAGTTTATGTGTAAGCATTTGCATCTATATCTAAATCTAAATGTATATCGATGTACATATATATATATATATATATCATCATCAGATCTATCTATATATGCACAAATGAACATCCATCTCTGAACATATTTGCATTTTGAAATCTACAGGACATATTCAACTGCATAGCTGCCTACCTCTGTGAACTCCAAAATGCGCATTCGCAAGGCAGCCAAGGTTCCGCTTTGGTATAGGTAGCTTCTTTGGAATCAGCAAAGTAAATCGCACCGCCGCACCAGCCGACGTGACCCCTGCGGAAAGTGCCGTTCAAAATCAACGGCCCTGCCACCGGGCTGGTCATGTGGTAGAGAGTCCGGATACCGCTGATACCGCTGCTGCCACCGTTATTGCGCCTCGCAGAAGCGGGACTGGAAAGTGCCATGGGGGGGCGTTGCAACATTGATCAAAAAAGGGGTTGTTGCCTAATGAACAAGTGGATTAGACATGAATGACATGACTATACAGTATAATTAATGATATGTTGTTGGTTTTTCGGCTAATCTGGAAAGATATCGAGGATTTTCCTCACAAAATAATTCAAACGGCGGTTTCTGAAAATAAGGGTACCCTTTAAATCATCCTCCAATCCTAATCATAACTTACAGTAGCAAGCCAACCATTTTTGGGGTACCGTATTTTGTGAAACACCCAAATAAAGCGAAACATACATCACTTTCCACCACAAGCCATTGGCACTGGTGAAGGAAGCTGAATCAAATCAACGTCTGTTGGTTGAGTTCGCCTTGTTGTGGTTGGTGGTTGTCGAACTTGGTCCAACCAGAATGGGCCACAAATCCAGCTGTGCGGAGGATTTCACCTGGTGGCTGCACCACTGATCTTGCCTGAAGTGCAAATGTTGAGCTTTGCCCCCTTTGTTCGGACTGTGGGGAATGGCCATGGGCGGCATGGGCGGTTCCTTTTCGTTATAATCTGGCTGCGCCGCAAGCCAAATCCTCCAGGCTTCCTCCGCAACAAATTCAGCGGTTCACAAGCTGGTTGGTATAGCTGGCGCCAAGGGAGGGCCATCAAGCACTTCCGATTTTACGGAATCACCAAGTGGATTGTCTTTGAACTGATTCATTCTAACCCAAGTTCAAAAATCTTTCTCTACTGAGTTTGGTACTTGCTAGACATGATCAGAATTTGGTGATGAAAACTCGACACCTTTATCTCGCATAAGGTATACAAATGTGGAGTTTGGGGCGAATTGAATGTTCTGTGCAGAATGTTCTAGAGGGATGGTTCAACTAAGCAGTAGGTCATAAGCAGCCAGTTTTTTCGGATTGGTCAACCATCAAGTGGGAGTTGTGGATTATAGCTCCAGTATTGCCCATCTATAGTTTGACAAGTGGGGTAAAGCCGCAAATTATGTAAGTATAGCCAACAGCAACTCTAGCCCTATCCCTTACCTCCAAATCAATGAGCAGAAACACCACAGCATGAAGCCAGACTTTAACCACGCATTGTGCGATCTGCATGCTACTGGTAAAAACGAACGATGTAGTGGCTTAATTTCCACACAATCCATTTCAATGCCTGCATAGCATTGCAATCGAGGGTACTTGACTATATTTGTATAAATCCGTATGATATATGATAAATGTGTCCAGGATTAGCCCCAATACCTACTCTTGCAATAATTCAACAAATTGCTGCAAGAGATAGATAACTAAACGTGTCCATACAAATACACACAGGTATATGTACATATGCATTGACATATGCATCAATCATATTTATATATATATATAAATATATGAATATACATATGTCTACATATATCTATAGAGTTCTTCTTTCGAGTCAACAAACATATTCTGGCTGATACCCTGTCTACAAATGTTAAGTATCCTTCAAACTTCAAAAAGGTTTTTTTTTTCCAAGATCATGGAAAATTATGGCAGTCAATAGTAGTCCGCTGATCTATACACTGCAATAAAGCCAGCAATAATTTCGTTGTTGCTGATGTGTAAAGCAACCATGTGATGTGACGGCGTGTATGGGGCATTCGGCGAATCATCCAGATCCTTGCTGTCACATCCAAAACTCTTGCCACAACATTCCAACACTATGGCTGTGAATGGCCAGGCTGTTCATGTCTGACCCAAAGGACCAAAAAAAACGACGTCTGGAACATGTTGGATAGGATTGGTTCTCAATAGAACCTATGCATTTGCAGCATTCGGGTGGTGAGTAGCCGTTTAAGGTTCAAGAAATGTTGGCAAAGTTGCCCTAGTTTGCAAACATCTTAACACCTCCCGTGAGAACTTTTAACCACTCCTATTGGCTCCTGCAAGCACCATCTCCAAGGCAAAAGCAAAACCAACTGCTTGGGCTGAAGGGGATCGCATCTCAGAATCAAAAACCCTGAAAGGACCTACAAACGCAACCCCTTCACGCCGAGCCTTGCAGGGGGTTCTGCAACATACAAATGGTAGGTCTCTATTTTCCACAAGCACAAACAAGAACAGCAATGTAGTAATAGAGAAGACAAGGCCAAGAACAAGAACAGGACAAAATCCAAGAAACGATCTAAGAAAAAAACTGAAGAAATGCACGAAAAAAAATAGAAAAAAGGACATGAACACGCAAAATAACACAGAACCTGACTTTCACAACACCGATTCCATTATATAACTCTTCCAGTAAAGCATAATTACAAAACCATTGCGTCCCCCGTGAACCACGATCATATGGCAGTGTCTTAAAATTGGGGTACCCCCCAACTCGTCCAGATTATCAACATGTTTTAGTAACAACACAACCATTCTTAGGGTCCCCCATTTTGAAAAGAAACCAGTAGCATCATCCTGCCGTGGCTATTGACAAAAACATCAACTCAACAAACAAATTTGGCCACCAGCATCGTCCAGGTAGCGTCCTCAGGAGAGTACTTTCCAGCCGGCTGTGCATCCTCTTTTGCAGAACTCTCGTTGGAGTGCGAGAACCTGGGCAAAATGGGCTGAGCAAACTCCAACTGTACCTTCCAAAGCCAAACCTAGAGGCTGGGCTGCTGAATAGTGAATCCAAGTTCATGAGCTCAAGTTTCTATCATTTCATGGGCTCGAATCATCATAAACCACCGTCAACATCAACAAACCAGAGATTTCGGCATCATCTCTGTTGATGTCTGAACTGACCTGGGCATATGGGATGTCTCAGGTATCGGTGGAATCGGGCGGCTCGTGGTGCGGCCATGGAAAAGCCTGGAACATGGACTAAAAGACGATCCGTCGATCCGTCCTATTTCTAGAAATAGTGTAACCACGCGTAGCCCTTTTAGACTGACTAACACTTACAGTATGCATCACATTAGTGCACTTTTGCTTGGAACAGGAACTACCAGCATGAGAGTATGTTGGAACCATGGGTTAGTACAGAATTCTCTGTAAGTCTTTGTGATTTTTATCATATCCTCTTCTTTGGTTATCCAATTCACTGACATGTGGAACATGAAAAAAACGTCATCAGACCTGAAGACAGCTATATCGTCCATTTGGAAGGTTGCAATCATGTGCCACAAGCCCTGGTAACAGCACACCTGCAAGCCTCTTTCACGAATGACCAACCACTGGAACCACCTAGACCAACAAACTAACTGAACTGCCAAAAGCAATCCGTTGGCATGCATATCCTGAAGCTCATGTCCTATCACTATTGGATGTGAGGTGCGTATCGTAAACAACTCGTAGGCCAATTGGCTCTAACACCTGACAGTATCTGCTTTGATACGGGATGCTAACCACTCCTAATCAACAAATGCAAATGTCCAGCAAACAACCAACCAACCAACCAGCAACAACCCCAGTGCCCAACCGCCCTCCCATCCTCCCATCCTCCCATCCTCCACCGCTACCAAGCATCGCTGTCGCCTTCAGCTGTACTAGAGCTGCATTGTCACAGCTTTGCTCTGCAGTGACCTCAGTGGCTTCGCCGAAACGTGGAAAAAGTGGTGATTTTTTTTTTTGTCATGTGTTTGTTGGTAATTAATGGGGATATATATAATGCTTAATATTAGTTTATTGGAAGTTATAATGGTCAATAATAGTTTTATTAATTAATGGTTAATAATTATGGGGGATTGTACTGTAGTGGTTCATAATGTTTTTATTGAGGTTATAACGGCTTGTACATTTCATATATATATATATATAATATATATATTACAAAAAGAAATATTACACATAAATCTGCGTACACATACATATGAAAGGAGATAACCGCCATCAATAATGGTTCAACAACTACTATATGGTGCTTGCTTGAAATAGGGGAGCTCCCAATTTATGTTTGGTTTATTTCTATAAATGGTTAGTAAACTGGATGATTTGGTGGGGTCCCCTATGGCTTGAGAAACCATCATATGTTCATAGGTAATTACAAGGTGTCCAACCCAAACATAAGTTGGCTAATAAGCCATGTAACTATAGTATATCTAACATAGAAATAACTGGTAGCTAGCCTCGTTGTAAACCAACTTGGCCAATGTTAGGGGGCCAACTTTGCAGCGGAATATCACCCGCCAACACGTGATATGACCAACCAACAAAAACCAACAAGTGGTACATATCCGTTCCTTTTTCATTATTAACAATATACGCAACCCACCTACCAACAAGGATACAGGGTATATTAACAATCAATATGGATACAAACCACAAAAAGGATATACTATAAAAGATCTATAGTCGCATATGAACAACCAACAATGGATTACAACCAACAGGGATAGAACGAACCAACAACAGGAGGGCCGATGCCATGGCGTTGGATACTTTCCCAACAGATGAGCCCGTTGGCTTCGGCTCAGACATCTCGGCTCCAGAGGTTTCGAATTGATAACTTTGCCCTGGTGAGAAGCTGTCCCCTCTGGACCACTTCTAATAGATGAGACCTGGTGTTTGGAAGTACCAGTGCGACATCTACTAAGGCAGAAAGTGGACAGCTGCGGTCGAGACGATTGGCACTTTGTGTGGCGCATCGATTTAGTTTCTTTCAGAGGACATGTTGCTCATGGTCCCCACTGCCATCTTCGCAGCTTGGCACGCTTCGATGACGCTCAGTCCCTTAATTCCAAAGACATATGCAATGATATGACCGACAAGGAGGTGCCAAGAGGGATCTAGCAGCCTCAGACCAGTCCATAGACGGACGTCAACATGGGACAACCAACCCAAGCAACAATTGACCCAAAAGTGGGTATAAAGTTATATGCTATAATTATATATTATAGTGATATAGTATTAAAACATATATATAAATACAAATGTGTGCTTGAGAGATTGAATCAAATCATCAATCTGAGCATTGACAATTCTCTACAGTTCCAGCAGGTTGGCTTTCATGGTGTTGTGAATCACAAACCCAACGAATCAGCTTCCTGTTATGAAAACGAATCACACGTAAATCCATCCTTGAATAGACACACAAACATATACCCAGAACATTTTTGGCACTGTTACTGTACATGACCTAGTGGGCAAGCGTGAGCTGGATCGTGTACAAACACATAAAATCACTGCTCAATGGCCTGGGATGCCACTGCTCTGCAGCATGCAAACCACCCTCTTGTGATTGACACAGCTGGCAGGAAAATCTGCCGAGTATTGAAGGTTGCAAGTCAGGTTTTTCCATAAAATATAGTAGATGGCTGGAAGATCCATTTGCTCTACAAAATCTCCAGCGGCTTTCTACAAAGCCGCACCCACGACCAATTGACCATTGAACCGACCGGAACATCCAGCAACGCCAAAAGGAAAAATGTTCCAACAATTTGAAAGAAACTAGGATTTCCTACACAATTCCGCCTCAGTGTATCTACAGTACCACCATTCGAGAGCAAGTGTTCTTTACATCTTTTTACTAACAAGCCAACAACCTCTTCCAGTCACATCACAGTTGACATGCAAGTTTGATCAAGGCTCGGCACCACGTGGCAATCCCCAACAACAGTTGCCCCTGTGGCGGGGCGTGACCCGCACGAACTGTCCACAGATACGATTTCCTCTTACAGGAAATGCGAGTGAAGAATAGCTGAAATTTGCAAAAGTAAGGGGCACCAACCACATAAATATACAATTTTTAATGCACTTAAATATACATAATTCATATTGATATTGGTAGCTAGACAGATAGAACTATTATAGAAAACTGATACATGATCTGATATTACGAATCTGCATGCCCATATGTATCTACTCTGTACGCATGTATCATGCGCTTGCACTTATCTCTAGTAGACATATTGCTGGCTTTTTCAAAACTAGTTCAAAATGTGGCTACCACGATGGTGTGGATGGTTTCTCAACCAACAGCTCAACTTGGGGTGGTCCATCGTCACCAATGATTTGGATGTTTGTCAAAATTGAGACCTCAAAAGAAGAATGACTGGTTGGTGGTTTCAACACCTATGAAAAAATATTAGTCAACCAACTATCTATTGATCACTACTAGGGAAAATTAGAAATGTTTAAAACCACCACCCAGAGGAGTGGATGATAACTGGGGGCCTCCCCTATGACTTGAGAAACCACCATTTTTTTCCAGGACCCCTGCCGTCCAAGTCACATAAAAATGGAGAACGCTCGCCAGTAGAAATCTCCGCGCAAGCTTCATGGCTTGCGCGAACAAAGCGCGCTTCACGCTTTGAAAATTCAACCAAAGAACCACGAGTCAAACAACCAGCAAAATTGAAGAACAGGATGATTGGCTGATAATGACCAGCTGGTTAGTGGTTGCACCACTCCTCTGCAAAACACCAGTCAGCCAACAAACCACCACAAATATGGGTTATAAAAAATGTTTCAAACCCAGAGGCAAGTAGTTACAGTGCCGTCATTACTGGCATTGGTTTGATGCGACTTGCACGATGATTCTGCTGAATTAGTGATGAATCAAGCCGTTCTGAATCGTCAATGGCTGGCATTGGTGAATGGCAGATTCTGCCTTACGATTGGGGATAAGAAATGCCTGGTATCTTGGTGATTTTGTTGTTCCTGGAGTAGCTTGGGAATTTGTTCCTCTCAGCATCCATCTCAAAGTGCGGAAAGGGGACATCATCCGATCACTGTTTACACTCCTGGTGCAGAGTTCGGTTTTGCTTAGCTACGCTTCATGATAGAATGATGGTCAAATGAAGGTTCTTGAATGCTAGTTGATACTGATTGATTTATGAGGGTTGGAGTATGGGCAACCACAAATAATGACGATAAGCATCATTCAGGACTTTTTGGTGAGCGAATTTCCGGCACCACTATGGTTTCCTCTAGTTAATATCCCTATATTGACCACTAATAACAACTATTCTCTCTGGTTGATAACTCACATGTTCACACTACTAACCACTGATTTTCCTGAACAAAAACAAATTGACTCGCAACTAATTCCAGGCCCAGGGCTACCATGCAGCTTCCGTATTTGGCATATATTCTGGCGTTCTTTCTGACATTTGTTGTGGCACTATTTGGTGGTTTCTTAAAATAGGGGACCCCAAAAAATGGTTGGTTTACTAGTTAGTATAAAAAGTCTACAAGGGATGATCTAGGGGTACCCCTATTTTGAGAAACCCCCATTTCCCGCATTCTATTTGGCATCTACTCGGACATCCTTTCTTGCATGTATTGTGGCATTCGTTCTAGCATTAATTTTGTCAAACATTCTGACATTCTTTCCGGGATTGCATCTGGAATTCTACTTGGCATTCTTTCAACAATCTACGTCGCATTCTCCCTGGCCTCCTATGCGGTGTTCTATTTGGCATGTAGTCTGACATGTTTTTCTGCCATCTTACTGGGGTTATGTTTTGATGTTCGTTCTGGCGTTGTTTCTGGCATATCTTCTGGCATTCTATCAGGCATCTGACCGTCTATCTGGCATTCTGTCTGGCATATCTTCTGACATTCTGTCTGGCATTTTTCAAATATTCTTGCTGGCATTTCGTCTGGCAAATGTCCTGGCGTTGTATCTGAACCTTTTCTTTGACCTTAATTTTTGGCATTCTAAGATTCTAAGATTTATGATTCTGATATTGTTTATTTCTGGCATGCTTTCGAGATTTTTTTCTGACATTTTTCTGGCATTCTGCAAGGCATGTTTTCCGACAATCTGTTTGACATTGCTGCCGCCATATACCCTCTCTGACATTCTCTTCGGCATTCTTTCTGGCATTCTGCTTTATATTCTGACTTCGTTTCTATCCGACCTTCTGTGACTCTACTTGACATTTTGTATCACCTACTTTTCGCCCAGAAGGCCTTGTCACATGGACCGGCCCCAGAGCCATCTTGGCAGGTCCCGCTTGCACGGTGTGGGGTCCGGGCCCGTGCCCACCTCCTGGCTTACAAACATTCTAGAAACCCTCATTTGGCAGGTGGGGGAAAAACATCGGCCCATATTAACACCATTTAACACCCGCCCACAAAAAGACTAGCCAACCAAAACACCACAACAGCAAAATACCAGCCAACAAAAAAGACAGCCCACAAAACCGAGCAGAGTTGCCATGGGAGAGCTACAATCTTAGAGATGGGCTCAGGGCACAACCTCTAGTGAGCTCTCGCTGGTCTCAAATTATCATTATGTAATTACCTATTGGAAATTTCTGCTCTGAGCTTGCCCCGGTACTTTTTTTGAGGTACATAATTACGGTGTGTCTTTTCCTGTCTCTTTCTACATGTCTGCGTTTATGTGCGGATACATTGTTTGCAACAGGCACCTGGCACCGGCTGCGAGTCAATCAATGTAAGCTCCCCCAGCAACCAACAAACACATCCAAATAATGGTAACCCAGGATTAATAAACCGCTGGTTGATTAATTGCGGGGGTCACCATTTTAAAAGGAAACCAAGGCTTTTGGGGCATACCCTCCTTCTGAGTCAACCAGGGGTTTATTCATCCTGTGTTACCATTACTGATACCTTGGGAACCATGGCAGGCCTCCCGAAATTCCTTTTGCCAAGTCGTTGCATCGTGAACTTTGGATGCGTGTGAAACATCATGACAATGTGGATAGGTGGCTTTCGAAACGCAAGCTGAATTGCTTCTACAACTTGGGTTGCTAAAACTCATGTGTAGGCTAACGCCTGCACAAGTGGGAAAATCACCGGATGGTCGAAACTAACCGGTTGACTGAACTCAGTAAATTTCAGTAAACTCGCTTCATTGAAAGTACCCTCGAAGAATTCCAAATCATGTATTCTTGTCCGTCTCCAGGATTGAAGCTGATCTTGGCAAAGCTGCTCAGCTAGTGGCCACATGTTCCCGAATGAAAGGAGAGTCCGAGCCAGTGTCCCCTTAACATCTCGAACAATACATTGCGCATCCCTGGTGCTGGAGGAAAACTGAATAATGGTGCCTATAGAAGCTCCAGTTCCGCAGGCAATCTTCCAACCAATCCGCCAAAGTATGGTTGACGGTTCCACATCATGGTGCTCAAGGAACAGTAACCTGCAAATATTTCCTAGGAGGCCTAGCCTATAGTGATATGGTTGCCATCATTCCCCAGTTTTCTCACGCTTTTCAACATGACTCGATATGTTCATCAAATTTCATCAACATTAATTAATTGATTAGTAAATCATTGGGATCTCTGACCGCTGCGCTGCCCGGAACAAGCCTGGTAAAGCTGGGGTGCTGACATGCTATCTCCATCTAACTCCTGTATCGACAATAAACACATTGCATGGATGGAGGTGCATAGCCACAATGAACACTCGTCAAATAAACGCTCTCATGCTATTTTTTCAGACCGATGATGTAGGGAAGATGCCGATCTAGCTGTCCCTATATATTCTATCAATCTGGGTTTTGACAATAGTTGGTGGCAAGCCCAAGTGGGTTCATCAATAAAGCGATGTAGACAAATCCGCCAGCACTGACTCCTGGAACAAACAGCACAAAACCCTTCAGGCCGGACATTGGATGACCTCCAGCAGTTTCCAGAGCCACACCGAGGAGCAGAATCATAGCCGTCGGATTGGAAGCGATCGCCCTCAAAGGTGTGGTCCACGCAGTCATAGTGAAACCCGCCCCAGCACTCTGGAGATGAAGTGCCTCAGAGGCGACCATGCTTGAAAGCTGTGGTTCACCGCCCAAGGCTGGCTGGCGATGGTGATTCATGTCAATGAGGGCACTAAAACCCCGTACTCTTTCTGAAATTCTGGCAACCTTGGGATTCTCCTAGCGCTGATGGCTTGACCAACATCATGCAGCCTAACCAGGAAATGCACGCATTCGCACCCACACATGCTGGGCATATGCAGGTGCACTACACATCTATTAAATACATTTGTGTGTGTTCCGCATCTAAAGAGGAATGCATGCAAGCATGTGTAGACAGCGCAGTGATAAACAATATGTGTTTGTCTGCGTGTGTGTGTTTGTGTGTGTGTGGGCGCTTCAGTTTTCTTGCATACCCAAAAAGATTTGTCCCTTGAAAGGAACAGGCTTACAGGTGACGATTTTTTTTATCTCCAAGGCGCAGTAATAGGGCAAGTACTTGGTGACGCCAAGATCAACTATGGCTTCAATGATGAAGCCTTGATGAGAGTCCGCTCCAGTCTCAGTGGCAGGGGGCAAACACTGGTTGATTTGCTATAGGCTCGAGCAACTCATAACACTAGAACCATGTCAAGCATCTGACATCCACACCAAAAACAGGAGTAACAAAACAGCCATCAGCAAAACAAAGAGAAACTAGAACAAAATTGAGGACCTACCGACCTACCCTACACCCACCCACTGGGAGCCTGGGGTGAGGCACAACACCATAAATGAACACTACTACTTGTGCACTCTTTGCGGTCTTCAGCAGCCCATCAGAATCTGTAAAGTAGTTATGGGCTGCTAGTTCTCTATAAGTCTTTAGCAGTCCATCATCTGATCTACTAGTAGTTCAATTTGGGTTTTTGAGTCAGATGCGAATAGCCAAGTCATCAAAAGCGATCAAAAACGTCAATATTTCTCAATCAACGACCAGGGAATCAAGGCGAATAGAAAAAGACGGCATGGTTCTAGAAGTATTTTTGTTGTCACAAGCCTATTGCCTGTAACAGCAACCACAATTTACCCCACCATAAAATGCACGAAGAATTTAACAAAAATAAGGCATAAAAAGGCAACGTGTGCAACACCCTTCTTCTGCTTTGCTGAAGCATCTGTCAATGAACGCGGCCTGCCAACAGAGATCTTTTTTCAACAATGGCAATGCAAGAATCACAGTGCAAAATAAACAATGATGCAGCCACAGCACTCCATTTTTCGTTTTCAAATTCCTGCCGTTGCATTTCTTGGGCTGAGATCCCCCAGGTCAACCTGAACAATTTCAGTGCCAAAAGCATTGCCGCACTAACACGCTACATGGTCTCCAGAAATGTGAAAGCATCAAATTTGAAAAGGCAAGCGGCTTAGCCTCCATGGCAGACTGTTACAATGACAGATAGATGTGTTATGACTGATTATCTAACAAAACGCATGATGAGAAAAACATTGAAAACCAGGACAGAAAGCTCTATGGGCAGTCCTGGCCAACATGAAATATGCACCTATCCTAAAATGGATCGTTTGCATCAGGCAGCGTGTCTGGAAAAGAGGCGCCATCAGCACTACTATGGGTCAAGAACCTGGGGAGCCCAAGGTATCTGTGCACTGTATGGCAAATCGGCTAGTCATTCCACGTTCGATTTGTGTTCTGGGGGTTTCGATCATGTTCTTCTTTTCCTTTCCTTTTTTTCCTTTTATTTTTGTTTCATTTATTCTTATTTCGTTTCCTTTTGTTTCCTGGTGTTTCCTTTCCTTCCCTTCTGGTCCCTGTCCCAGTCCCTTTCGTTTCTCGCCTTTTCAAATTTTCGAAGGCAGGCAGCAGCAGTTTCCTACACCTCTTTTGAGTCAAATCCAATTTCAACCTCTTTCCCATCAAGCATGTGTCCTGCTGATCCCCAAGGACCCCAAAGTCCCTATGATCATTTTGTTGAGGCCATGGGGCGGGTCTGTGCAGCTGAGAGGCAAAATGCTTCAGTTTCTCCTGGGGCCCTGGGACGGGCCCAACTCCACAATACTAAACAAATCAAAAAACCTGATTTTTCAAAATTTGAAGAAAAAGAAAAAACGCCACTGAAGCAGTAATAGAGAGCACGAAAAAGAGCACGAAAAATTGCACGAAGAACTCGCTCGCAGAGCAAGAACAAGAGCACGAAAAATTGCACGAAGAACGCGCTCGAAGAGCACGAAGAAGAGCACGAAAAATTGCACGAAGAACGCGCTCGAAGAGCACGAAAAAGAGCACGAGAAATTGCACGAAGAATGCGCTCGAAGAGCACGAAAAAAAGAGCACGAGAAATTGCACGAAGAACGCGCTCGAAGAGCACGAAAAAGAGCACGAGAAATTGCACGAAGAATGCGCTCGAAGAGCACGAAAAAAAGAGCACGAGAAATTGCACGAAGAACGCGCTCGAAGAGCACGAAAAAGAGCACGAG
This sequence comes from Symbiodinium kawagutii, assembly GCA_009767595.1. Classification (NCBI taxonomy): domain Eukaryota; class Dinophyceae; order Suessiales; family Symbiodiniaceae; genus Symbiodinium; species Symbiodinium kawagutii. The sequence goes on from VSDK01018221.1 coordinate 541,197, forward strand.
AAATTGCACGAAGAATGCGCTCGAAGAGCACGAAAAAAAGAGCACGAGAAATTGCACGAAGAACGCGCTCGAAGAGCACGAAAAAGAGCACGAGAAATTGCACGAAGAATGCGCTCGAAGAGCACGAAAAAAAGAGCACGAGAAATTGCACGAAGAACGCGCTCGCAGAGCACGAAAAAGAGCACAAAAAATTGCACGAAGAACACGCTCGAAGAGCACGAAGAATGCGCTCGAAGAGCACGAAGAATGCGTTCGAAGAGCACGAAATTGCAGGAGGAACACGCCTTCTAGAACATGAAGTGCAGCGAGAAAAATGCGCGATCTGGAAGGGCCCATGCTGCAATTTCTTTTGGTTTTTCTGGTTTCAAGGGTGCTGTTTTTGGTGCTAATTTTTGTGCTATTTTGTGATCTTGTCAGTACAAACAAAGAGAAAAAAACACGAAAAATAACACGAAGAAATTAGCAGTTTTCAGAGGTAGTGGAGGCACCTGCTGCGAACTGGGCGGCTTGCTGTCCAAGGATGGGGCAAATGCAACACCGCATTCTTTTCCCTAGAAAAGCGCCAGTAGCGCGATCAAACCAAACCTGGGCCGAATTGCACGAAGAACGCGGTCGAAGAGCACGAAAAAAAGAGCACGAGAAATTGCACGAAGAGCACGAACAAGAGCACGAAAAATTGCACGAAGAACTCGCTCGAAGAGCACGAAAAAGAGTACGAAGAACGCGCTCGAAGAGCACGAAAAAGAGCACGAAAAATTGCACGAAGAACGCGCTCGAAGAGCACGAAAAAGAGCACAAAAAAGAGCACGAGAAATTGCACGAAGAACGCGCTCGCAGAGCACGAAAAAGAGCACGAGAAATTGCACGAAGAACACGCTCGAAGAGCACGAAGAATGCGCTCGAAGAGCACAAAAAAGAGCACGAAAAATTGCACGAAGAACGCGCTCGAAGAGCATGAAAACCACCATGACAATGTTTGTGAACAAATGCACCAGCTCTGGACTAGAAAAAATCAACAACCTTAGCTGTGAAATGACGGGTATTTTCCTGGACAATAGCAATAGAAATGTGTCTGCAGCACCAAACCTTTAAACGAAACCATTCTGGAACCAAAGAAGTGAAGGAACAAAAACCTCAACTGGCGGTTCTGTCTGCTACCCCTAAACGTTGTGTGCCCGCTGCAACCCTGAAGTTGCTTCTTAGACTGCAGCAGTAGTGTGCTCCTCGCATCTTTTCCTCCAACAATACAACAAACTCTGCATTAGCTCAGCTACAGCTTGGGTATGTTCGAAGCCTCATATTCATGAACATCAAAAGTTTGAACCGTGGCTCAAGCTGATGCATACCTTGGCAACATACTTTTTGAAAATATTGTATAGTTAAGTAATCTTACAACAATGATACGCAAACAATGACAATAGAATACATGATACTGAAATGTAACACATAGAAACTTGAGAACATGCAACTAGAGGGCGCCCTAATGTGCCCTGCTTCATTTGAATCTTTTTGTCAAATGGATTCTACGGCAACCTTCACAAAATGACATGACTAACGTTACAATATTCTAAATGAACTCTATGGGACCTCTGCGGGCGCCACGGGGGCCTCTGGGGGCCTTTTTCGGGACCTCTACGGGACCCCCGTCTATGTACCCACGGTCTATGGGCACTACTATTACTATGATATCATTGTTTTGAATCCTGCGTCTAAGTAATGATTATGTTTTCTACACTCACCCCCACCCAATGCCCAAACCTGCACCAGAGCCACCAATGATCAAGGGCCATGGCACAACTGAAAATTGTAAATTGAATTTCTGTGGGAAGAAATTGATTCAAAGGCCAGGCAGTGTGAAGAAAGCTTGGCAAAACAAACAGCAAAGCACACGAATTGCCTATTCTAAAATAAGCAATTTTGGGGGTGCAATTTTTAGAGGGGTCTTATAAGTAAAACCCTTCTACTGACTGTTACAGATATTAGGCTAGACTCAATATTTTTGTGTCTGCAATGCACATTAAACTGTCACCTAAATAAAGACCACAAAGAGTTAAAATATGTAGATGATGTCAGCATACTTTGTTCTTCTGAAAAGGGCTTTTCAAAACATTATGAGCCGGGCTGTACCCCTCTAGAATAAAACTGTAATATAAAGGCATTCAAACAGAATTACCAAACACAACCTTGGTTACATTGATTTGAAATATAGTATATCGAGCCAAATCGGAGTGCCCTTGGAACTCGTGGCGATGTCAATGCTACCGACCAAAGAACACAATTTTCCAAACGCGGTTTACATAAACCAACCATGGCAAAGAACACCATTGTCGCTACTCAAGGACAACTGAAAGGATATTGTGTGCAGGCAGTTGATAAAGGTAAAGGTACCTATGCACCAAGAACAAAAACAGAAGCCAATGAAATGAAAAAACACTACGGTTCAATAGACACTAGTAGCTGAATGATATTTAATGAATTATAGATCTAAACATGGCCTAAGATACAAGTGTTGAAAAGACATGATGTTCTATCATAACGTCCTTTCTCGCAGAAATGCTGGGCACAAATTCAGGATACTCAACAACTGAATTGTCGTGAACGTGTTTCTCTTGCTCTCTTGCGCAAGGCTGCGCCTAGCAGGCAAACTGCCGCCAAGTCTCCGCTTTGGTATAGGTGGCTTCTTTGGAATCAGCAAAATAAATGCCAGCACCGCACCAGCCGCTGTGACCCCTGCGGAAACTGCCATGCAGAATCAGAGGCCCTGCAGTTGTGCTGGTCTGATGGTAGAGGATCCGGATATTGCCAACCGAGGAGGACCGCCTTAGGGCTCAGAGCATTGCCAGACGGTGCAACTTGATAAAGGGACACATGTTCAACAACAAAAAGGTGGAGTACACTGAGTGTATACTGGAAATCACTAGAATCAATTGTTGGTTGCGCACACATATGTACAGTAGCTGATCATATGGCTCATCTGGCAAGGTATCTTGGTTCAGGAGCACAGTTTTCCTGATTAAAGCAAATGCAGAACACGAACACAAATGACCAAAACGAACCCACGTAGGCAAGTTTGGTATGACACACTCTTGGTGTGGCACTCTTGTGAAACATTCCTTGGGACACTGCTGTTGAAGCACTCTTGTAGAGGAATTCTTGTGGGAACAATATTGTCAATTGTAAGACCCTCTCGCAAGGACACTCTTGTAAGACATTCTTGTGGGACACTCTTGCGGGGCACTTTTGTGGGGCACCTTTGTGCGAACCCTGTGTGGGACACTCGTGTTGGAACACTCTGTTAAGGCAATCTTGCAGGAACACTTGCGCAAGACATTCTTGTGGATTTGTTTTCGTGGACGACTTTGGTGCCACACCCCAACCATTGGTGGTGAAGGAAGCATGATAATTAGTCAATATCAGAATCATCATTACTAAATACCCTTGCTATAGTTGAACTAACTGTGGTTGATTCAGTTCGGCTTGTTGTGGCTGGTGGTGGTTTGTCGAACCCCCGAAGAACATGAGCCTCCTCCTGTGACATCGTTAAGCCCCACATCTCGCCTGAAAGGATGACGAAGAGCCTGGAGGCACCCCACATGCCCACGACACGTAGTTCAGAGCGGTTGATTTCAACTGTCAACTGTGCCACAGGAGTTACTGGCATGGTCTGTAGTTGGTGGTTTCAACCCCCATGAAACATGCCAGTCAACGAACCAGCCATTCAGTAATATAGGGAGACAAGAACATGTTTAAAACCACCAACCAGGTAGTTATTGTCGTGGTCATTAGTAGTTGACAGTGATTCGTAGATGTCTTCCCCTATCAACAGTCCCCCATTTGTATGAAACACCCAGGGCAGGTTTTCATATTGGGGGACCTTTGCATTGGGGGATCACAGTCAAGCCCCTTAAATGAAAATTGAAACCTTTACATGTCAAAACTAGAATTCCGGTGCGTTTTCTTCTCTATAAAATGTTCAATCAAAATAGTCATAAATTAAAAACCAGCTCCGGCAAGCGAACTCCTAGTAGAAAATGTAAAAACCATAATTAAACAATTGAGTGCTCAAACACCTGATAAAAAACACTCCGAGGATGACTAGTTTTTGATATTAAGGGGGAATAACGCCACTTTTGGGAGTGCCTGTCCAATACGGGTTGTTCAATAAGTTGGTTAACAAAACAAATAGAGCAAACTCAACAAAAACAAAACAGCGGTTGGGCCATAGTTTTAATATTCAGGGGTACAGTAGGAGGCAGGGATTAGTCTGGAATTATACTGGCTGATTGCAGCACAATGCAGCGGTCAGCGGGTTATACGAACGGGCCCCTCCCAAAATGCACGATCTTGTCGAGGCGAAACGTTTTGCTGGTGGGAGCCCGCTGACATGCCCAGGCATCGACGCAATTACATTGAAGCGTTGTCAATGACTTCTGACTTCAGGACACCAAAGGGATTTGTCTAAGGGTGATGCACGGCCATGTGAAAATAAGGGGGTTTCTTGCAAGGGAACCCTGAAAAAAGGTCGGTTTGCTACTGTAAATGGTTGGTATTGGATGATTTGAGCGTACCCCTGTTGTGAGAAACCACCATATGTCTTGGCACGAAACATGATCAGAACCAGGCAATGGTGATCAGCCACCTTTGCCAGGACAGACTTGCCATCCGTTGCGACTCTTGAGGGAATCACCAAGCAATAGGCTTTCACGGGGGGTCATATGGGTGTGTGCGAAAATTCGGGTATGGATCGTTCCGCGGTGACCCGGACGTCTGGAACGAGTGGGGCTTCGTAAGCATCATGTTCCGGACATAGCCAAGTAGCTTTACATAAACGCTTGTACAAACACTTTCATACAAGTGCGTGACTGAGCTCACAGAGAGAATTGTTCGCTCCTTTTCGTGTTCTAGCCTCTCCAAAGTGAATTATTATCCAAATGTCTTTGGCTACAAATTCCCATACACATTCAGTCAGAGGGAGCAGCTCATAGCAGCTCTATGTTCCCGCGTAGTCCGTCGAACGCTTTCTGCCATTTGCGTTGGTTAGGGATCTGATTCACAGATGTGGGATCGCCCCAGCGATTCTCGCATACAGGCTGACTAAGGAACCCACCAGGCTAAGAGTTTCTCTCTGGATTCACCAGGAGGTGCCCTCCAGAGTTTCATTCTAATTGGGCGACATTGCTGGGAACGAGCAGGTTGCAATGATTGTGGGGTAGGTCTGGGATGTGGTTGCTTCCTGTCTGGATCGGGTCTGGATCGGTCTGGAACGAGGTCTGGAACGGATTGATGACAGTTCCAACAAAATTTCTGTGCCCGGGAAAGCTGCACATAGTGAGAATCAAGGGCTGCAGCGCTACCTACACCATCCTTGCTCAGGCACGAGCGGCTCTGCTAGCCAATGAGCTTAACACAAACCACGAGACAGGACCACTTCCCTGAGCTGCACATAATGAGGCTCAAGGGCTGCAGCGCTACCTGCACCATCTTTGTTCCGGCATGGGCGGCTCTGCTAGCCAATGAGCTTAACACAGACCACGAGACAGGACCACTTCCCGGAGCTGCACATAATGAGGCTCAAGGGCTGCAGTGCTACCTACACCATCCTTGCTCAACCATAGAATTTGTTTAACACATGCTCAAGCATTGTTTTTTTATCATCAATTCAGTTCTTTATTGTTAATTATGTTGGTCTGGATCGTGGGGTCTGGATCGGCTACCCTAAACAGGTCTGGATCATACCTCTGGATCATGGGTCTGGAACCGATGTGGAAACGGACCTTGATCCACACCACACATTTTTGGACGAGGCCATATAGCGATGGTCCAATTGTTGGTGGTACTTGCTTGTTCAATCATGAAGCGGGAGGACGTCATAATCAACCAGCTATGACCAGTGCAACCATCAGCATATAACCATCAAATAGTTCCTGCATACCTTATTCGCAATGTCTAACCCAAACATTTGACAGGCCACTGTATGGATATATTTTGGGATCATGTCTTCAAACCATAGCCTCACTTTCAAATTAAAGCATGTTGTTACAAGAACCCTGGAGTGGCTCTGAAAAGCAAAACTGTGAGCATTTCTGACCTAAGGGACACAGAATAAGTCTCGAACCATCAAACCGTGTGGCACACGTTGGATAGGATGGAGTGTCCCTGATAGGTAATGTTCGAGAATTGAAAAACACATGTTGGCATATTTGTCCTAGCCTGCAAACATATTAAAACCAGGGAGCAGCACATCTAACCACTCTATTCTATTGGCTGCTGAAAGCAAAACCACCTCCAAGGCAAGAACAACAACTACGAAACTGAGTGCGTGCAGGAGGACTGCAACCCAGAAAATAATAGACGACAGGATCCTCAAATAGTCCCTTGTGTGTGTGTGTGTTTTTTTTCAGTTGGGCTTTCTGTTTGCCGCACTTGGTTGCTCTAGATGTTTTCTCTCAAAAACACGAAACCAAGAACAAACAAAACAAACTAAAATAAACAAGAACAAACGTGCCAAAAGAACAAGAACACACGCGCAACCCGAACTCAGAACAAGGACGTATAACAAAACAACAGAATCATTTTTGCGCAACACAAATTCCATGAAATCTTCCGGAAAACAAGCCGTTACAGCACAGATGCATCCATACGTACAGAACAGATGCATCCATACATATGGTGGTTTCTCAAAATAGGGGACCCAAAAAATCATCCAAGATTAACCATTTGCAGTAATGAACCAACCATTCGCGGACGACATTTTGCCACCAGCTTAACTACAGGAAAGCGGCCTCGGCAGGGTGGTTTCCAGCCTGCGCATCTGTCTCACTTGGGGCACTTGAACGGTTGGAGCGCAATGACCTGGGCGAGCTGCTGAATCCAGTGCCCAGAGCCCCAGTGCCACCGCTTGGAAAGCCTAGCTGATACTACTGAACAATGAATCCGAACTCGAGAATTCTGACATGTTCCTTCCAAATGCTCAAGCCACCCCTGACTTGTTAAACCAATCAGGACTTCCGTCTGATTCCCCAAGCAGAGTGGCCGAATTAGAGGATTCTTACGAGGTGCCCGGCTTCATTTTCAAAACCGCTAACCCCTCGCTCACTTTCAAAGGCCTCCCCCTAGATGGAACATTGACATTTTTTCTTCAGAGACTTGAGCAGAAAAAAATACCTTCTGGTGAACTAACCTGGAACTCAAAAAATCCAATGGTTTAATAAGTCAACAACTAGAAATGGAGGATTAAACGACTAGAAATGGTGGATTCTCATGGATTCTCCACGCAAACAGGTTAGATTACCAGGGTCTACACGAAACGTGACTCCCTTGGATGGTGGCGTCTCGCGACGAAGCTGGGACCGACTGCAGCTGTATCAGAACTGCATCGCAGCTGTCTGCTATGACCTCAGTGGCTCAGTAAAGTTGAACGATGACAGCAGCCCATTGGGCATACAGGGATACATCGAAGGGAAGGGGGATATCACCGGTAGCGATTTGCCGTGACCAACAAGGGGACCCCTTGGTAAGAGAAACATATCACCAACAGGTAGCGATCTTCTGTGACCAGTGGGACTCCTTGGTAATACACAAAAACAGTTTGATATCGATCTCACCAACAAGCTGCCAACGGGACTGTCAACAACGAATTGACCCCCCAAAAGTACCCCCTGCACACCAAAGACTGAGCGATCATCTCATGGCTGGGGATGTGCCAAAATACTGGTACCCCCAAAACCGATGGTTTCCTGGTAAACTGATCATTTTTTTGGTGGGGTTACCCTATGGCTTGGCACATACCCAGTTGATCTAACTAGGTTGCTTGAGTTGTTGCCAGTCCGCGAACTTATCACCGTGAGATAACCAACCGATATGGAGCAGCAGTTGACCCAAAAGAAGGCATACATTGCGCTCGTGCTTGCACAAATCGTAAACAGGAGCAATGACAAATGTCTACAATATGACTATGATTCACATCTGGCTATTCATCCAAAACAAATGTTATTTGACATCAAAAATGCGGAGCAAAGAATACAGCATATCTGACTTGTGTTGCTGAGGTATAGCTTTGAGGAACCCAAACACTCAGTCTGTTTGCAAATGCGTGTTCGGTATCTTAGTTGGTACAATAGAAACAGTAGAAAAAAAAAGAACCTCTATCTCCAAAACACCGGGTACCAGAACCAAACAAGTCAAGAACACTAAAAAATACATTATATAGGGTTTAGAAGACTGATAAATTCATCCGTTTTTGTTTTTGCAGATTTTGGAGATAGAGAGTTTATTCTCGATCTCCCAGTATTTGCAAAATATTGTTTAACAAAACCAACAAAAACAAAAACTATGCCACAACCTTCTCTCCCCATTGATTAGTTCTTTTTGTTTTGCAGATAGGGACTACGCGCTTAGAGTAATCAATTCCCCGTGCTGTGCTAACAATATCCTGTGCGGATGGATCAATGTCGCAATTTGCGCTCAGCGTTCTAGGGCGATTTGCGCCGTCAAGAGTCAAGATCACAGCAGCCCACATCCGGCCGGAAACATGGGGATTGTCTACAGGCTGCCGGCTTTGTTTCATTCCACCTGTCATCACTTGGTTCTGAAAATAGAGGACCCGACAAATGGTTGGTTTATTACAATGAATTATGAATAATTAAATTGGATGACTTTGGAAGTACCCCCATTTTGCGACACCACCATTTCCTGGGTGTCATTGGACCTACTTTGACGAGAACCATCTATGAGATAAGAGGATACTTGGGGCCGCAGGAAAACTTGCTGCAGAAATACTACTGTACACTATGCCAATCCAAGGCCAATCCGACCTGCACATCTTGCTGAGTTCAGCTGTCTGCTCAACTCCCAAATCCGACCAAACATGTCATGTAGTTGCAACAGCTGTGCCAATTTTGATTTGGTGGGAGGACAATAGAATAGTCACCTGTCGCGTGCTTCTGGCCCAGAATACTGACAGCAACGGGACAGGAGTATCTAGCAATTGTAGTAAGGAAAATTGCGCCAGCAGTTCGAAAACATATGATGTGTGTGTAAGTTCTTTTCACCAACGATCCAACAGGAGGCAACCCCTTCCAGTCACGAATGCCATCCAATCAGGCAAAACCCCGCCCAGCAACAAATGCTCATTCGGTGGTTTCGGTGGTTTCCCTGGCCCTGCTATGAGGGAAGATCTGCCCCGGTATGGCAGAGACACTTACCGGGAACTGAAAAGACGGAAACTCACACCAGTGAGTCCCAAATCTCAATCAGTACAATCCAGGCCTCCGACCCTGTCACTGCGCCTTTTCCACCTGCCTACGGCAGGATGATCCTCAAGGAGCCGGTTCTGTGTTTCCAATATTGAATAGTATACATCTGAATTTCCAAAGCCAACCGGCAAAGAATGTCGAATCCAGCATCCTTAGGGCCCAAACACAACAGGGCAGAAAGAGCATCTGAGCCGTTTGGCTGCCAGGCCATGTTGAGCTCTTGCCTGATGGTGGCCCACCTCTGACACGAGAAAAGAACATGCGACAATGTGGATCTAGTCCACTTATTACAGCCGATGCACTGGACTTCCTTTGCACGAGATGCCACCTCACTATGGTGGCCCAGGGTAAACAAGCCAAGACGCAAGCGGCATAATGCCCGCATGGCGCAACATGTAGACCAACTGCACGGGTATTTGAGTGAAGCTTGTAAAATGAGCCGTGGCCTGTCATCAGGAAATAAAAATGAACCAGTGTTTGAGGGCGCAAACTTGGCATTGCAAAGTGCTGTTAAATGCGCCCGTACATAAGCCCTGTAAGCAGAATAGCCTTGTTGCACATCGCCGACCCAGAAATCATCTACATCCCATTTAACAAGGAGGGCTTGGCTCTTAGCTGCCCAAGTCGTAGGACAAGTCATGGATTGGAAGAAAATTTGCTTGTACCAGTCGTCGTGCGGCCATGCAAATATTTTCGCTCGTCGACAAGCTACTTCCAAGACTGCACGGGCCATGCCTGTGAGGCCCCAGCCAAGTTCCCAGCACGCCGCCCTTGCAGATTTCCACGGAGGAACACCGAGAAATGCTTTTGCCCAGGAATCATATTTTGCATTCAATGCTTCTTCAGCATCTGGAGCCATGACGGCATACATCCAGCGACCAGGTCTCATACATGCGTCAATTTTCCCTTCAAAAAGGGAAACACCAAATGGTAATGGGATAGCATTTGCAATGACCAGCCCAGATAAAGCAGCAAAGTTAGCAGAAGCAGTTTGCAGACGATAGGCCAACGTTTCAGCTGCTCCACCCAATTTAGTCCAATACCAGCCTAGCCATTTATGCTTCCCACTGCCAACAGACAGCTGGGCCACAGGCTGTGAAGGTTGAGGGCGTAGAAAAAATGGACTGTGAGAGCCGCTGCCACCCATTCGAAAAACAACTGTTTTGTCAGGCCCTATATGAAAACAAGCACCATGCTCAAAAGCCCATTGTTCAAGAATCGAAAGTATGCGGCGCATTTCTCCCCAGGAAGAAGCCAAAAGAACAGGATCATCTGCGTGAAGCAATATAGGCACCCGCAGTGGTGATTGCAAATCTAAGGCACGAGCAGCAGAGGCCTCTAAATCTGCACTTTGTTCCAGATCGCGACAAGAAGGTAGTGGCCCCCCGCTTGCCAACGATTGCATTATGGATTCAGTCCACTCTGCAACAGGCGAGCCGTTACCTTTCCAAGCCAAATTTTCCCAAATAGATGGAATGGTAGGGCAAACGCCAACACCGCAGCGCTGTTGGAGCAGGACACGGGTCAAAGAATCTGGAAGAAGTGGATACAGCAAAGGCCCAAGGCATCCACCTTCGGGCAACCCTTGGTATACGCAAAGAACAGAATCACCTGCCAGACAAACTGAGACAATGTCCCATTGAAGCATGTCACCAAGAAGGTGTAATTGCCCGCCTTGTAGCCCCTGGCATTTTGCAGCCAAATTCAACAAGTCTTCTCGCCAAGTAGAAGGAAAAGCTTTTTGAAAATCACCCATCAAAGCAAAGAAACACCTGTGTGTAGCAAAGTGAGCTTGTGAAATTTCAGTCAAAACTAAAAGCGGGTCATCTGTGCCACGCATGTAACCAGACTGTCCGTCCAAAAGATGACCCCAAATACAAGGCCGCATGCAGTTTGCGAACAAACCTTCTTGCAGCAGGCCCATTTGTGACCTGATGAAAAGAAGCCTCCAAGAAGAAAAATCATGTATGTTGCCACGTTTGTATGTAGTACCAAGGCTAGCCCAACGCCACAAACTAGGTCTGAGAGCCCATTTTGCAGGACCTGCAAGCTTGCACAAATGCCAAACAACTAGCCCCCAAGCTTGAGCGTCACAAGAAAAAGCGGCGCGAGGTAGAAGATCTGGTGGCATTGCGCGGGATGACTTCCACTCAGATACAACAGCGCAAACCTGAGGCTGCGAAATGCAAAGGGGTTGTTTGCATTCTGGGTATGTGTAAGTAGCCCAAATCTGCAACGGGGTGGTGCCCACAATGTGCATAGATTTAAATATAATTGGTATGTACTTGGTAGCGGCATGATTTGTTGATGTTGCTTCATGTACAGTGGTTAAGTTGATCTGTGTATTTTAGTTCTACTTATGCACTCAAAAGCAAATATACACATGTGCGTTTATACTGTTTGCCTGAAAATAACATGACAAACTAATCACCATTAAATGTCTACGTTGAAACAATTTTCAACAAACCAACATGCATACAGAACAAGGATGTGCATTTTCAAACGTGTGTATATATACCACGATACTTTATACACACAACATGTCTAAAATACACGTGCATGTGTACATTAAATTGCACGTATGCATCTCCAACAAAATCTGCCTGATTCACAGGTCAACACCACCAAGTTGTAAATGCGGCTATGGGTCAAAACCCTCTACCCCATCTGTACCTTCCTTCACCTTATCATTGTTGGTTAGCCTTCCCAGTATTGATGGTTGACAGTAACCAATTCCCATGTTTTCTCAACCAACAATTCAACTTGGACCTTTGCCAGCCAATTGGCACAAACGCGGAGAATGCTTGCCAGCAGAAATGTCCATAGCTCCATGAAGCCCACGCAACGGTTCGGTAACAAAAAACAAGCATCTGAGAGCCAAAGCATCAATGGAAGCGGAGCACTTGATGACTATATTTCTTGACCCTAATGATGACGCAAATAGTGAACCATGATCAATCACCATGACCATGACCATTTGCTGCAAAAGATGAATTAAATCCCTGTCAATTGTCTACGGATGATGGACACTCTTAGGCATATTGGTTTCTGGTTTGTGACCCTCGGGTAGGTTGCCCTGGGTATAAAATCTACATATGTAGATATATTTGACATCTCGTAAAGTGTCTGTGATTTTGTGTTCCTCGAGTAGCTTGCTGACAGGTGTAATGTAATATGGGCGTTTCTCAACATAAGGGATCCCCCTAATTATCCAATATTAACCACTCATGCTAGTAAACCAAGCATTTCGGAGGTACCCCCCCAATTCTGAGAAAACAACATATTAGTAATATCCATATGAAAAGTGGCTAAGGTTCGCACCATACGATCATTTTTGGTAGGTGATAGGCGACCGGGTGACCTGCAATGGAAGTTAAGCCCATACATTCCAAATATGGTAGGTGCATTGAACAACTTCCCTCAAATTACCGTTGACTTTGAAATCCGCATGGTTGGGTGGGGTTCAACATGCTTTGCTTTGTCAATCAGCTAAGCCTGATTAGAACACGATTCAAATCCGTAACCATTATTAACTATCCTTAACCATTATTGACCATAGTCAACCATTGCTAACCATTATTAACCATTATTTGAATCCCAGTTGGAAGCCTGAAACAAAGGATTCAGTGAACACAAGGAACTCTGCTGGAGGACTTCCACCTCAAGACTTTGTCCGGGTCACAACTCTGGTAGGACATTCGAACATAGCACTGGACAAGGTACATGGTCATAGTCCCTTGAACTTAGCGTTTCAAGGGTTATGTCTCTTTAATATCGCACCCCCAAATTTGTGTCCCTTTGCAAAATTGCTTGGCGGTTGTGGAATAAGGCACACCAATGTTGCACCGCAATTACTTTGGCATCACAAGGCGGGGGCCCTAGTTGTAACCAGGTTTCAATGATTTTATAAAGCCATGCCATTCAATGATTGTTATACAGCTGCTACTGATATCCATTATAACTCGTAATCACACTGGTCATGAGTGAACTACAGCAAATTATCAGCTTCCATACCGGTACCTTGCAAACATGGTGCCGAAGCGGAAGTCTCAAAATGCAAAACTCTAATTGTGTTCCATGATTCAAGTTCGTGAGGATGAAATTTATATGGTCAAGTGATGGTCAACTAATGGTTGATACCGGCTGAATACTGATGCTTCATGACTATGAAGATGTTGACAACGACGATAATGACGATAACAATGAGGATGAGGATGAGGATAAGGATGGCGATGACGGTGACGATGACGATGACGATGACGGTGACGGTGACGGTGACGGCGACGATGACGATGACGATGAGGATGATGATGATGATGATGATGATGATGATGATGATGATGATGATGATGATGATGATGATGATGAATGGTTGATATTGGTATTTCATGATCTTGGTTGATTGATGAATAATGACTCAATTATGGTTCATGCTCCTGCTGGACAATGATGATAGCAAATATTGCAACAATGGATGATAATGGATGGTACATTATGTTAACACGTATAGGCACATGGGGCTGCCATGGGCTGCCTGTCAATGGATGCGAACACTGAAAAAGAACCAGCAAAAGAACACATATGGTTGCTTTGTTGACGGCAACCCTGAGGAATGTCCTTCTTTCAGCAAGCCGAAGTCGTTGAATGTGAACTTTGGATGCTTGTGCTTTAAGCATCTCAACATGGTGCAAGTTGCGGGCAGTTTTGGCAGCTTCTGAAATTGCTGGATTGGTTCTCCAGCAGCGCTGCTAGGATTCTCTGCGAACCTATTCGGGTGAACCAAAAGACCCTGGGCGAGTTCACATTTGACACGGCCAGGTGGTTTCATATTTGTAGAAACAGGCGGCAGTTGATCAAACCCGCTTCATCGAGAGTACCCTCGAAGAATCCCAGATCATGTATTCACCTCCATCTCCAGGATTGAAGTAGATCTTAGCACAGCGCTCGCGCTCCAAGAGTGACCCCCGACTGCGACGATACGTCCCCACATGTGGTACTGTATTTACGTTGGGCATCCTGGGTGCTCGAAGAAAATGGCCTCATTTTTCCTGTAAGCTCCAGGTGACATGCGTTTTTCAGCCAGGATGAACAACAAGCAGCACTGTTTAACTTGGGAAGGCTTTTCCTGCCAGCCAAACCAAGGGAAGCTTGTTGATGATTCACTTCGTGGTGGTCAGCAACAGCAACCACATCTTCTAGGAGATCTAGGCAGGAATAATATGACTGCTTTCATAATATACCAGTTCTCTCTGTTTCCACAGGTTTTAGAAATTATTTTGATTACGCCACGCTAGAAAAAACATGACGGTAATGGAGCTGGGGTGCTGACATACTCCTTCTGTACAAGCAAAAAAATGCACTGCATGGATCGAGGTCCATAACTTGCATAGATGCCATGTCCAAAAACACGTATATAGATGACGGCCACCATGCCCTTGGACCGATTCTGTACCGTACATACAGTAGCTACTGAGATGCTGGTCTAGCCGGTCTAGCTGTAGCTACATTCATGTCCTATCACTATGGGTGCGCGTACCTACAAAAAGTGGTTCTAGACAATAGTTGGTGGCAGGCCAGAGTGATTTTGTCATTTGATTAAACAAAGTGTTGTAGACCCCCGGCAGCAGGTATTACCCTCTGGTAAACTAACATGGCAATGGACAACCCACCAGAAATGGATGATTTCCAAGGGTTATCCTAACAAAATAGTTATGATTTCCAAGGGTTATCCTAACAAAATAGTGGGTTTTCCATTGCCAGGTTAGTTCACCGGAGGGTAAGTGCTGATTTCAAACACTCGATGGCATGACCTGTGTCATCATGTGGCATGGTGAACACCTGCGAGCATCCCATTAATGACTGAACTACACTACCTTCCGGTAGGAACATTCTGCTGCTTCCAAATCGCTCCTTCCCCCACTGGTAGAGCAGGACACCGCAAACAGCTCCTGGCCTCCCAACCAACAGCCAGCACCATGCATGTCTTTGTCAACTTGTTGGGATGTGAATTTCCCATAATTTCCTTGCATGTTTCGGTTAAAATCATCCCCTCAAATCCCTTCCCTTCCTCCCGTTGCTGCCTCAACAAAAACCCAACCTTTGGGGCTTAGTATTGCTGGGAAGAGATTCGTTGGTGGACCTTCTGCCGAGGAACAGAATCATAGCCATCGGATTGGAAGTGACCGCCTTGATACGACCGGTCCAGGCACCGAATGGCTTGGTGCACAGGTCGACCCCAGCACTTGGGAGAGGAGGTACCTCAGCTCCAGGAGGTTCATGGGAACGGTATGGGGGTACCTAGCCAGGCTCGGAAGCCCCAGAGCTATGGTTGGTTTCCTACTAGCAATGGTTCATACTGGATGATTTGGGGGAACCTTTAAAATTGTTGTTTCTCAATAGGGTGTTGTGGATACCTGTATATAAAAACAAACAGTATATAGCTTAATCTAGGGAAGTTGATGTGTATGTTTTGATTTTTGTACATGTATTCCATTGAGAAAACAAGGCTGACAATCCAAAAGGTTACCTACATGCACAATCACAAATGCAGAAGCGCACCCCGTGCAGATCCAGTACATGTTCTGTAGATCTTTGCATCTAAAAAGGAATTGCGTACCTGCATATATGGGTGATTCTCAAAATATCTCAAAATGGGGTACCCCAAATGCCCCAAATCATCCAATAGTAGTCAATATTAGTAGCAAACCAAACATTTTTATGAGAATTTGAGGTATCTATTTCTGCGTCGGCGCTTCACTTTGCTAAAACTAACACCTGTCGCAGCTGGCGACACCGTCACGATGCTCCAAGGCACAGTACTTGGGCATATACTTGGTGCGGCCCAAATCAACTTTGGCTTCGATGATGAAGCCATGATGAGAGTCCACACCCACCTTGGCTGCATGGACATTATAGGTGGTGATGATGATGATGATGATGATGATGATTATCATCATTATTTGGATTATTATTATCATTATCAATATTACGACTCGCACCAGTGGCACTGGCATCATTGATGTTGAGCCTTAATGGAGAATGATCGTC
Source organism: Symbiodinium kawagutii (assembly GCA_009767595.1). Classification (NCBI taxonomy): domain Eukaryota; class Dinophyceae; order Suessiales; family Symbiodiniaceae; genus Symbiodinium; species Symbiodinium kawagutii. The sequence goes on from VSDK01018221.1 coordinate 557,498, forward strand.
ACTCACCTCATCGGCATGGGTGAGTTTCAGACTGAAAATTCTGCTTCGAGGCAAGCAACTAGTGGCTAGCTGCAAGAGCGGCAAAGAGCATCTAAACACGATCGATCAACAGGCTGTAGAAATGGCGGTTACAAGCAGGAGCATTCATGAACGTTGATCCACTTAGGTGTTTGTTCGAGTAGGGGTACCCCAAATCATCCAAATTATTATATAATAGTTGATAGTAATGAACCAACCATTTTTGGGGGTCCCCTATTGTGAGGAACCACCAATTGATTTTGATCATGAGAACCGCACAAACACTCAATGTCTGCACCTGAGGAATCCCTTGCTGCCGCTGCATGACACTTCCTTTCTGCGTGACCGGGCACTGGATACATTGGTACCTCTTCTCAGGCTGAGTGCATGCCAAATCCAAACAAAATTGCGTGCAAAGTGGTCTTGTTAAGATCAATCAATCAATCAATCAATCCATCTATGTATCTATCAATCTATGTATCTATTAATATATTCTAATTTAACCCAACCTAATCTAATCGAATCTATTTAAGAAATTGTGCACATGAACATTCATTAGTATGCCGGCATTTCCACATCTACACGACATGGCCAAACCGAAACTTGCGCCGCCAAGGGACGGCCTTGTGGTACGTGGCGCCTTTGGATAAAGCGAAGTAGATCCCACCACCGCACCAGCCAATGTGACCCCTGCGGAAGCCGTGCCTCAAAATCTGAGGTCCTGCAGAGGTGCTGGTCTGATGGTAGAGGTACTTGATATGGCCACCGTGCCTGCCGACATCGCTGCTAGGGAGGTTGTCTTGATCAAAGGGTGCTGATCATTGCTGGATGTTCTTTTCCAATGGAAGAGTGCTTGGTACTGATCACTGAGCGAATCTCCCATGATACGAGTCTTCCTCACAAAAGTAAGCCTGTCTCAACTTTCAGCCAGTGGTGAAGGAGGAATGATTCAAAGGCTTTGGGAGTCAAATCAACAACTGTTGGTTCATGTGTGATAGCTGTTGTCGCTGTAGTTGTGATTGCTGTTGTTGTTGTTGTTGTCGTTATTGCTGATGTTGCTCTTTGTTGTTGTTGTTGTTGTTGTTGTTGTTGTTGTTGTTGTTGTTGTTGTTGTCGTTGTTGTTGTTGTTGTTGTTGGTGGTGGTGGTGGTGCATATCCCCAAGCAGCACGTCGGTTGATTCGACACCTCACAGGTCGCCTGCTGGTGTGGCTGCCCTGGCTGCTTGTGAGGCTGGGCGTTTCGTTGTAATCTGGCTGCGCCGCCAAGAAAATCTCCAGGGCATCCTGGCTGCTGGTGGCGGGATCGCGAAAAACCAGCTGCCAGGTACCACGTAACTACCAGGTTGGCTACCTGGTATATACCAATAGTACGTTAGATACCAATAGGTAAGTAGCTACCCAGCTATAGCTGTAGGTTATAATGTACCTGATGTATACCAGGTACTAGCTGGTTAGGTGATTCAACTGGTATAACTAGCTGGTCCTGGTATAGCTAATGGGTAGAATGGAATAACTAGCTTGTACTCTATAAAAGCAGGCAAATGGTAGATAACGAATCGTTCAACTTTGTTAGTTTGAACCAGTCTAGTTACCACGCGAATGATGGATATAACTAGGATGATGAATGACCGTGAAAAACCAAGTTGTCAATGGCTAGAGATGGTTGATCACTACAATGGGTTGTACTCCGGTGCTCCCAAACTATAAACCAAGACCGTCAGATCAGAGAGAGAGATGGAGCGTGGGATGGCTTGGGGCAATGTGATGGTTCAGGGTGTATGGGAACGTTCGAGTACTGGTGGTGCATGTTGCTTAGGAGCCAACTTGTAGGTTATAACCAACTATAATGATCTGACAAGGGTGTACCGACACCAAAAAAAAGGATGTAACCTTAAATGATGGCTTCATACTGAACCCTATGGTGTAAACAGCAGGGTACAACCAACCATTGGGTGATCATCAGAAATTAGCAATGATGGTGCAATGCCTATTCAACCAATGAAGTTTTGGATGCGCAAAAACGACATCAAAACTTAAACCGAATTCACCCACATGTGATATGCATAGGAAAAAGTCATCTGTGTGTTGCTGACTATCAGTACACATCTAAAGGATAACTGAGATACACATATTTGTACATATTTATGAATGTGCAACGATACATACATACACTGGTGTTGACGGAAAACAATAAGCATACGTGCTCACACACAAAGATCTACTTAGGCCATCATTGACTGTATTGGCAAATAATCAATGCATGTGTATACCGTAGTTCTATTTTTATACATATTATATAAATATAAATATATATATATATATCGATATAGATATTGACAACTTCAAAGTGTTGAACAAATATGTACGTACATTTACATCCACTCACACACAGACAAATTTGTGCTGAAAGCAAAACCAAAACCGGCCATACCGCATATACCTTCAATCTAAACCGTGTGTGCTCTGAAAACTCCTGTGCCATGTCCCAATATTATGGTGAACTACAGCAAGGGTATGTCCATATTACGAATGTTTCCCAAACAACTCACCCATCAAGAAGAACTGTTGTAACTTTGGCAAGAGACAACCTTTAACAAGTAGCCAGCAACAGATTCCTGGACATTGGGTCAATACCCCGGTAGCATGACCAGAATAGCTTCTGGGACGCCCATTATTGGACGCTTGGCTATGACCATAGCCAAAGGATTGTGGCAAGAAACCCAAAAAGTCGATGAACATCTCAACCAAGATGGTCACTTTCAGGGTATTGACCCAAATACCGCCACCAGCAACAACAACAACAACAACAACAACAACAACAACAACAACAACAACAACAACAACACAGCACCAAAACAGCACCACAACAACAGCACCACATCAGCAACAACAAAGACACACAAACATCATAACAAACAGAATCATAAGAACACATTACCTTGGAACCTTCGTTTTACTAAACAAATTCCATGAATTCTCAGGTAAGTTGCACAGTTGCACAAGTACATCCACATGAAACATAGTCATTCTATAAACTCACCAAACGAGTTTTGCCACCCGCAGTGTCCTCAGGGGAGTAGGTTCCCAACAGCTCAGCATCTTCCTCCGTCTCATTTGGGGCAGTCTCGTTCGGCGAGAACCTGGGTGCAGCTGAACAAAATCCGACACCTTCCAGGGTAAGCCTTTGGAAGACTGAGGCTTAGCTGTTGAATATCCAAGTTCATGAGCTCTTGTACTATCAACCTTCATGTGGATTCATAGAAACTGAACATCTAAGGTGACAGGCAAGACTTGTGAAACTTGTGAATCCAAGTTGTAGTTCAATTCACCCACGCGCAACAATTAGAGCTTTTGCCATCTTGGGCGATGTCCGGGGGTCGATTCTCGGAGCCTCCTAGTTTGCAAAGTGAGTTTATAATCCAATTCACGGGTAGCTGCTAGTTATGGGCACCTATTGTTGCATGGCTTATCCCACTTATAACCAGACGGCCCCACCTTGTGAGGCAGCATTGAAAATCTCTGTGGGATGCTGTAGGTCTTACACTCTTCCGACTCTTCCTGCGCAAGCACATTCAAGAATTAGCCAGTTGGTATATCTCTTCTGCTGTTGCTTTTACATATACAAATACATCAATAGACAAATAAGTATATGTATTTTTTTGGCACATAAATGTATAAAAAAATGATATACATAGAAATGAATGCATACATGATAATATCATATATGTAGTAAAAAGGATTTAACAAAAACAGCACAGTAAAATCTAATGTATACTGTGCCTGATGATTATCGGATCTAAATGACCAACACCCCACAAATGGCAATAGGAATGCTTAAAAGCAATTGAATTCACCAATGACTACCAATACTGTTGTTGGTAATATCCTACAATTCTGCACTGATTACTACATGGGAAAGGCTCCCAGTGCTCATCAATATTTTCCTTGAAATCCCTATCATTTGTGGATGCAAATGGCTTCTAACCAACCGTAACGAACCTCAATCAAGCTTAATCAACCAACTCTGATCAACCTTGACCAACCATTAACCAACCATTAACCAACCTTAACCCAACTTTATCCAACCTCAACCCACCAGCAACCAACCTTCCCCAAGCGCTCCGCCCACGTGGCGCGCCACGCAGTCGCTCTCAGCTGTCGTAGCTCCAGAGCTCCATCGCAGCTATCGAGCTCGAGCTCGGGGGCAGTGGCGACCTTGGTTGCTTCTAAGCAGTTGAGCTATGCAACGGGTGATTTTAAAGGGTCTACTGTGATAGTTGGTTTAATCATAGTTTTAATGTTGGTTTAATCATAGTTAGTTTAATCCGGGTTTAACCCTACTATTGCAATAGTTGGTTTAATCATAGTTCAAGTGGTTTATGATGGTTTTTGGGGGTATTGAGCTATGCTGAGCTGGCAATCGGTCAGTTTGAATAACCAACGAATGAGGGATAATGATCAACAATCATAGGAAAACCAATGGTGAATGATGGGGACACCAGGGGTACGGAGTTTTGACCCACAGGCAGCTATAAGGTTCATAATTAGAAACTATTGGCTGCGAAGTAATCATGATTATATAGTTACCAATTGTGAACCATTTTGAACCTGAAACCACTACTAGTAACTCATAGTGGCTCACAACGAGTAACTAATAGTGCTTTTCAAACCGTGGATTTCTCACCACTTCAATAGCTAATTTCTCATACCATCTTAGTGACTAATAGTGGCATCAAATAATGGGTATTATCACTAATCTAAACAATTGGGATCTTAAATGTTTTTACGTTTGCAATGGTCTAGTTATACATAATACACTGCTAGAACAATTTAGCAGTCTATCTGTTGGTAGTTGTGCAATTCTGCTGAGAATTGGTAGGTATAGAATTTTGGGAATAATGATGGTATAACTGCCAAGGTTGCTGATTGTATACAAGGCATAACGGTGATTTTAGCTTTTGGTCATACAATAAGTTGTTGGTGGTCTCAACATGTATGAAAAATATGTTTTTCATCCAACCATTTGCTACTCCCAGTACAGTAATAATTACACCTGGGAAAATCAAACAATAATTCAAATCAAACCACCAACCAGTAGTTGTTTAATCCTTATTGTTGCTTGATAATCCCCTATGATTCACCATCATTCATAGCTACAAGCCGTATATAACCCCTATAACCACCAACCAGTAAGGTAACTTATTGTAATCCCCCATTACCTGGGAAGGTACACTACTAAGGTGCCTAAACCAAGACACAGCGTGTAGGACGGGAACCGCCAGCAGAAATCTCCAGCGAAGTTCCATGGGAACTACACCGGAAGCGCTTCGAAGACAAACCAAAGATCGCGGCTCGAGCCAAGATAGGGTCACATGAAGCGCTGCGCAGCCGGTGAACATGGCGAAGCTTGTGGTGATACCAGGGCCGGGTCTGCCAAACATAGGGTCCAACTCGTTGGAAGCGCCGGGGCCCCGCATTGATTCAGCTAGGGATGCATCAGCCGCAGTCGGTCGAAATTTTGGAGATCTGGGGAGGTCACCCGAGAACGACAAGGGGTGACACGACTGAGAATCACGGCGGATGATCATCTGGTCTACCTGGCAGCTGCATGATGACTCATCCAGAAGTTGATGGACCTGTTGTCTTCTTTTTCGAGCTGGATCCTTGATTTGGTGCTTTCTGAAAATGGGGTACCCCCAGGTTATGATTAGTTCAGTATGAAGAATTGTTGATATTGGCTGATCTAGCGGGTCCGCTGCAGCTATTATTTCATACGATCAATCACGATTGACCAGTATCAATCCGCGTTCACCATCCTTCAGCATCACCTCAGTTCATCATCATTTAATCAGCATTTATCATCCCTTAACCATGATTGAATTCCTGATCATCACTTCATCATCATACCCTAGTGCTGGGGAGACTCAATCATATCCACTACTAACCAATCTTAACCACCATCGTCATTAAATCATTATTACTACTAGTAATGGTAACTATATATTGCCATGGATATGATGACCATTGGAAAGCTTAAATCATTATTACTAGAAACTATTACCCAATGGTCATCATATCTTTCCCATGGTCATCATTGCTAGTAATGATGATGTAATCGATTATAAAGATTTAATCATTATGTCCCAATCATTACTGGTAATGACGACCATTGGTCATCACCCCTCTCATTAACCATTGTTTTCGCTATGAAATTGTTGCTTACTATCCCCCAGGGTCCTTGGTTACCATATCCATTGGGGGAACACCGACACCTCCACGACGCGCTACTCCACCACCACCAGCTGCTTCCCACGGGCCTCATGGACTTAGCAACGGAGCCTACCTGGCGATGCCGGCGTGGTGAGCGTCGAGCCGTGAATGGTGGCGTGATGGTGGTGGATGCTTCAGGATTGTCCTGATGATTCATAAAGAACGGTGATGATCATCATATCTTATGATCAGCAAACTAGATGAGAATGATTTTCATAATCACTTATAATTATAATGATCAAACATGAGGGATTATCATGCTTATGAGGGATTATCATCTTTCTTGATGATGTGAATGACCACTGGATTCATAAACAATGGTGATGATTGTGATGGTTTGTAAGCAGTAAGAATGGTGGTGACCATCACAATCATTTTTTTAATGATGATGCGAATCGTGAAATGGTGGAAACTGGGGAAAGCATCTTTTTTTTTGGTGGGTGGGGGGGCTACGGCATTTGTGTGGCATACCAATTATCTGCAGATAACGAGTTATCAGTTGACTTAATCATGCCAGTTAGAAATGGACATCACGCGGCAACCAGCGGTGAACCCCCTCCCTCGGCAAAGCCAGACCCTGCCTTAGTCGCAGAGTAGCTGCCTGCAGCGGCACAGTGATCGGAACTGGTTGAATCTTGTTGGCATCTCTCCATAGGTATAATGCGGCCCCCGGAGTGTACCTTGGGTTCTAAGGCCATTTAACAATCTAGTCATGTCTATAAATATACTACTACAGCTTGTATACTTACACTGGTTATAGTTTCACTTAGCGATCCCAAGAGGCCTCACATTGAACTTAGCGGTTTTTCAAAACAGTTCCATGGGGCCACCAACTGCCATGCTCTGCCCACGATGCACTGACAGCAGGTCATCCACAAATGGCCGTGGTTCAACCAACCATGCGAGTAGGGGTCAATATTTTCTAAGCAGCAAATGAGTGGCAGTTCACATCCCAACAGTTGGACTAATTTGAGCATTTTGTGGAATGTGAAACAAAAGGGGTGAAAAAGTGATCATTGACCTCAAACCGTAATTACTGGCTCTTACTCGTCTGTATGTGCCATGATCAACTATCATTCGCAATTTGGGTGTTTCTCAAAAAGGGAACCCCATTGACCATTTATAATGGTACACCAACCATTCCTGAGGGTTCCCCTATTTTGAGAAACCTCATTTTCAGTATCAGCCAGTCTGTGACACGACCACTCACCACTGTGAACAAGCATCAGCCACCGTAAGCCAGCGTTAAATTGGCAGGACAACCTAATATTAATAACCATGTCAGTCATTTTCATCAACACATAGAGGTAATCTGAGTTTCATCAACACATTTTCAATGGAATATTGATAACCAGTCAGTCAATCTTACTCAAATTCCACCAGGTTTCACTGTTTCCTTCACCAGTAGTACCTCACCAAGCTTCACCAGGTGCTTCACCAGCACCAGTAGCAACCACCCCAAAAAACTCCACCCCAGTTCTTTTGCTTCACCGCCGAGCGCACTTTGGAGGCCACCTGGCGCGGGCAGGGAAGCTGACCCACAGCCATCCTTGACCTTCTGAATGGGTTTGGTGTAAGAGGGGTTTGACCTTCTGAATGGGGTTTATGATGGTTTTTGATGGTTGATGACGGGCCTTGAACTGTGGCGAATGATCACAATTGATGATCGAGGCTCATGTGATTACACCTGTATCCACCCTCGATCATCACAATACTCAAGTACATCCGTCAGCCTTTGGCCGACTTGGCAGCTGCCTGCCATGCTTGGTTCTTAAGGCACATCTTCGTAGTGACTGTAAACCATCAAAAATCCTATGGTTTTCCTATGAACCAACTAGTTTATGATATTTCATTATGGGAAATCCCTAACAAACACATCCAAAACACCATGGTTTATCTATAAACCAACTAGTTTATCATCGAAAATTCTTCAAACAACAGCAAAAATCCTATGGTCTATCTATAAATCAACTAGTTTATCATCGAAAATTCTTCAAAAAACAC
>VSDK01018224.1:11023-71634 GCA_009767595.1 Symbiodinium kawagutii
ATCTCAGTCCGTCCTGCAGTGGAATTTAGATGTGAAGGGCCAAGCACTGCCAAGAGAACACTGGGAGCGACAGGGTAAAACAGGAGCAAGAAATGGTGGCGAAATAAACAACAATATCGACGATGATGCTTATGAGCAACATGACGGTGGCGATATCATGACGGTCACACATGGGCATCTTGGTGGTGTCTCTCAAAATAGGAGTGCCTCAAATCAATCAAAATAATCAAATATTGACAATTTACAATTAACAACTATATGTAATGATCAAACACAATCAAACCATTTTTTGGGCCCCCTATTTCGAGAAAAAATGAAACAAGGAATATATTTTGGGATCCACTCTGCACCCCCTGATGGAACTTCCTCGTCCGCGTTTTCACACCTATCACCTCAAATGCATTTGGTTGGCTGATCCTCGCCATCTCCTCCCAATAGGTACGAGCCTCCGGTGGGTTCGAGTCTTTAGTGGGTTTGAATCGGCTACGACCTCCGTGTTGTTGGGCATGCTCCCACTTAATATGCTACCCCTAGTTCTACCACGAATGACCGCAGTCAACAAGGCGCGCGATTCTGTAGGTGACAAAATGTGGGAGCGATCCACCCCCTCCTTCAACCAAAGGTGGCTGGTGGTGAACTTCACCACCACCAGCCCCATAGTTGGACGCCTCATCTCGAGGGATCACCAACCTGGTAGAGTCACCTCCCATGTCGCGTCGTCGCCGCGACCCCGCCTGAAGGTAGGAGCTATCCAACTTCCAGCTCTCTGGAACCTGCGGCTGGGAGAGATCCCATGGTGCTGGAGAACCTCCTCCCCGATGTTTCACAGCGAATCATCGCCTAGTGACAGGTTCAGGAGGGCGCTACAGGCGGACGATTGAACCACTTGGATCCACTTGGGTCATGATATCTCATGACTCACCAAAAGCTACGAACCGCTAACGACGAACTAGGCTTAGAAATCACTGGGGCGGTTGTTTCTGCATATGCGGCTCTGCCGTTCTGATGCGCCATGATTACAAGCAGTTGTTTGTGGGTACATGTGGTTACGAGAGTATGGTACAGCGAGTGATGTGCATCACTGCACGGTGTAACCCACCATAGAAACGTACAATTGGTGACCAATGATTATTACTGTGTAGGATTAATCTCCCAAATTGTTGCGATGCACGACCAATCTTCACGGACAATCAGCAATAAATCAAGAGGAAAAATTGACGTACATGACCCGGCTGCGAGTCAAAGGCAACTGTCATATGCAAGTGTTCCAAGTGCAACCATGTTAACTAAACAGGTTCGAGTGAACCCATCGCAACAGTTCGACTAGAAACTAGCACCCACAACAACCAGCCAGCCATGTCTGCACCTCATCTCTGGAAACCTGTCGGGAGGCACCATGGCCAACAGCATGCCTCACGGTAACAGCAAGCCATGGTTCAAAACGGCCAAGAAGTCTGTTTGATGATGATTCGGGATGCTTAATGACGGTTAGCTGATGGTTAATTGATGGTTAGTCTATGGTTCATTGAAGGTTACTTGATTTGTGGTTGATTGATGGTTTACAAGATGATTGTCAAGGATGGTTGGTCATGATTGATGATTATTCATGATGGTTCAGTGGGTAAATGATTATCAATGATCAATGCTCCTGGTGATCATGGAAGAAATGATAATTGATGGGCTGATTGATAGTCATTGTAATTACTCATTGATGATCAATTTATGGTTGATTGATTGTGCTATGGTTGTCAATGATTGATGTTGGTGAATGAGACAGTTGAGGAGCCAGCCTCTGATGATAGAAATGCTCAGTGATGATTACAACAGGTGATGACTGATGATGGGTGATCCTGATTGATGACCCTTGATGATGGCTTTTTTCATGATGGTTAGAAATGATCAATGCCGAAGGTCATGATGATGATGATGATGATGATGATGATGATGATGATGATGATGATGATCATGAGGAAGAGGATGAAGTGACGGTTAACGAGCATATTGATGATGCCTAGTTGATGATTAATGGGCTGATTTATGATGATTACAAGTACTTATTGATGGTCAATTTATGGTTAATTGATTATTCAGTCCTGGTTACTGATGCTTAATGATGGTGAATGAGATGGTTGATGAGCTAGTTTTTGATGGTCATAAACCTGCACAATGATTACTACTGATGAGTCGTTTCTATAACGGGTGATGGCTGATAATCACCAATATTATTGGTTATCATCCCCTATTGATGGGAACTATTAATCATCAATAGCCAAATGGATCTTCCAACAACCAAATCATAGCGGTGAATTGTTGAGAATGGGTTAGCATGATTGATTTTAATTCATGATGCTGAATGACGATATAAGTTGATGATGATTGACCATGATAATTCCATTATCTGGGTGGTTCAAAATGAGCACGGGGCTAATCACGATCCGTTATCCGCTCAATCTGCGTTGCGGCAGTCAATCGGGGCATTCCGTAATCCGAGCTAGAATCCGTAATCCGAGCAGACAATCCGTAATCCGTGCCGCGCACTGCAGGCGCAAAGGCAATGGGGGGATGATCTGCGAAGATTAAAACACTGCCAGGCAAACGGCAAAACAATCATATTGACCACTGTTTATTGCCTGTCGTTCAACCCATGGTGAACCCTTGGACTGCCCTTGCTTTGGCCCCGACAACCCTTAGCCAACCGGCTGAGAATGTTCAGGACTCAATGCAAGAACCGAAAAAATTACCGTCAGCGAAAAAAACATATGGAAACCGCTGGTCCTTAAAACAAAGTTTCTACATCAAATGAGCAGAGCCGCTAAAATTGAAGCTCCCACTGATGGGAAACTGCCCTGAACCTGGATATGCACAAAGAACGCCGTAGCTGGGAAGGGGGGGGCCCAGGCTGAAGACAAAATCAAATTAGCGGAAGCCGCTAAATCGAAAAACGTCAATGGTGGGAAGCTGCCCGGAACTTGGGGGGAATCGAGCCCCTGAATCTTCGATCATGGGAAGGGAAACGGGAAGGCCAGGCTGAAGACAAAATCAAATTAGTGGAAGCCGCTAAATCGAAAAACGTCAATGGTGGGAAGCTGCCCGGAACTTGGGGGGAATCGAGCCCCTGAATCTTCGATCATGGGAAGGGAAACGGGAAGGCCAGGCTGAAGACAAAATCAAATTAGTGGAAGCCGCTAAATCGAAAAACGTCAATGGTGGGAAGCTGCCCGGAACTTGGGGGGAATCGAGCCCCTGAATCTTCGATCATGGGAAGGGAAACGGGAAGGCCAGGCTGAAGACAAAATCAAATTAGTGGAAGCCGCTAAATCGAAAAACGTCAATGGTGGGAAGCTGCCCGGAACTTGGGGGGAATCGAGCCCCTGAACCTTCGGTCAAGGGAAGGGAAGCCGGCAAGCCAGGCTGAAGACAAAATCAAATTAGTGGAAGCCGCTAAATCGAAAAACGTCAATGGTGGGAAGCTAACCGGAACTTGGGGGGAATCGAGCCCCTGAACCTTCGGTCAAAGGAAGGGAAGCGGGCAAGCCAGGCGCAAGACAAAATCAAATTAGCGGAAGCCGCTAAATCGAAAAACGTCAATGGTGGGAAGCTGCCCGGAACTTGGGGGGAATCGAGCCCCTGAATCTTCGATCATGGGAAGGGAAACGGGAAGGCCAGGCTGAAGACAAAATCAAATTAGTGGAAGCCGCTAAATCGAAAAACGTCAATGGTGGGAAGCTGCCCGGAACTTGGGAGGAATCGAGCCCCTGAACCTTCGGTCAAGGGAAGGGAAGGGGGAAGGCCAGGCTGAAGACAAAATCAAATCAGCGGAAGCCGCTAAATCGAAAAAAGGTCTATGGCGGGAACTTTTTCTGGGCTTGTGTATGGAGCGTCGGCGCCACCGCTGTGGGCAGGTTTCAAAATTAATGGAGATATCCGGGATATGCGAACTCTAACTCCACATGCCCATGCCACATTTGCACGCAAACATTAATAGATATGAACGAAAATCAAGATAAGTGAAAAGATTGAGGATTATATGAGATACTTAGGATTATATGATTGACCAAGTTTAATCCGCTAATCCGTTCATTCCGTTTCCGCTGAATCCGGGAATCCGCCTAAGGATTGCAGACTAGTTTTGAACAGCCCAGATTATGCCCTTATGATATCATGTTTCATGCCATCAAGACCGACTAAACCAATGCTGGATTATGACTATCATAGTGGTAGCATTATGTTAGTTACCCTCTGGTAGGGCAATAAAAATTCACATTTTGTCCGGCAAATGCTAGGAAATCAGCTTCAAATGGCGTACTCTCCATTGCCAGCTTAGTTTACCAAAGGGCAGCTATGGCTATGGCTACAAAAATCTGCCTAAACTTGCTCAATGGTGGCGACTGTTGATGCTTCATCGAACCATCTCAGCACCCGTGCAGCAATGGGGGAATTTGCACCACATCTTTGGGGACCGTCCCAAACAAGACATCTTGGGGGCGATGCTACGGTGAACATCATCGACGGCCGGAGGAAAATCCAGCTGCCAACCTTCTCATTGGCTGGAAAGTCTTCTATGCTGTTGGTTGATGTGGGTCTTTCTCAGAATGGGGAACCCAAAACATGGTTGGTTTATTGTCAAAAACAAAAAGGCTAACAATATAAATATAAAGGATGATTTGGAGGTACCCCCATTTTAAGAGACCACCATGTTGACTGATGTTGGCAATCCCTCTGGCTCCATGTAATTATGGCTCCATGTATGGCATAAAATTACCCAAACGTAGGTAAACATGCCATACATGGAGCATCTGGGCATGCCGGTACATAGCTCCCTGATTGTTGATGATTAGATCACCCAACCACTTCAATTTTGCCGGCCGTGTGCCCGTAGAAAGAAACCATGTTGCCACAACCGTCAAAACTCCGGTAATTTAAAAGTAGTATTCGGCTGCCATGGCTTGCAAGAAATCTTGAAAACATGAGGTAAGCGATGGGACCTTCCCACATAGCGATACCCCTTTTGTAATCTCTTGTATTGTTAAAGGTACTTGGAAGGTTTTACTCGCAAGCGATACCCCCCAGAAAATCATATCGTTGAAATGTGTCAAAACTGTGGTAAGCGATGGGACCTTCCCAAATTTGTCCATGGCATTGATTTCGAACCAGAGTTTAGAAAGTCGCACACATGGCATCAGGTACTCTTGCCAAACAGTGTCATACCAATCCTTGTTGGCTGAATGGAACTACAACAATACCAGCACCAAAGCCACAAACAAATTCAACAATAGCTATTTCAACAAGAGTGAAAAAACAGAAACAACAACTCAAATGGGAACAAAAACTCCAATGGCAACATGACAGAAGGACCAACATCCAAGGATGCTGGTCCAAAACATGGCATATGGGACAAAGACAGAAGCGAAACAACAACTGTTCAGCGACATCAGCAGCAACAGGAACCGGTTGCACGGGGTTCGGTGTCCACACATGCTGGCTTTCGCCATCTGAGTCTGAGGTTCCCGACGTTCGGCTGATTTTGGCTCGGCTGGGCCTTGAGTTGCTGAAATGCACCGGTCGCGCGAAAAGGAACTCGGGAGAAGGTGGTAATGTAACGGGTCATGATGATGATGATGATGTAACGGGTCATGATGATGATGATGATGATGATGATGATGATGATGATTAAATTATGGGTTAGTGCGGGTAGTGATGGCTAAATGATGATTGATTACCAAACCGACAATGGTGAATTGATCTGGCTGGTGAGTTCAGCCCCTATGAAAAATACACCAACCATTTGTTAATATGTACCGGGGAAGATAGACAATGTTTGGAACCACCAGCCAGCGATTGTTGTTTCAGAACAGGGAATAGTAACCAACCACCATTCACAACTGTCAACCAAACTTTGGTTTTGCACACCCTTAGTTTCAAGACGGGAATGAGGCCATGCCGGGGCACTCAAGATCATCTGCAACCATTCAGCACCACCAGGTGCCGGCACCATTATAATAACTAACCGAACCAGCCTGTTTCTACCATTGTTCTTTGGGGTTGGTTAACTACAAGGTGGGCCCCCTAAACGTTAGCTAACTTGAGTCATAACTAGGGTAACTAACAGTTATGGCAGATATAACTATAGTTTAATGGTCTATTAATCAACTTATAACGTTTGGGGGGCCCACCTTGTATTGATGGTGCCTGGAAGCATTGGGACCAACCAAGCCTCCATGCTTCGTCTACAATGCGTTGGGTCACGTAGCTCAGTCGTCAGATCCAACCGTGGCCCGTACTCCCTCCGATCAGCACCAAAGGTCAGAGCCTCCGTAGCGAAGCCAACGGGGAGAGACTGTCCATCCACCAGGGGCTGTGCCAAACTGTGTATGGTGCAAGGTGGGCCCCCAAAACGTTATAAGTTGTTTAATAAGCCATTTAACTACAGTTATAACTACCATCACTGGTAGTTGCCCTAGTTATAAGCCAAGTTAGCTAAGGGGGCCCACCTTGTGGGACAACCAATGATTAATACGATGAATGCTTGATAATAGATAATAGCAATGGTGACAATATTCCATCCAGGGGCTGTGGCAAAGTGTGTATGGTTGATATTCGCTAACGACCAATGATCCGTATACCATTAATCATTGATGGGATAACAACCAAAAAGAATAAGGGAATACCAACATCAGAGTGTGGTTGTGTTGGAACCATTTTGTTTCTTCTTTTGGGTGGAAGGGTGTGAACAAAGCCTTGTGGTTGAGAACTAAGAAACGACCTGAAATCATCAACCAAATGATTATGGAATTGCCCTCAGCTCTGGTAGGTTGACCCGCGAATGGAAAATCACCGAATATGTCATCGAGCAACTCTGGGGGAATGGTGCAAAACTGGGTGGAATTCGCAACTGGTTGTGGAACTTCCCATTGCTACTTCAACATCTTTCCCAACCACTTTCCGCAAACAAATCATGAGGACATGATTCGGGGTCTCCTGCAAACCACCAAATAGACCACAAGCAAAACCACTCATATGGCTTGCTGGCAGGGTCATTTTGTGGTTTTTGGATGATTTTGGGGTACCTTCTCCCCTCGTTCCGTGCTACGAACATCTGCGAAGCGCATTCAGTCCACATGCGGGTGGCGTGATCGAGCCAGAGCTGCTGGATCACTTGGTATATCCCCTAGAATTGCTGCTTGTTCGACCCGTATTACTAGCCATTAACCAGCTAGTTAACCGTTGGCTCAGGTTATAAACAAACATGATGTGTTTATAGCAATAGGTCAAAACCCATTGGCAACATGGTCAATAGCTGGTCAATGTTTAATAATAGTGATCAAATAATCCAATCAGTGGTTCATTTTAACCAGACCAGCTATCTGACCGTTAGTTATCATTAAATAGCATCATTATCATACATCTAATCGTTAGTTATCATTATATAGCCATTATCTTACTTCTTGCGCATTATATCGCCATGGGTTGTGCGGTGTCTCAATTGACCCAAAACCATCTCGTGGACCAAGCCGACAGTGCCGAGTCCCCACGGAGTCAAGCCAGCCGGGCTTCCCAACAGAAATCATCACGCTGATGGCAAGCAAGACCTCCGCACATCAAATGGTGTGGAGAGCCGATTTCAATGCCTTGGGCCCTGCGTGAATGGGCAAAACGACTAGTAAGTATAGGGATTAGCAATGGCTTGAAGTGATGGTAGATATAGCTGTTGATACTGAATGCTTTCAAGTCAGTATTTTTAGTTGATTGATAGCTGGCAATGGTTGATTTATGGTGTCCAATGGTTGCGTATGACTACTGCTGCTACTTCTGCTGCTACTGCTATTTCTACTTCTGCTGCTACCGTTACTACTCATGTGCAAGTGTTGCTTGGTGGCAAGGAATTGTACAAGTTTGCATTGTTGGCTCACCAAAAAACGTACATAGCAAGTAGCAACAACCCAGCATTGCTGAAGAGAATTGCATAGTGTAAGCTGCGAATGGAAAGCACACAACATAGCTATTCGCCACTAATTTTGGGCACTAATCATGGATGTTAATGATTATGCAGCGTAGTTGAAGCATTCACTAAAGGCCTTGTTCACTAACAATAGCCTTAACAATGCAAATAGCCATATGAAAAAAACAAAACAATTATCCCAACATGGTGGTCAACTGTCTTGATTTTGTATGTGGTGCACCATCTCGTTATTTTTTTCGAATTGCCACCCTGAATCAAATCCTCCTGGATCTCGTGCAAAGGGGCAATGGGGCAACATAGCACTACCAACCCATGAGCCAACAGCAATGGTTACTTTGGTTAAACAATCCATCGTTATAATGATTCATAATGGTTTTGAATGGTGGATAGTGGGTCGGTATTAAGTTATGAACCACTTTGCACCATCAACCAACTATGAAGTACAGTAAGCATGTCTCAGCCATTAGCACCAAGAACTGGCAAGTAATCGGCAACTAAATGGGATCATGATTTTTGAAATATCCATGCACAAATCATGAAATCATGACAACCATGTCAAGCAGTCATCCATTATTCACCAATAGCCGATATCCACAATCACTAGCCAACAGCAAGCAATAGGAACCAATAGAAACTATTATAACCATAGTAATCAACATAGTCAGTGCTCATAAGCTAGAGCTATAAACGTAATGAGTCACTATCCACCATACTACTAGTTGTCAGCTGTCAATCCATGACTAAGTATAGCTATTCATTGTTCATCAATGTCTTTTTTTTCTGGGATGGCTATCATCCAATACTTCTAGTGCTATCTGCTAATGAAACGTATCGACAAAAATTCACATGGTATGTTCTCCATAAATAGTCACTATCATTAATTCTACGTAACTAATTACCCATCAACAATGCATATTAACCATTAGTTAGTTAGTTGATTAGTTAGTGATTCCCTCTAGTGATTGGCACCTACGGCAGTGAAATAAACATATTTTTCCCCAAAACAAACAGTGATGTGAGTGCATGTTACTAGTGACTACCCATGAACTTCATACAAATCACCAATATACTCATAATCTATACCTACACTAGTGAGCCTTCTCACTAACCCTAGTGACAAATAACTATCGGTTGAGCCACTATAGCGCTCCCCAATGGAAATAACTACCCTAAAAACTAGTGAGTTCAATGTATTTCACATGGTGGTTTCTCACCATCGGGGTCCCCCAGTTATCACTCTTTATAATAGTGATTAAAAGTGATCAACCAAACAAAAACAGTGGGGGTCCCAAACTGGTTTGAGAAACCACCATTATAGTTGGTATATCCTCTATTTTTGTCGGTTATTCGTTGTTGTTCCCTATGATTAACAAACATAATCACCTACACTGAAAAAACCAGTTACTATCCCCCATTCTTAACAAGTACTTTCAGAAAACTCCGGATTGGTCTTATGGTTGACCATCCCCCACTGCCTTTAAGCACAAGTGAATCCCTTATCTCGGTGGCTTATAGATCCCTTGCTAAAAAAATATTTTTAGTGGTTCTATGGTAAATCCATCATATCCCAAAAACACTAAAAACCTAAGTTAGTGGGTACAAGCCATCCAGTTGTAAAATCATACGAGTCGTCACCAACCTGTGGTGACAGAACCCCTCCCTCCACGACAGCGTCCTGGATGGAGGGGCCCGGGATCGGGGCCCCGCACCACGGGTGATGAGACCGGCTCTGGGGTCAGCGGTGGCCCCATGAGAGTCACGAATTGCGCCCTGGGTTTGCGCGCGGGTGAAGTGGTGGTGAATTTCAAGCCTATAACAGCGGATAATAATTGATTAAATTGATCAATAGGTACTAGTGATTGATGTTAATAGTAATGTTGAATAGTGATTGACAATGATTAATCCTAAGTTTCAGGGTGATTGTTTGGCATGGTTGATCAATGGTTCATTGATGGTTGATTCATGGTTCATGGTTGGTGATGGGTGATTTCATGGTTGGTGAGTGGTGAGTGATGGAAATACTAAGCGATTTGATGGTGATTTCGGGTTGATTTAGGTTGATTACGGGTGATTTCATGGTTGGTGAATGGTGAGTGTTGGAAATACTGAGTGCTTTGATGGTGATTTCATGGTTGGTTTTGGTTGATTACGGGTCATTTCATGGTTGGTAAGGGATGGAGTTCATGGTTGATTTGCTTTCCTCCGCTTGGTTGATTAGTAGGTGAATTTTTGGTTGCTAACTCGGTCAGTGGTGAGTTTCATGGTTTATGCATGGTGAATGTGAAGTTGATATGTGGTGACTTCATACTAAGGGGTAAAATTCATGGTGAATGAAGTTGTAATTCATGACTGATGCAATGCTTCAACATGATCGATCCCTTTTTCTTTTGCTGGGTAAAAAGCGAGGGCTCATCAATGTTTAATATGCATGACCAATTGGCGCCAATCAAGGACTAATTCTCGTTGACATCGATTAATGCTAGTGAACTGCTATAAGCAAATGCGCATTATCAACCAGGGTTAGCTGCTGCTTTCATTGTCATCGAGCGTCAGTCGAATTGCCGACCTCCAATCACCATTAATAGTGGCTGAAATGCCGGTAGGAGCCAACCAGAAAAGGGAATATGAGGGCTGAAAAGGTGCACAATCTGACCATTGAAATTAGGGGACTAGCACTATCATCGACAAAGGTGGATACCGAGTTACGATTAATCAACCATTCTTACTGATTCATCAGCTAAACAATGTTATACACAATAGTGGCAATGACACACTATACGCGGCCAAAAGCCAGTAATACGAACGAGTACTATAGAATGAATTGTTCATCGTGAGCGGTGTTCATGGTCAATGTCACGATTGACTGCTGGTTCATGATGGGTGGTATTTCACTGGTTGGTAATCAGGATAGCTCACATGAATCATTAACAGCAACTAAACACCTAGAACCAACACTGTTGGTAATCAGGATAGCTATTAACACTGCTGGCTATCAGTGAAATACTTGATTACCAACTAACTGTATCTGATACTTTGATGAATATCAACCAGGTAACATAAATCACTTACAGTATAGCTGATCAAGCAGTGAAATATTACCAACCAGTTGGTAACCCGTGAAATGATGATGGAATGGGAAACCAGTCAGCTTTTGGAGGATACCCCCTCTGATCATCAACCAGGGGTTTAGCTTCATCCTGGGTTCAGATTATCAACCTATCATTTACCATGCTTACCCCCTGGTAAACTAACATAGCTGTCGTTGGAAGGGGCCTGTACATGTAGCTACTAGTCACCTGGTTATATATATATATATATATCTACCATACTTGTAGTTATGCCCCCCCCAGTTGTAGTTTATTAATCCTGGGTAGGCAGCGGTAGGTATTAATGATGAAGCCAGCTGCACGGTTGGAAGATCAGCCGCCAAGCACGGTGCTGCTGTTGTGAAACGCGCCAAGGCACCAAGTTTGAGGGCCGCTGCTCAAGGGCACCACGCTGAAGACGTAGGTCAACACCTGAGCCGCGGCGGTGCCAGGCCAAGCTTCCGAGGACGTTGTGGGGCTTCGTTTGGGGATGGATACGGGTGGGGAATGGTTGAGACATGGATGGTGAATGGTTGGTGAATGGTTGATTAGCCATGTTTTTCTAAATGTTTGATTTTGTTTGCACATTGGTTGCGTAACCATGGTTGGATGATGGGTAATTTCATCGGCAAGGGTGGTTGACCGTGATTTAGTTGATGCTTTCTTTGATGATGAGTTAAGACTGGGGTTAAGTTGATGCTGCTACTACTACTACTACTAATAATAACAATAGTAATAATACTAATAAATAAAAATACTAAATTCATTACTACTACTTACTCCTACTGCTACTCTTACCTCTGCTGCTCATGATGCCTTCGTGAATGGTCCATCATGCTCAACCACCACTCATCACTGTGCCAGCTGCGGCCGAGCCACAGAGGAGGATGCTTGAGCCACGGTCTTCAAGAGATTGGAGCAGTGCCTCAAGTTCACAAGGATTCATCGAGTCAGAATCCAGCAATAATCGCATAGATGTTCACTGCCCCTGGGCCAAAAATAACTTTACCCCATAAAAATGGGTGAGTTTGTCCCGAAATCAAAGGGATTGATCCCGACAAAAATAGGGTAACTGAGAGTCATTTGTAGAATTATCCACCTATATCCACCTAAATATTGTGATCGAAATAAAAACCAGCAAACATGATGAATTTTCGTCAGTGAGCAAGCAATGGGCATGACTACCACCTAACTTAGCAATCCCTGGGGGGGTCACAGTGCGAATCGTCTTCTCATGCCGGCATCTTTGCCTGGACAAGGTGACGGAATGTGACGGATCCATTTTTCCAACGTGCACTCATCACATGCAGCGTGCAATCTACGGGCTCTCGTAACACAAAATAAAACGATGCCGCCCTGCAAACACGTTGCCTTTGCATGTCCTTGGGAGACCTGTAATCAACACCATAGATCCACGATGATTTGGACACAAGCCGATCTCCTCGTCGAAACTCTGAATCTCAGAGTCCAAGCTCGATTGAGACGTTAGAATCTTCAGTTTGTAGCGAAGCAGCTTGGCAAGAATCATCACGCACGCCTGAAATCATCCAGCGACAGAAACTGCACGGCCACAACAAGTAAAATACTGCAGCATATCTTATTAGGAAATGCAGTGTGCTACCAAATCAATGATGATAATAATTGGCCCGACTCGGATCATCAATCCGCTTGCTGCCGACATAGACCGAGTCTTAACTTGCACCGTCCACCAGTCAAAGCACCCTCAACTTGTTTGTGGGATTCCGCAACTGAAACCATGGTGGACCGTTTTTTAGCAGATTAAGCCCCTATTAGTCAAACAAAGAATGCAACGGCAAAACATGCAAAACACATTTAAAACAATGGTACGGTTGCAATCTCAGGGTTCCCCCCCGTCAACTCTGTCATGGTCGTGGCTTAGAGATCGATAAACAGGAGCAGGTTTGATATAGCCGTTGCCTCGTTGATTGGCCCTTCAATCTCAGCCACTCTGCAACAAGACAAACGCAACTGGACATGTACCATCTGCAGAATCTCGTCCGGTGGGAGGGTCTGGAAGTCATCTGGCGGCCGGTGACCTTCGACTTTGTAAACTTGCTCTCGGAAAGATCTCAGCCCTTCTTGTTCCAAGTTCCAGTCCAAAAACAGCAAACATTTAGCCACGTGTCTCCATTCGAAAGAGACAGCCATTTGATCGCCCCGAAGTGCATGAAGCAAATCAATATCTTCGTTCAATGGTGAAGGCCAATCGTGGCCCACAATACAGCACCCAGTGCCATGGTACATTAAGCATGAAGGCAGTGTCCGCAGGTCAGTTGAAACCATGGAAGTGGCAACATAGCGAGCAAGTTCCAACCAATGTTGGCAAACTGCGTGCTTGAATGTCTGGGTTCCAGGCAGGAAGCTTTGCAAGAGTTTCAAATTGAACCCATTCCATAGCTCAATGGAAGTTGTCAGTTTTCCAAAAACTTGCACAAACTGGCATTCGCTCTCAGTATGTGTTGGCCATCTATGCAGTATGTCCTTCACCAAACGCAAGGCATCACGAGCAGGGACCTGTTGAGCCGAGTCTGCCGTCCATTCGATCTCAAAAGATGCGTTCTGTGGATCAAACGTGTTTTGCCGCATGGCTTGCAGGAACTTGCCCGTGTCAGGCCACTCCAATAAGGAAATTCCCACATCTGCCTGACGGATGTGAAGCTCTGGGCTAAGCTTAGAGACCGGCAGGTTCAGGTCCAACTCGTTCCATGGATCGCTTGCCGTGTAAAATTTGAGGATTGGGCTCTGCAAATGTCCCACCAGCAGCTCCGCCAGTCTCATCTCCAGATCTCCTAAAGTCGCGAGACCTCTCATCTCGAATCTGCAGAGTTCGTCGGCGGTCAGATTTCTGATGCTCACCGAGATCTCCTCCCCATCTCCCTGCCATGAAGCGATCAAGGCTTTTGCCATCAGCTGAACAGGCGGATCTCAAGCCATGAAGGACCGCAACTCTTCACAGAGGGCCCCCCATTTTTACCACGGGTCCATCTACATGCACGATGGACAAAACAAGGGTTTAGTATGGGTGAAGGGCAAAGCTTATCCAAGAAATGGTTTCAACTGAAAGTTCGTGACAAACCAGTTCACACACTGACAATGACTAACCACTTTCTCTTGTCTGCTACATGTGTTGTCTAATTGCTCAACTACTGTGATGAGGACTAACTGCTGAAAAGGGTGATTGGCTTGTTTGCCATTCAAAGTCGTGACTCACCATGGTTAGGTATATCACATATATATATATATAGATATATAAATAGAAAAAAATATAGATCCAGAGTGATATAGATGGCACACCATGGTTAACCCAAACATCAATGGTTCATCGACTGAAAATCTGGCTCGTGTGTAGAAAGCGATCCTTCACCTTCGCCGTGACTCAGATTCCAACAGAATCTTTTGAAAAAATGCATCCAGAGGCGCTAGCTTGCCCACCTTTGAATATCTACCCTCTGGTAAACTGAGATAGCCATGGATAATCCACCATTTGTAGATTACTTAGCTATTGGGAATGGTGATTTTCCATCGCGATGTTAGATAACCGGAGTGTACCCTTTGGCATTTGGCTATGGGTCAAAACCCTTGGTCCCCCTGGTTCCCCTATCATCAACCATTCTTTTCCCTATAAGATGGTTGTTATCATCCCCACTATTGGTTGGTTAATATTGGCCCATAGCCATTTATCAAATCACTGCTCGTATTATGAGCTGGCGTGAGCTGGCGCGAGTAAAATCATCTGCGGCTGTTGAGGTACCAAGTTTACCCACCTTTGACGTGGAATCATCTAGCCCCTTGGGCGAACCAATTATGGTCATGGAACATCACATTGCTAATTTTTAGGGGAAAGCTTGGGAAACCAGCAATGCCAGAGTAGTTTACAGAAGGCCAGCTGGCAATCTTGGTGGCTTATAGATTCCTTGCTAAAGAATTTTTTTTTGGTGGCCATATAGTAAAACAATATATCCAAAAAAGGCTAAAAATCCAAATTAGTGGCTTACAACCACTCAGAGAAAACACCAACATTGGACAAGCAGTGGTGGATAATGTTACCAACCAACAAGTGATTGTCAACCAACTGCAGTTGATTTCTCTTTGGAATGATTTCTTCATCATCCACCCTGGTATTGCATTGTTGGGAGAGGGTCATTGCTGTTATCATCATCATTTCAGGTGATGGCTGTCGATACGTAGATCTCATTATCAGTGATCAAATCCGCCGAATGTGGTACAAATAGTGAAAGCCTCCCAAGGGTGAATCCCAAAACTAATAAAATGCATACACACACAAGCAGCTGACAAATGGATGACCATCAGCGTTGCTATATCAAAGCCTTTTCGATCGAAACGGATGTGAAATTATACTCATTGACTCGATGTGGTTCATTTTTTCATGATGTCAATTCACATCCCCAATGCATTGCTACTGTGCTGGTTGATTAAAGGTTCAAGTTGATATTGTATCAATAGTATTCCATGGTTTTGCTTGGTTGACGTATTTGATGGTTACCCCCTGGTAATCTAACATAGCAATGGAACATCCACCGATTCTTGATGGTTTCCCAAAAGTTTCTCCATAAAAGATCGGGATAATCCAGCATTTATAGCTAATTTTTGCTGATTTCCCATTACCATGTTGGATTGCCAAAGGGTGGCTCCCTTTAAAAACCGCTATGATTAGGTGCCTTTCCATTCTAAATCACCATTTTTTGGGGGTAGCCTCTGGTAAATTAGCCTGGCAATGGAAAATCTACCATTTATATAGCTGATTTCCCGGGTTCCCCTTAAACAATGATAGTTGTATAGGTACCGCCATTTATGAACAACCCCAGCTCATCCTGGATGCTTCCGTCTCGAGCAACCGCACTTCACTAGCATGGTGGCCGTCCAACCCGCTGGAATCCACAGAATGGCGCACATCAAAACACGGCCTCAGGAATGATTGGCACCGTGCAGAAAAATGAGGCTAGTGATGGTTATTTACAAGGTGGGGCCCCTGCCTACAAGTTGCTTGAGAAGATATTTAAATATAGTTAGATCTGCCGTAGATAGACCCGCTTACAATTGGGTATATATTTCAGAAAACATCTTTTCAAACAGTCAATCAAACGCATCTAAAGCAATACATAGATAACTATAGCTATGCGTCTTCCACATGCATTACAAGTCAGTGCGAAAGCCTATAGTTGGATTGAACTGAACATAACTGAGGTCAAAATGAAGGGTCAATCCAAAAGTAGGATGCACCTCAATTATGTTCGGTTATGTTGGGCCACCATGCTAGCTATGTTCAGCAAACCGATGGTTGGTCAATTACACACCAAAAGACGGTATTGCGCACACGTGCGTGGCGTCAGCGTGTGATGCACTTGTGATGCACATGCGATGCACCCAAAGGAGCATCAACGGGTGGCGCATGGTATGCGAGCACGTGAACTGCCATGTCGCTCCTTGGCTGATGGCTCAGTAATGGCTAAGGGCTGGGCTACTTGATGGTTCATGATTCCAAAAAATAGTCAGATATTAAAGAATAATATCTAGTCATTGGTTCAATGATGATGGATTAATGGCAAATTGGTGATTGATAGGAGCTGATTGGTAATTCATGACTATTTCACGGTGGATGGATGGCTAATGGGTCCTTGTTGTCCTGGAGTGCCTAACATCTTGACTTCTCATGAAATGACCATCTTTGAGCAAGGTCGATTCTGTGATTAAGAATGTTCAATGCAATGATACTGCTTAACAACTTTTTATCGCTATTCACAATCCTCAAGCATCAATATCGACCCTTCAAATCAAACACCCTCAACCCCTATCAGCCATTCACAAACCATTTATTCAACCATGAAAAACGGTGCCGAACCACCTCTTCAACCATCATCAAACCTTTACTTCCACTATCTTGTGTCTTGAAACCATCACTTCAACCATCAAATCTATCCGAAATTCTACTTGAAACCATCACTTCAACATACTCCAATCACTAGTTAATCTCAAATTCGACTATCTAAACCATCACTTAAACCATCAAGATTATCCACAATTCCTTTTGAAACCATCACTTCCATCACTTAAAGCCAAAACTTTAACATACTACAACCATCAAATTTATCTAAAATCAAAAATGAAACATTGAGATCCATATGCGATCATTCAAATCATTAACTGATCCAAAATTACACCATTTTCACCGTTCTTGTCACGGTTCACCAGCCGCCCCTGGATGGTTTAGGCCCCCACCATCCCAGCCGGCGAAAACGCCGCGCTCCCAGGGCGAATTCATGGCACGAACCTGGTAGGAATTCTTCCACGAGTTGCCGATACATCTGAAGAATCAGGCCGCGAATGCTACGTTGACAAATGCATGGGTGAATCTACCATTTATATGGATTAATGCCCCTGTTTTCCTTGATAGTTTCTAGCCTTGCTTTGTGAATCTACCATTGCCAGTGGTACGAATCTTTATCAGAAAAAAATCAGGTGATACCGAATCCAAGTGCTCCAAACGCCTTCTGAGAAGTTGTGTGACCCCCACCTCAGCACCGGGGGCATGATACGAACCCTCACATCAGCAACGTTTCGGAGACCCGTGCAATGCCTCCCAACCACTTGACCACCCCGTGAACAACCACCCATCCCATAGTCGCTATCTAGGGGGATGCCATGGGCCATGCCATGGGCCATACCAAGCCACCAGTAATCAGAACTATTGGACATCACTTGCCCAGGATTAAGCATGATTGTTGTTTGTCCTATCTTGATTGACCAGCACTCACCATCATCAATCAAAAATAAACACCTTCAGAATCTGGTCAATTGACGGCTTAATGCAATTATCCACAAACTGCATCGAGCATCGGGTTAAGAAAAATTGTTTTTATACTGCCAGTTGACACTGACAGAGTATCAACACACTGAATTCGTGGTAGCTCCTCGTTCGTGTCCCCTTTCAAGGGCCAAAGCCCGGTACACCCCTGGCTCCAGCCGCAGCTCCCTCTTCAGCACCAGCCTCGCCTCCGGGTCTAGAATGAACAGAGGGACGACCTCGGCCGATTTCCCAAGGGCAACTCCCAGCTGCACCAACGAGTTGCTCGTGCTTGATGGTACATGGGGACTGACATTGGGTCGAACATGCTTGGTAGGTGGTGAGTAGGACAGTGTTTCATTCACTCAGTTACTTTAGAATCCGAGTCATCGCTCTATATGTGGGACATGGTGGGACGCCGGATGATGAAGATGAAGCTGTGAGTATCAACAACTGTGGTGTGGGCTGTGTCTCAAAGCTGATTGCTGAATGGTGCTCATGCGGTTGGCTGATCCCAGAGGTGTTGCTTCTCCCATAGGTCCCAGCTCACGATGGCTAAGCCAAGGTGACGGACATGTTCGGTAGCAGAATTTATGCATGTGGCAACTTGCCAACTCGCCTTTGGTTGATGCTACTGCCATACAAAACTGCAGGACCCTCCAGGATTCTCCAAGTACTAGCAGCCAATCTTCTCGGAAAACTAGTCCATCATCATTTCAAATCTCTCAACAAAAGTGGTGGAGGACAAGTAGCAAGTACTGGGGATGCGATGACTTCCAAAAGTCATAACTAGGGATCCAGTTACAAATGTGAACCAGGGCAGCCCCCGATAAAACGCGGCACCACGTTGCTGGTTCCTCTGGGGCTACTCCCAGCTGAACACCGGCATTGCAGCTGATTGGTCCTCGTTGTGGTTGCAAGTCTAAATACCGACTGTGCAGAAGGGGCTGATTTTTGGGGTTCAACCACCTCGAAATCTATTTGGAGCACTCACGGATGATTAACAAAAACATGATTTACCCCAATCACCATGGTGTTCCATGATTCCTTGCTTTTCACGATGGTTTTACCACAAACTATGGTTTGGTGGGTGAGATGAACCGATGGACCATGGTTTTGCCACCATCATTTCTCATACGCCATGATTGACCACCTTGGGCCCCATTTCACCATGTTATAACCCGTATCTGGAAAGGATCACCCTGACTTTGGAGACCAAAAACCCACCTTCTTTCGAGCTGCCCACGGCCACCACGCTTCATCTCACCACCGCCCCACCAAGGCCATCCTCCCCAGCCATTTCCCGCCACCATGATCTGGGTCGTTGGACGAAGACCAGGAAGGAATTCACCAACACTTCGCCCAAAAGCAGTTGCGCCTCAGGTGCTTGGTATCCTCGTTGGTGCAGCTGCTACTGTTACGTGCAGCTGGGGTTAGGTCACCATGGATACAAAGCCTATAAGGTATAGCTGAATTTTCCCCTAGAAACCCTGGTTTGTGAGAACTAAGTGGGGGTGCACATCCAAGTATGGTGCTTACAAGTCAGCTAATTGGTGCTTATAACCCCTTGGAAAAAGATATGCGCAAGTCTGCTAGCCAAGCATTTGGTAATACTGGGGTACCATGCCCTAGCCTTCCACATACCGCTTGTAATAGGTAACCGGGCCCCAACAACAACGGTAGAAACAGCTGGCTACCTACTATTTCAAGGTGACTTGAAGCATAGGGATGGTCAAGCCATGGGTAACCATCGGCACCATGGGTGAAATGATGGTCAAGAGTCCATATTGGCTACTTAATCATGGTTAATGCGCTATTGTAGTGATTCGATGGCCAACTAATGGTCGATAATGATTAGTGGTGGCTCAGAATGGTCAATGATGGTTAGCAGTAGTTAATTACAAATGGTGAATACTGGTTCAAACAAATGATTTGCTTCATGGAACGCCAGGCCGACAAACATCAAACAGCACTCCGGGAGTCCAATCCATAGACCTCCAGCGATGTAGCGGAGCTCCAAGCCCAGCGCCGCGCCTTCTGTTCATGGAGCTGGGCGTTTTTCTTCAGAAACTTTTCCACTAAAAGGGCTCCCAAACCTCAGGATCCGCAACCATCCGCGAGGTAGAGCAGTCTAGCAAGACTCATGGTGACATCCATCCGCCGTTGGTTATGATTTTTTTGGTTTTTTGTGGCAGGAAATGAAAGGAATCCACCATCTGTGATGAGGTGGTGCTATCATCTGCTGAGGGAACCGTGCGTGCTTTCTTTTACCGTTCACCTATAGACATGCACAAACCTCATTTCGGGAGTCAACGTCTGACAAGTCAAACAAATGATGTCTCATGCTGTTGCCTGATACGCCCTGATGGGGTCCCGATACTCTGTTCATTCAGGTTCTCAAAATTGGAGACACCCTAAAACATCCAGTGTTTACTGTTTTTTAGCAATAGACCATTTGGTAGTTTCTCAAAATAGGGGACCCCCCAAATCCATCAATAGTCATAGCAATAAACCAACCATTATTGGGGTCCCCTATTTTGAGAAACAGCCATTTATTCTTTGGGGCAACCCGATTGTGTTGAGAAGCCACCACCATATCCAAAACTTGCACGAAAGATCTCCCATGGCTGTAGCACACCCCAGCTGCTATCCCAAGCCATGACCCCCCCCCACAGTGGGCCGTAGCCCGCAGCCCAGGTCCAGGTACCCATTGGTGATAGGTGGGGGCTTGACCTGGCTTGCCATATCCAACAATAAGCACTGCGACACCTGGGCTTGTCAGAGAAAATGGTCGCACTTGACCTGGGCTTCCCTCCAGGCACGCCAAGAGCATCCCAAGCAAAGCGCTGCTCGAAAATGTTCGATTCTTTCAAGTACCAAGTGGTCACCCATCAGCCAGGCAATCGATTAAGCAGTTTGCCACCTGTACCGGGCTCCGCAGCCCTAAGGATCCCAACAATTAAAACATATGGAGCCAAAAACCAAGAGGATTCCAACAAATTCGATCCTGCCGCGAGGCTGGGATAGACGTCGCCGGGTCATCCGTGCGGCAAGTGGCAATCTAGCTGGGGATGGTTCTGAGGTGAAAAGTTCACATGTTTGTTTCTAACTTTTTTCAATGATTTGCCTATGGCATCCAAAGAAACTATGCAAAAAATGCTGGGTCCTTCAAAGTCACATACAAACAAACCTGTCCTCTCAAAAACGTACCTGCTGAATGGCTATGGTTGAATTTGTGGACCCAATTCTGTGTTTGTTTGGTGCCAGCATCAGGCAAAAATTACCTAAAAAAATACAATGTCCAAATGCAAACCAGAAGTTACCCTGGTTGATTTACCTCATTTTACTCATCAATACCAACCCTGGATTAATGCTGATGAACAAAACATGGTTGATTCATAAACCCCTGGTTAAACCCATGGCTTATGAATCAGGGGTTAACGTGAAGCAGGACCATTTTTCGATGCCAAAAATGATGAATTCTGAATCTTTGCTCAGGACTGGAAGCGGATGCTCCCGTAAAACCCAACTGGTAGTGACCTGGGAAAGGATGAGTCCACTGGTGTTCATGGTGAATGATGGCTTACAATGCCCACCTGACAAGGATTTGTAAGCCAACTTCTGAGCATTCAAGCATGGAACACATTGGAAAACAGCAAGGGCAAGGACCAACAAATTGCCTAGGTTTTTTGTGCTCATGTTGGCATTTTTGGTTTTGTATGGTTTTGTATCCCAGGGTGTTCTTGTGAGTAAGACCTCATCAATCAAGCAACCAAAGGCTTTAGTATCCATGCAATCAGTTCTGTGCACAAACAATGTTCCTAAGTCTTCAAAGCTTTTCTGAACATATACAACTTGTGAAAAGACGTTTTGAATTCGTGCGGCCAATATCTACTCTAACCAAGGACATTGCAATGTTTCGTCTGGCAAATTCTGGTGACCACATTCGCTCAGCTAGCCATTGTGTCAGAACCCGGGGATGCTACCATCACTACCAACACCAATGGCTGATCATGGCGAATCCCTTTCGGTACACTGAACCTTTAGTTAAAAATGGCCCTTAAATCCATTAAAACAATGGTTTGCGGCGCAATCCCGGGGTTAAATGATTCCAGATTTTTCCCCCTTAACCCCTACTAATCCCTATGAGATTCCCTAATACTCGCGTATCCCTATAAAAATCCCTACGGATCCCTACCACATCCCCATGGTAAGCTGAAAACTCCAAGATCACCATCCCCCCACCATCGCCTTCTTGGGGACCAGGAGGTTTCGACCTGCGTCTCGGCTCTCGTTGTGAGGATGGAGGTGAATGAAGGACCAGGTGTACCCTCGGAATTTCCATGGCCAATGGCGGCTACTTATTGGGGGATAAACAAAGCCCTCATTTCACCTGAGCAAACAATGTCTTCTAATTACGGTGAGCGAACAAAACGTGTAAGATGCAGTGGCTGTTGGCATCCCGGGGTATATACTACAATTTGGTTACACCCCTCGTTGTAGCTCCAGCTGGCTCCCCCTTTCAAGGGCTACAGGGATACCTCTGGCTCCGTATGGGTTTTGTCGAATCGTGCGGAGTAACAGCTTTGTTCCTGGCTGAGTCCACTGCTGTGATGCCCCCTCTGTTTGATAAATTTGATTCTTAAGCCAACCATTCCACCAGAACCGGTATGAACTGGTACCCTGGTTCACCTGCAACTGGTCGTTCAACATGGTAACCTTCCGGTCCCAGGCATCAAATCTTTTTGCCGCACGGTGCTCCAGCACGTCCTCCTACGAGTCTCCTCGGTGTTCACAGCACAGCTCCAGCGTTGGCGCAGCGACTTGGGCGGCGGTCGCTGCGAGCGCGCGACGTCTTCTCGTGGTGCCTGGCAGCTCCGTTGTTGGGCCGAGTTCGTGGTGCCATCCATGGACGTAGAAAGTCACCACTCCTGGGAGGCAGCTGTGACCCATGGGGCGCAGCAAGCTTCGTATTGACAAAACTGTAACCCTTCTGCAAGTTGAGGATCCATAAAATTCAGCCTCCGATCACTATTGAATCTATCTATAAATCTATATACAAACCTAGAAAATAAATCAAAAACATCTAACATATATGAATTCATTTACATATCAATTGAAACCCAAAAAAACTACATCCATTATTTCAGCCTCCAATCACCCACTCATTAGCACCAAAAAAACATCCATCACCACGTGCCCCGCGACGTCCCAGGTTCTCACTTGGCATCGTCCCAGGCCACGGTGCCCATGGCACGGTGCAGCGGCATGGCGTCCTCACGCGACACGTCGCCTGCGTCCCGACGGCGTCGGGGCTTGGAGCTTGGGCAAATCTGGCAGGAAATGGAGTGGTGGTGATTGATGGCTAGTGATTGATGGTGATGAGGATGAGGATTGATGATGAGGATGATGATGATGATGATGAGGATGATGATGAGGATGAGGATGAGGATGAGGATGATGATGATGATGAGGAGGAGGATGAGGATGAGGATGAGGATGAGGATGAGGATGAGGATGAGGATGAGGATGAGGATGAGGATGAGGATGAGGATGAGGATGAGGATGAGGATGAGGATGAGGATGAGGATGAGGATGAGGATGAGGATGAGGATGAGGATGAGGATGAGGATGAGGATGAGGATGAGGATGAGGATGAGGATGAGGATGAGGATGAGGATGAGGATGAGGATGAGGATGAGGATGAGGATGAGGATGAGGATGAGGATGAGGATGAGGATGAGGATGAGGATGAGGATGAGGATGAGGATGAGGATGAGGATGAGGATGAGGATGAGGATGAGGATGAGGATGAGGATGAGGATGAGGATGAGGATGAGGATGAGGATGAGGATGAGGATGAGGATGAGGATGAGGATGAGGATGAGGATGAGGATGAGGATGAGGATGAGGATGAGGATGAGGATGAGGATGAGGATGAGGATGAGGATGAGGATGAGGATGAGGATGAGGATGAGGATGAGGATGAGGATGAGGATGAGGATGAGGATGAGGATGAGGATGAGGATGAGGATGAGGATGAGGATGAGGATGAGGATGAGGATGAGGATGAGGATGAGGATGAGGATGAGGATGAGGATGAGGATGAGGATGAGGATGAGGATGAGGATGAGGATGAGGATGAGGATGAGGATGAGGATGAGGATGAGGATGAGGATGAGGATGAGGATGAGGATGAGGATGAGGATGAGGATGAGGATGAGGATGAGGATGAGGATGAGGATGAGGATGAGGATGAGGATGAGGATGAGGATGAGGATGAGGATGAGGATGAGGATGAGGATGAGGATGAGGATGAGGATGAGGATGAGGATGAGGATGAGGATGAGGATGAGGATGAGGATGAGGATGAGGATGAGGATGAGGATGAGGATGAGGATGAGGATGAGGATGAGGATGAGGATGAGGATGAGGATGAGGATGAGGATGAGGATGAGGATGAGGATGAGGATGAGGATGAGGATGAGGATGAGGATGAGGATGAGGATGAGGATGAGGATGAGGATGAGGATGAGGATGAGGATGAGGATGAGGATGAGGATGAGGATGAGGATGAGGATGAGGATGAGGATGAGGATGAGGATGAGGATGAGGATGAGGATGAGGATGAGGATGAGGATGAGGATGAGGATGAGGATGAGGATGAGGATGAGGATGAGGATGAGGATGAGGATGAGGATGAGGATGAGGATGAGGATGAGGATGAGGATGAGGATGAGGATGAGGATGAGGATGAGGATGAGGATGAGGATGAGGATGAGGATGAGGATGAGGATGAGGATGAGGATGAGGATGAGGATGAGGATGAGGATGAGGATGAGGATGAGGATGAGGATGAGGATGAGGATGAGGATGAGGATGAGGATGAGGATGAGGATGAGGATGAGGATGAGGATGAGGATGAGGATGAGGATGAGGATGAGGATGAGGATGAGGATGAGGATGAGGATGAGGATGAGGATGAGGATGAGGATGAGGATGAGGATGAGGATGAGGATGAGGATGAGGATGAGGATGAGGATGAGGATGAGGATGAGGATGAGGATGAGGATGAGGATGAGGATGAGGATGAGGATGAGGATGAGGATGAGGATGAGGATGAGGATGAGGATGAGGATGAGGATGAGGATGAGGATGAGGATGAGGATGAGGATGAGGATGAGGATGAGGATGAGGATGAGGATGAGGATGAGGATGAGGATGAGGATGAGGATGAGGATGAGGATGAGGATGAGGATGAGGATGAGGATGAGGATGAGGATGAGGATGAGGATGAGGATGAGGATGAGGATGAGGATGAGGATGAGGATGAGGATGAGGATGAGGATGAGGATGAGGATGAGGATGAGGATGAGGATGAGGATGAGGATGAGGATGAGGATGAGGATGAGGATGAGGATGAGGATGAGGATGAGGATGAGGATGAGGATGAGGATGAGGATGAGGATGAGGATGAGGATGAGGATGAGGATGAGGATGAGGATGAGGATGAGGATGAGGATGAGGATGAGGATGAGGATGAGGATGAGGATGAGGATGAGGATGAGGATGAGGATGAGGATGAGGATGAGGATGAGGATGAGGATGAGGATGAGGATGAGGATGAGGATGAGGATGAGGATGAGGATGAGGATGAGGATGAGGATGAGGATGAGGATGAGGATGAGGATGAGGATGAGGATGAGGATGAGGATGAGGATGAGGATGAGGATGAGGATGAGGATGAGGATGAGGATGAGGATGAGGATGAGGATGAGGATGAGGATGAGGATGAGGATGAGGATGAGGATGAGGATGAGGATGAGGATGAGGATGAGGATGAGGATGAGGATGAGGATGAGGATGAGGATGAGGATGAGGATGAGGATGAGGATGAGGATGAGGATGAGGATGAGGATGAGGATGAGGATGAGGATGAGGATGAGGATGAGGATGAGGATGAGGATGAGGATGAGGATGAGGATGAGGATGAGGATGAGGATGAGGATGAGGATGAGGATGAGGATGAGGATGAGGATGAGGATGAGGATGAGGATGAGGATGAGGATGAGGATGAGGATGAGGATGAGGATGAGGATGAGGATGAGGATGAGGATGAGGATGAGGATGAGGATGAGGATGAGGATGAGGATGAGGATGAGGATGAGGATGAGGATGAGGATGAGGATGAGGATGAGGATGAGGATGAGGATGAGGATGAGGATGAGGATGAGGATGAGGATGAGGATGAGGATGAGGATGAGGATGAGGATGAGGATGAGGATGAGGATGAGGATGAGGATGAGGATGAGGATGAGGATGAGGATGAGGATGAGGATGAGGATGAGGATGAGGATGAGGATGAGGATGAGGATGAGGATGAGGATGAGGATGAGGATGAGGATGAGGATGAGGATGAGGATGAGGATGAGGATGAGGATGAGGATGAGGATGAGGATGAGGATGAGGATGAGGATGAGGATGAGGATGAGGATGAGGATGAGGATGAGGATGAGGATGAGGATGAGGATGAGGATGAGGATGAGGATGAGGATGAGGATGAGGATGAGGATGAGGATGAGGATGAGGATGAGGATGAGGATGAGGATGAGGATGAGGATGAGGATGAGGATGAGGATGAGGATGAGGATGAGGATGAGGATGAGGATGAGGATGAGGATGAGGATGAGGATGAGGATGAGGATGAGGATGAGGATGAGGATGAGGATGAGGATGAGGATGAGGATGAGGATGAGGATGAGGATGAGGATGAGGATGAGGATGAGGATGAGGATGAGGATGAGGATGAGGATGAGGATGAGGATGAGGATGAGGATGAGGATGAGGATGAGGATGAGGATGAGGATGAGGATGAGGATGAGGATGAGGATGAGGATGAGGATGAGGATGAGGATGAGGATGAGGATGAGGATGAGGATGAGGATGAGGATGAGGATGAGGATGAGGATGAGGATGAGGATGAGGATGAGGATGAGGATGAGGATGAGGATGAGGATGAGGATGAGGATGAGGATGAGGATGAGGATGAGGATGAGGATGAGGATGAGGATGAGGATGAGGATGAGGATGAGGATGAGGATGAGGATGAGGATGAGGATGAGGATGAGGATGAGGATGAGGATGAGGATGAGGATGAGGATGAGGATGAGGATGAGGATGAGGATGAGGATGAGGATGAGGATGAGGATGAGGATGAGGATGAGGATGAGGATGAGGATGAGGATGAGGATGAGGATGAGGATGAGGATGAGGATGAGGATGAGGATGAGGATGAGGATGAGGATGAGGATGAGGATGAGGATGAGGATGAGGATGAGGATGAGGATGAGGATGAGGATGAGGATGAGGATGAGGATGAGGATGAGGATGAGGATGAGGATGAGGATGAGGATGAGGATGAGGATGAGGATGAGGATGAGGATGAGGATGAGGATGAGGATGAGGATGAGGATGAGGATGAGGATGAGGATGAGGATGAGGATGATGATGATGATGATGATGATGATGATGATGATAGTCCATCGCAACCAAGCTTAGAGCCGACTTGCGAACTGCTTTGAAGCAAAAATCAGGTAATCACCACTGACCATCGACACCAGCTTAATCTAACAAAAGAGGAGCTCATCAAACTCACAGGACTCACAGGCTCAGCATCACTGCTGTCACATGCTCAGTTATGGTTGGTTTAATCAACCAACATTCCCAAATTCAGGGCAAATAAAGCATGCTTAAAACCATCATCATCAGCCAGTGATGGATACGATGTTCCAGTGAAGACGGGCATCCAAACCACCCTTCAACCGGGGAACAATCGAAGTACTTATCCTCGATGATGCGCTTTGCTTCTTCGCGGTGCTTGGAGTCCAGGTGCATCTTCACAAATTCCGCGCCACGGAAGAGCTTGGAACACAACCTCGAGCGGCTGTGGGCTCTCGAATTTCGAGTTGGCCGCAGGAAAAATACAGCTGATGACTCATGGTGATTACCTAAGGGATCATCATTCAGACTATCAAATCCATCATGAATGACTGACCCACTGAAATTGGGACTTGACTGACATTCACTATGGTCGAAAAATCGGGTTCAGCAATGATTACGTAACTCTGACGCGGACAAGAATCAATGGACAATTGTAGCAGGAAATCTTTCAATAAGCCCTTCATTTCGGTTGATAAATTACCGAATATTCATGCTTAGAATGGCAGTAGCCTCTTGATATAAATCCTCTGTGAATGAATGAGGATGGGGGATGATGGGGGGAAATATCAGGAAGGACGGCTTATCCATTCAACTGATGCATCCTGGGGTCAAAGTTCTTGCATATTCTTGCTAAAGCTCCAGCAAGCTGATGCTGATGTTGAGAAACAAAGAAACATGAATTTCGAGTTGGAACATTACCGATGAAACCTGGTCCATGACCATCAGTTGCTATATGTGTACCTTCAAGGAGTCAACATCTCCATCAATCATCCCACGTGCAAAAACGAACCCGCAGAGAGTCTACACAATCTCTCAATTACCTGATAAACAAATGCATTCAGTATGTGTACCTTGACCCTCAAAACCCCTGAAAAGTCCAAAAATAGTCCCGTTTGTACCGAAAATCAAGGACAACAGAGATCCCAGGTACTTATATTGCGGGATTCTTCATCTATTTTCACGGGGTAATAGGCTGAAAATCCACAAATCGAACCTCCACCATACCTTCTATACATCACTATACCTTGGTTTTCCAAAGGTCCAGGTACACCCACGCCCAACCTACCCAGCATACCACCCCCACCGGTCGCGGCCAGGCCGCTGGCACCGAAACTTGGCTCCAGCGACCTCCTGGATGAAGGCGTCGCACCAGGAGAGGTCCACTTCACCGCTGGGGTACCTGGGTGACGGGCCCTGCGGCCGCAGCTGGATGGCCTACCATGGCCTGCCTGGGCCCTGAACATCTCCAGGGGTTACTGCCAGGGTAGACCTTAGATATCCAGGTAGACTAACCCTAGTAGGTCCATAAAATATGGTTGTAACCTGGTAGATCTTGGTTGGCCACTGGTTCTAACAATTGTGGGCCATACCAGGTGACACCTCCAGGTGGCTCTATCCATAATTTCTATTGGCTAACTGGTTCTCTCTCTCCATCCCCGTCCCAATAGGCTAGCCGGAGGCTGCGAGCTCGTGGCACTACTGAGAGCAACAGTTCAGCCAACGATCTATCTTCGTTATTTATGTGTATCATCTCATTCCCAGATCGACTATAAGTGTTGGCTGTTATCCCTATTGACTTAAGCAACTGCGTGCCCTAGGGCAGGGAAAACCTTGAAGGTAAAAAACCCTGCACAAAATAATGAGCTCGACTGCCTATTGCAACTGAAAGCATTGAGTTAAGCTCGAAACCATTACCCATTCCCATCCAACCAGCAGCTGCCAGCAGCTACCAGCACTGCTCCCTGGACGACCGCACTGCTGCTGAAAGACCCCGCATCTGGTGCAGAGATGTTCAGCTCAGCCGTGCGCTTGCGCAAGTCCTAGCGAGCCACCCATGGATCCGACAGTGCGCGGGGAGATACGGGGGGACCCCATCAGTGACTGCTAGTCTTGGGGTAACCATTGGCTATGCTAGATCCAACTACTGCAAATAGTTGAATGACTTACATAAATCATAAGATGTAACTAGGTGGGGCACACCACCTTGAACCAAATGTCACCCTAAGCATTTCCCAACTCCAACAAACAGCTGCTCCCGGTGCATGGTTCCATCACCGGCTGCTGGGCTGCTGCTGGTCCTCGATCTTACCATGCAGCTGGGTCAGCTCCAAGCGAAGCGCGCAGCGCTGCTTGTCCACCTCCACCAGACCTCGGGCCGCTGCGGCTGTGGCCCTTTAACGTGGCAACCCCATGGGCGAAGCTTAGAGAAGTCATACAGGGTGGGGCCCTCACGAAAGCGATGTGTTGGCTTAGAACTAGGGTAAATACGACTATAGGCAAATAGTAGATACAACTATCATTCAACAGCTCCAGCCCACAATCATTAACAACCATCGAGCTACAGTCAACTAGTCCAAGAAAACACACGACTTACGTAGCTACGCGGCACAGCATGGCTTTGCTGCCGCGGCTAAGCCACGCTGCGCGGCCAGGTCCTCGGCCTCCTTGACGCGGCGGTGCTGGTCGTCGTCGAAGCGCAGCAGCTCCGGCGGCGGCTTCACCTCGGACCTGGGCGCCGGGGCGAGCGCCCGCGGGGGCGCCCCCGGGGGTGGCCGTGGTGGGATCTCCTGGGGGGGGCCTGGGGGTGGGGCTTTGAAGGTGGGGGATGGCTTGGGATTTGGTAAATTTTGGGGATGGTTGGGTGAACCTTGGGGAGGAGATGTTTGATAGATGCTTGGTTCGCAAATGTTCGATGGTTGAAGTTGAGTGGGTTCGAAGGTGGAAATTGCCAATGGAAGAACTGATGGCTCGCTGATGAAGGTTTTGAATGATGGACCAATCCGAGGAGGTCAAACCTGTGATGGTTAACTATAATAAACTGACAGACAAAAACGAGGATCAGTTGACGAGTAACCACTCAATGTCAGTACACCAAATGATGGACCACTGGCTATGTCATCAATATCATCAATGGTAGTTCGACAATGGAGTCCAGTAGATGATCGGCCAATATCATCAACCCTTCGTTATCGTCAATATCATCAACCCTTGGCTTGCCAATGATTCCAGTCAATAATGTTGGTAAGCCAAGGCTTGACTACGGCAACCATTGCTGGTGGACGGATAGTGGTAAGCTGTGGCCATGACAAAATATTGCTTAAACCACTCAACCACTAAAACAATCATCCAATCAACAATTTCATCACTTCAATCTCTCATAGCCATTCATCAAAAAATAAAACAAAATCATTAATTAACCTTTCCCTAGCCCCAAGGCCTAACCCACTTGTCAACCATTATTAACTGATTATCAACCTATCCATTACTGAATCTTCATAAGCTACTCATAAAACCATTAGATATCAACTTATCCTCACTATCCTAACCCACAGATCCTCCTAACCCACAAGGTGGGCCCCCCTAGTTATAAGTTGAATTAGGAGCCATTTAACTCTAGTGATATCTACCATTACTGGTAGTTACCCTAGTTATAAGCCAACTTAGCTAACTAAGGGGGCCCACATTGTACCAATAGCTGGTCAAAACCCCGTACCCCTGGTTCCCCTATTGTAAACATTGTTTTCCTATTATCGCTTGGTTAATAACCATCTTTATTGGTAAGTTAATATTGACCCATAGCATAGTGATATCTAGCATAACCCACGGATCCTCAGCCGCCACATGGCCGCCCTCACCGCAGCCACGTCGCAGTTGTATCTCCTCCTGCTGCGCAATGTCGCGCAGCCGCGCCAAAGCCCCACCCATGGAGGGCCGCAACGAGGGATCCGCTACGCAGCCTCGGTGGCGCGCGGGGGCCACGGCGGGCCGGGCTCCCCTGGGGGCCTGGGGCTACCCCTAGTGGCTCCCAAGTGGCTGCCCGGCGCCAAGCCGAGCTTAGCCCAAGATGTTGGGTGAATTTGGATATCATGTCAGTGCGATGAATGGCGCTGATTTTTTTGGCAACTGCATGATTTTGAAGCTAACTATAGGGGTTGTTTATGGTATATAAGCCTGCTTAAATCAACATGCGTTGGATCAGAACAGCTAATCACGACAACATCACCATCCAAGTAACAGAATGGTACCTTTCACAGCTTCGAACATAAATCTCCACAGCAAGGGGTATGACACCGAAAAAATAGGGTTCTGACTCCGAAAACGGTGGTTTTTGGAGCGGCAAGACCCCAACAAAACAACTTGCCCCGCCCTGGGGGTCTTCTGAACAAAAACTCCCAACAACTTGGAGCTTTTGGGTCTAAACTCGATCTTAACTCCCAAAAAAGCGCATCAAAAAGCCACCAACCTCAACCACCCTTCACCAGCCATCCCTGGTCATCACCAGCCCCCCCCCGGCCATCCCCCGGCGGCCCTCCCGGGGCGCGGCCAACCGAGCGTCACTGCGCGATGAGTTCCGCGCAGCATGGGGGCACCGTGCTGGGCAGCTGCGGCAGCTGCCCGGCCGCCTTGGCGCCCGGCAGCTTGGCGGCGGGGATCTCCTGCGCCGTGGTCGAAGGTGCCGTGGGAGTCAGGGTGATCTGGGTGGTGGTGCGAACAGCCACCTATGGACTTGACTAGTTGACTAGTGGTTAAGAATGGTTTATAAGCATAGCTGGTTGGTGGTGCGAACAGCCACCCCCGATGGATGATGGTTTTGGATGGTGGTTTTGGATGATAGTTTGGAGTTGATATTCTGAAATGACGGTTTGTTGTTAATGATTGTGTGGTTCCGATCTTGGTTTTGTTAATGGTGGTTTATAATGGTTATGTGATTGGAATGATGGTTTGAATGGTGGTTAATGCTGATTGGTTGGTGGGTGGTTTTTTTTTTGGTGATTTATGGCGGTTTATGGTGGTTGTTAATGCTGATTGGCTGCTGGCTGTTTTTTTACTTGGTGATTTATGGCGGTTTATGGTGGTTGTATGCTTCCAATGATGGTTATGCTGATGGTTGATTGGTGATTCTTGCTATTGATTGGTCACCAGTCCAACTGGAGCTGTGCTACCAGCAGTCAACATAATGTGCCATCTGAGCAGGTTAGCAATGCCACTGCGATCACCTGCTGGTTCACATCACTTCCTGCTGGTACAAGGTAGGCCTTCCCAGTCATGACTTGTATAAGAATTGCTATTTAACAAGCTAGTCATATGTACTATTTGCCTCGCAGTTCCCTGGTAGTTACCCAAACGTGGATTGACATGAGATACGTAAGTGGTTACTAACCACGGTTCTAATTCAAAGCTGCAAGCTACATTCTTCCTCGTTTTCGTTCCGACTCAGGAAAGCGTGCCAGCTCCAGATTTGGATAAACTCTTCTTACTAACTCAGCTCTTGCAAGAGTTTACATCTTTTCCAGAATCATTGAGGTCTGCTGAAGAAGTTGAGCGCCTGACCGTGTAATGAACTCAAAGTTTGGCCCCAGACTCCAATTTGAGCTTCGCAATTGGCTAGTGTGCAATGGGTGCAGCTCTTCTTATCATAAGGGTCCTAACCCACCACCTATAGCTCACCCACCTGGTTATATCCAATTACCTCCCGGTCCTGGAAAGGCAACTGCTTGGTCAGTAGCCTCGTCGCAGCCCATGGGGTGCAAGCCGTGGAAAACCAGGGTTTCACCATGAAAATCTTGGGAGTTTGTCAAGGTTAACGGGGTGTTTGTCAAATAGGGAACTCTTAAAAGGGGTTGGTTTGTTATTATAAATGGTTTATGTCAATCATGATTTGGGGGTACCCCATTTTGAGAACCAACCAACTAATAGTAGTTGATCAACTTCCAAGCGTAACCATAGAAATCATGGGAGCTGTTGGGGTTTTCA
The DNA here is from genome assembly GCA_009767595.1 of Symbiodinium kawagutii. NCBI lineage: Eukaryota > Dinophyceae > Suessiales > Symbiodiniaceae > Symbiodinium > Symbiodinium kawagutii. The sequence continues at coordinate 44,367 of VSDK01018224.1, forward strand.
CCATGAAATCTTCGTCTTCAACTATATGAACCATAGTAGATTCCCTTTGATGGTTAAAAAAGTGTTAACTCTATTTGGTAGGTTACCCATTTCACAATTGCGTAACTTACAAAATAGTTTCCAGGTTCATCTACCTGAAGTAACTTAAGAATGAACATAAGTTGAACTGGTCAATGTCGATTGCTACCTATCCTCAGCTATATAAAAAGTCAGTTGGTTACTTGCTCTTGTTCAGCTATATGTCAGAATATACCTTGCGACAAGGTGGCCCCCCCTTATAAGTTGATTAACAAGCCATTTAACTATAGCTATATCTATCACAACAAATTATTCGTTACCCTATAAGTTAGCTAACTAAGGGGTCCCACCTTGCTATAGGAACAAGCGACTGGATGATGGATATTCCCACCTTTTGGGTGGCAACCTGATACCAAAGCGTTGGTTGACGGTCAAGGTGGAGCCATCGAGCCCTGGATGTATCAACTCGTTGCTGCTTGTGGCACTTGGAGAAAATACCAACCAAGCAAGCAACCGACCAACTAAGCAACCCAAACCCAAACTGTCTAGAAAGTGGGGGATATAGAAATAATTTCAACCAGCACCTAGATGAACATCTTTCCGAAAAACGCTCCGGAGCATCTATCGTTGAACATCCCCAAATGATATGAAAAACATGAAGAACGAGTGGGTCCATGGCAAACATATCGGCGTATGCCATATAGCCTATTCCAACCTAAGCTCGGTCCCAGGCGCTCGAAAAAAATGATGGCGAAGGAATAGACATCGGCCTTCTCGGTTAAGCCGCCAGTCCAATGATCGAACATCTCCTGAGCAGTGCATCGAACTATTTTGGTTAGTTGGTACGTCGGCTGGTTGGCTGTTTGAGGGATCGTGTGGTTAGCTATCAAGTCAACTAGCCTGGTTTCCGAGGTTTATATGTTGGGATTGGTTGGTTTTCCTGGCTGAATAGGTGTAAGCAAAGGCTACGTGGCTGATGCGCGAGTTTGTTGTGTGTTTGACTCGGTGCCTCAGACTGTTGCCCCATCACACGAATGACTACCATAGTGAAACATGGTGTAGTGTAATCGCCCATGTTGAGGGCTTAAGGTGTTTGTGTAGATATGTGGTGATAACCGGATCACTTGTTGTTGTTTTTAACCAGTCCCAAAGCATAAGACAAAGATCATCTCCCAGCATCAGGACGGTGATGTTCTTGACAAACACTGAACTATTAAAACATATTGAAAGCACTGATCATTGACACTTGCTGGCCGTATGAAGGCCGATGCCGTTGAACAGAACACATCCTCCCAAACAACAACACAAAAAATGAAATGTGAAAACCCAATGTTTTCAATCCCAAACCATTTCAATCCAAAACGTTTTCAATTCCAAACCCAATGGTTTCCTTGACCCCAAACCCATCCAAACCCATCCAAATCCCCCAACCCCACCCGTGGGTCTCCACCGGTCTCCACGTGCCCCCAGGGTCCCCCACGGGTGGCGCCCACACGGGGCTCACTCCGTGGATGGTGGACTGCACATAGGTCGCGTCGCCGCGGATCTTCGCGAGGCCGAAATCACAAAGCTTCGCCGTCCACAGCGGGGCGCAAAGCACGTTGGGGCTCTTCCTGGGGTGGTGGATGGTTGGGGTGGTAAGGGGGGTTGACTAGTGGGTGGTTGGGGTGGTTGGGGTGGATAGGGTGGTTAGGGTGGATGGTTAATGCTTGAGGTAGTGGTTGATGCTTAAGTAGTGGTTGACGGTTGGTTAGGGGGTGGTTGATGGTCAATGGTGGAGGTTGGATGAGTGGATGGTTAGTTTGGGTGGTTGGCTAAGGGTTGGTGAACTCGCGGTGGATCTGATTGCCGACATGGGCAGTGGTTGACGAACGGATCCCAAGGTTGAGTAATGGTTGGTGAAGGGTGCTCTTGATGGTTAAGAAATGGTGAATCAATAGGATTAACTACTGGGATGAGTGATGATTACTGGTGGATCTCATGGTTGATTCATGGTTGGGGGGGTAGCTCATTCATGGTTCGTTTGTGGTTGCTGAGCGTGAGGGGGTTCATGGGATTACATGATGGATTGCTTTTGGATGATCTCTAAACTAATGAGGTTCTGTGAATCAGAGTGGTGGACTGATGGTTGATCAGGAAGGGTGATGGTCAGAGTGATTAGAGTGACTGATGATGATTGATGATTCTTATTGATGATGCTTCATGGCTGATGATTCTTGATCATCATTAATAATCGTCATCAACCATCATGGTGTCATTTCTAGTGTCTCATGGTAATTAATTGCTGATGACTGATGCTCCTTGATGGCTGCTCTTGGCTATGGTGAATCATATTGTTCAAGGATGGTCAATTCTACTTGTTCATCATGTTTACTGGTGGTGAGTCAAGCTTAATCTTATCTAATCGCAAGCTACTCAACTGCCTACCCACGTGACATGCTTGTGCAGTTGGCTCATCATGCTAGAGTGGAACATGACTAATGGTTGAAACCTCAGCCCTCCAGCCCGGTTTCCAAACACACATCTGCCAAACGGTAGTCACCAAGGGTTCTTGATCATCAAAATCCGTTGGGCTGATGCGGGCCCAGGGCAATAAGAAAAGTGACAAGCAGGAGAAGGAGTAGCCACTGTTGGCCGCCCGAAGTCCCATGTTGTGCATGTGGCACCGCTCAAAAACACTTATGTTCCTGAAAAATCAAAACCTGATTGTCAAAATAGGTGACAGTCAATATCACCAATCCATCATCGGTTTATCCATATTGTTTCCCCTTGTTAACTCTTCATCAGCATGGTCCAAATCCAACCTCAGGATGCTCAAAAAACCCGACGCAGGTTCCGACGCCGCCGGCTTCAAAAGCTGATGGCCCGGCCATGAGCCAAGTCTCAAGTCCAGGTGTAAGATGCGCTGGCCTAAAAGCGACGATCCGGGAAGATGGTGGCACAGGGCGTTAAGCCAACGAATGGAGTTTATAAGCATAGTTACAGCCAGCTTGGCAGTTGTATCTATAATCAGGTTATATCCAACTCATGGTTTATAAGCAAAGTTTTATTCAACTAATGGATTATCAGCATAGGTATAGCCAGCTTGTTAATAGTCAATAACAGGGGATAACAACTAGCAAGTATAGGGGACATACCACCTGCACAACCTAAAAATATGGCTATGGGTCAAGGCTTTGATCAACGAACGACAATGGTTTACTAGCTGGTTTAGCTGGTTCAAAATAGGGGATGATAACTAACAATTATAGGGGTATATACCAACTATGTGGCTGTGGGTCAAGATTAATGAGCCAACTAACGGGGGGATAATCACCAACAAAAATAGGCAAAAGGATGGTTTATTGATGATTGGGGAACCAGGCGTTTTGTCCCACAGCCACATCCGAACACGCCAGTGGTAGATGGGTGTCTTGCTTCAACAAAAGCATAGCTGACAACCATCAGCCACCCAGCAAAATAGCTAGCTGATGGATAATGGTGGTATATGGTTCAATGGTGTTCAATTTTCTTGTTTAATGGCGATTCATCACCACTCGCCCACCCACAAAAAACTATACACAACTTTCAAAAGCATCTTCGCGCAGCTTCCATGGGATTCAAAATGAGACACTTCGGACGGGGAATCTCAAACAAATTTGTGCCATCCCTACTCCTGCTCCAGATTATCCAAATTGCTCTCCCATATACCCCTGGCTCCGAACCGCTCCCCACACCAGCCAGCAAATGAACAAATGCTCTTCCGGTGCTGACCATCAAAAGTTGCTGGTTCTGATGGTCTCCTATTTGCCATAAGCACCTGGTCCAGCCTGTTGGCTGGCCATCAGTGGGGTCAGACTGCGCCCCGGCTCTGGGGCTACAATGGTTTTTGATGATGATTCATGATGATGGCTTGACTTCTTGAGGTAAGGCGACAAGCGTATGCTTTTGAAGTCTTTCTCTGGTGTGCCCAGGTAATAGCGGACGTGTTGGTTAAGGCATGGCTAAGGAAATGGGTTACTGATCAATGGCTTATAATATGGTACAATCGTTGGCAGCTACTGGATGACCAATGATGCCGGTTTGACTTCACCAGCCGAAACCCAGAGTCCATTGAAATGTCCAGCAGCAACCATCGATTGCGAGGGAGTTCCAGGACTGCAGAAGTTGACCAATCAGCCCCAAGGCGGCCATTCAGGCATTGTTAGCCGCCATTGCTCGCTATTATTGACTGGCATTATGTTGGCCGTTCATTCTTTGACATTTATTCACCATCATGAAGCATCATAAGCCATTATGGAGCTTCATCAGAACCCTTAAGCCCCCCCCATTTTACCAAACAAACCTTGATGAGAACCATTATATGTGAATCATCGGTTCTCCTGTTTGATTCATTATTGTCGTTGATGAATGCCAACAAACCATAAGCACCCATTGGCCACCCGTACACATCAACAATCAACAGAACCAAACAACCATGAAACAAGATCGTGACCATCACAACTCCACATCTACCACTCAGCCAGCCAAAAACCAGCAGCCGAACTCAACATCCTCAACCAACCAGTCAACTTCAACCCTCAAAAAATTCAGCCACTTGACTCAACCAGGCAGCTTCTTAGGTCCTTAGCTTTCCCTTTTCCCTACAAGGTGGGCCCCCTGAGTTAGCTAACTTGGGTTAGTTCACTGGGGTAACTACCAGTTATGGCAGTTATAGCTAAAGTCAAATGGCTTATTAATCAACTTATAGCCATTGTTAACCATTAGATGACCCTTATTGACCCCTATTAATCATGGTGAACCATCAGTTGAGATGGCTTATTCATCAACTTATAACGTTTGGGGGTCCCGGTCCCTTGTAGGGACCTGGCTCCACCACCAGCCATGGGTTTCGCGGCCAGGTAGCCGTGCAGGTACTGCACTCCCCGCGCCACGTCCAATGCGAAGGACAGCGCTTGGGGCAGCGTCAACGGCTTCGGCAGCGCGGGACCCCCGTGGCCGTGCAGGAGCCGCGAAAGGCCACCTGGGGACAGGGTGGCCATGCACGGCGAGTAGGACGGGTTGGTGGTTGAAGCACCTGTGGTTGACTGGTTGACTAGTGACAGTGGTTAATAATATGGTTAATTAATGGTTGGAAATTGTTGATGATGATCTTAACTGGTTGGTGGTTAAATAATGGTTGGAAAACGTTATGTTAGTTAATCATGATCTTAGCTGGTTGGTGGTTGAAGCATTTATTAAAAATATGTTTGTCGACCAACCGTTTGTTAACAATTACGTTTGGGAAAACATATTTTTTTGAGACCACCGTCCGGACTAGTACACTGAGAGAAAGCATCCAATTGTAGGAACAGTGATGTCCTAGATGAATGTAAGAACATGTAAGAATGATGACCGCTGCGGTTACCAGCACCAAGCCCTGCAAGCAGCCCCAGGACCCAGGGTGGCGCGCCTTGTTTGATGTACTCAGTGACCATCAACAAACTCCTCACAGTTGGTCAATGGCGTGCCATCCTTGGGATGTTGCCATGATCCGTTCATATACGTTGCTGGTTTCAACTTCTCCCACCATAGTCAATCATGTCAAGTGCTCATCAAACAACCAACCATGCCAAACATTGTGGAAAATGACAAATGTTCAAAACCATCAACTAGATGATCGACCATCATTCACTAGCATTGTCCATTGTAAACCAGGAGTACCCAACCTTCACTGAATTACACCGCATTGGAATGTTACCATGATGACGCAATTGTGCCGTCTTTGTTGAGATATTCACGCGCCGAACCTAGGCTTCATTTGACCCATGATCCACGTCAATCAACAATCGCGCGATCTGGGTACGCTCTGCAACCACCAAGATATGAGCCTCAACTCAGGTGGAAACTGTGCATTTGAGGGAGATCCCCTGCGTTGAAATGGCCCATCCTCATCAATCAGTGGATCAAACTCATCTGGCTGTGGGTCAAATATCCTGGTAAACCTCCTTCAAACGACCAAATTGGTCGAACTGTGGGGGTCTGCCCGTTTGACCCAGCTCGCCATATGTAGCTTGTATGTCCCCTGTTATCCTTTCTCTTTACCCCGACTATTGCCCATGGCCCAGCTAGCTAACCGTTGGTTCATATCAACCAGCTATTTGACCATTGGTTGCTATCAATTTACCTTGCCTTATTAGCCATCAGCTACTATATATTTATATCCTATAAAAATATGATCAGCCATTGTCGAATATACCTTAACAGTAAATATTAATCATTAATTATAAGCCACTATTAAAATACCTCATCAGTATATTTACCAAGAATTATTACCCATTAATTGATAATATACCTTATCAGCATATCAATGTATATTAACCAGTTGTTAGGCATTATACTAGTTAAAATACATGGATGCTAAGGTTGATATAATTAGCCTTATAAGTTAATATACATTGATACTAGTAATATTGATATACCTTATCTGTACGGTAACTACATTTAAATATACGGATTTTTAAACATGCGAACTGGTATTTTAGACTACCTCCGGGAAGATTTTCCGTGGCCCGCCCGGCCACTTACACATACGGAATCAAAATATGTATTTTAGACTACCTCCGGAAAGATTTTCCGTAGCCCGCCCGGCCACTTACACATACTCTTTGTGACTCTTGGTGGCTCTTGGTGGTTCTTACTGGTATTGGATGGTTCTTGGTGGTTCTTGGTGGTTCTTCGTGGCCACCAGCAACTACCAAGAGCCACCAAGGACCACCCAGAGCCATCAAGAACTGAATAGAGCGGTATACAGGATAATAAATCACACTTAGACATGCGGAATGGATCCAGCCATTTAAATATACGGACAGAACAGGTATTTCATACTACCTCCAGAGCCTCGTGGCTTGGCCCGCCCTCCACATATTTAAATGTAGTTACCGTAATATCATAGCTTGTTAACAATCAGGTTGTCCTATATATCTTCTTATTGTTGTTAGTTAAACCTTGGTATATAGCGCCACGCTCACCACATCCCGGTCTCCTGGAGCTCTTGCCGGAGACGCTGCGCCGCATCTCCGTGGAGCCGCGCCAGAAGCGAACGATGTTGGGATGGTTCAGCTGGGAGATCCACAGCGGAGGCCGTTGGGGGCCGCTGTTAGGCGTGGCTTAGGCGTTGACTCCTATAGCAATGGTTGATGGGTGAGTGAAAATGTGGATGAGGATGAGGATGAGGATGATGATGAGGAGGATGATGATGATGATGATGATGAGGATGATGATGATGATGATGATGATGATGATGATGATGATGATGATGATGACGGTGGTGATGGTGGTGGTGGTGGCTGATCATGTTTTACCAAATTTTGCAATGAGGTAGATGTAAGAAATAAACATGGCAATCATGATGACCACAGCGATGACGGTCGATTTTGCTTGACCAAGAGCTGGCTTGGTCCAGCAACGTCGCCCAGTGACATGGCTATTTCCAGGAAGAAGTCCATGACGTCGCCATCGTTGGGGACATTGTCCTGGATGGTGATGGTTGATGTAACCCTACTGGACTGGATGGCTAAGATGGTTAAGGGTCCAGTGGTTAAGGGTCCACTTGCGACTGGAGAACGATGGGTAATGAAATATAATGAATGATGACGAACCATCAATGGTTCAGTGTTCCCACTACACAATGTTCCGGTATTGTTTGCTCTGCTATGAGAGCCATCGCGGCCATCCTCCCCGCGAACCATGGCTCATCCTGAGAAATGTCATCTTGGGAGTTGGCAAACCATGCTTCGTCACCATCCGCTGTGACAATCTGCTGGCAATAACTTGATCGTTCGGAACCCGCTAGGACTCCAACCACACGGTGAAACTTGCCTGAGCTCAGCACAGATCAACACCAGAGGCGGTAAAAATGCATTGCTGGTGGTGCCATGCCCTTTGAAAGAAGTGCTTGGTTGATGGTGTTCATGGGTATGCTATTCCACTTGAGGGAGTTCAAACATATCAAGCAACAATGTCGACAGTTGATTCTTGCATGATACCGGCATTTTGCTTAATAACGATACACGGCGTCTATTGTCGGTATGTTTGTTGCAAATCCAAGCTAGTTGCGACTACAAAATCCTATTGAGGTCAACCCTACTAGTTATGGTATCACGACTCCATGGATAACTAGTCTCATGATGTCTCATGGTCAGTCCTATGCTGGATAACTAGTCATGGATAAAGCTGGTTACACCATGTCAATCCTATGGATGTCCTACCCATGTTACACCCAAAGGCCTCCATGGGTATCACAACTCATGAAGCCCAAGGCGTACCCAGCTGGCCATCCCTGGCGATGTCAGGAGCGCCAGTGTCCTTCATCTCCTTAACGGCGACGCCTGAGCTGGCATTTGGAGCTCATGGGTTGAGAGTGTAACCAGCCCCAAAGACTTGGCTATGGGTCAATATTAACAAACCAATAATAGGGATAATGACAAACCCATAATAAGGAAAACAATGGTTGATGATAGGGGAACCAGGGGTACGGGGTTTTGACCCACTGCCACTTGGCTATTCTGATAGGGGTTGCGATTTGGAGCTACCAGGAGTGGCCGTCGCCACACTGGAAACTGGAGATGGATCAATACCAAGCTCCAAAAATGGATAGTTCACAACCCAACAGTTCGATTATTAACCATGCATTAAGCATTCATTCACCATTTCCAACAGCTGGTCATGGGCTGTGGATGGGCTACCCACAGTCATACGAATTGTAGCCACAGGTACAAGGTGGTACCCCCAAGATCCCCCAAGAAAGCGAGCTAAGTTGGTGAACATCACCCAGGGAACTCCCAGCTATAGTAGACATGTGGGGGAAAGAGCCATGTGGTAATACGAATTGGTAAGTAATGTTGGTTTCTGATTAGTATCTACCTGTTGGTTTCATCTATTTTCATACCTTTAGGGGGGGTTACACTAATCAGAAACCAACATTATACAGAAATGATGTAGATAGAAAGCGAACTATTGATAGTTATGGAACTACCAGTGACAGTGGGGGTGATATAGCTAGATGTAAATATCAGCATAGTTGGCTACTAGGGGTAGTACAGTTGACTGGTTGGTTTTAGTTGGTAGGCAAATCTATAGATAGGTGGGGTAATAGCCATGTGGGTATGGGTGATGACAGTCCATGATCCCAAGCCTATGGATGTGAACAGCTGGGGTGATGGTCCCTGTTTCAACGAGTCAGCGAGTCAGCTCTTGGGCATAAAAAAATCAAAATGACAGAGCCAGGTAAAGCAAGGTACATAGTCATCAGATTTTTCTTTCCGCCCCTATCTGCCACAGGTACTTTGGCTTCTGATGCTGACACGTACAAATTCAAAGTCTGGCTGGACAATGCCCATCATGGACATGTGAGAAAAGGCGACATACTGTTCATCAGAATTGATTGGGAAACTTTGCTTTAAGCATCTATATAAACATAAAATTGAAAGAAAAACACAACAGCCAGATATACATAATTATGTGATTTCGGATCCCATGGTCCACTGGCAAACAACATATATGGGCGTTTCTCGAGTCATAGGGGTACCCTCAGTATCATCCTTGAAACAAATATATAGATCATCGACCAACCATAACTTGGGGTTCCCCCATGGCTTGAGAAACCAGCATAAATAATAAACAATGGATCCACACGGCTCACAGCATTAAACCCTTTGAAGTGGCATCAAGGGCTGATAAGTATTTAAAAAATAGACACAGGAACGTACATTAAAATATGTATTAATCTGGATGTTTCTCAAATGGTACATAGATAAACATGCATATAAATAAATCAATGCATATACAACAAATGCATATAAAAACAAAAAATATACTCAAAAAAACAAAAATAAATTGCGTGTGGGTGGAAATAAATGACCCCAGGAAAAGGAAGGACCCAATCATACAGCGCACCGTTCCACACCGGCCGGTAACTCGCTGCAGCCGCGGGACGGACCCCAGCCCATCGACCGTGGAAGACTTCTCCGAAGCCGCCGCGGCCGATTCCTGTGCCGCCAGCTTGGCGAATCATGGGTGAATGATTCATAAGATGTTCCCATGGTCAATGAAATGGTTGATGAAATGGTGAGTCGATCATAAGTTCTAATGGATCATTTGGAATGGCTAGGGGTTCTATTTTAAAAACATATTAAGAATACATGTGACTGATGATGAATCATGAAGGTAGAAAATCATACTAGCCGTTGGTTAATGAAATGGTTGTTCATTGCTATGTACCTCTAGTTCCCATTAATGGTTGGTGTTCCCAACTGATAATGAAATTCATTGATCATTGGTAAATGCAGTTGAGAATGACCAATGTGGTGAACTGATGGCTGGTAATGGTGCATGATTGATGATGATTGCATCATGGTTCATCAGAATGTCCATCAATGGTTTGTCAAATTTTGTTGACACATCGTGGTTGTCGGCAAGCAATAATGTCCCCTCAATGTGGGAATGCGCAATTATGGTTGGAAAATATGGTTGTATATAAGGTTCGCCCATGTGTCTGCTGATCAGCGTTGGTAATGCTAAGCAACAATGACTTTAACTTGAAGCTGCCAGCCTTGCCGGATCCCTGCCAATTCTGGATGATCAGGCCGTGAAACACAACCAAGAAAATGAAATGAACCAACAGCAACAACAGCAACAACAACAACAACAACAACAACAACAACAACAACATGGATGGATTTGGAAGCATCCTTATTCGTGATGGGTCCACACGTGGAGGCTATCAACACCGTGCTGCGATGTTGTGACGCAGCGTGCCCTGTGCCCCCACTTGTCCCCAAGCTGGAACGAAACCAAAAACAAATTGGCACCAACAGAATCGGTCAAAAACCAAAACCACAAATACCAGTTCAGGGTTTCCAAAGCAAAACGAGCGCTTTTGGAGCACAACGAAGAGTGCCTTGGTATCCGTAGTTGATTTTGGCACCAAGAAAAATCACACCACTTTTTTTGAACGCCGAGGAAATGCTAAATTCAACCTGACCAGCTGCCACAACTATTTTTTTCAACCAATCCGGCCCGTGATCAAATCCTGCATGACAAAGGGCGCTGAAACTATCATTTGTAAGTATTGTCCTGAGTCTTGTGCTGGAGCACTGTTTTGCCCATGCTTGGAGATGAGCCTGCCCTTCCTAGGATGGCTGCGGCTTGTTCCCATGGTTCCATTGGAAGCTCGACGGAAAAGAGCCCGAGCCATCCCAGGAAGGGCAGGGGTGATGAGCCAAGCCAAATTGTTTGCCCACCGGTGTTTTTTTCCAAAAAAGGGGCAGCGCGAACATCGAGAATTGGCAGCGCTAATTCACCTGCACGGCGCTGAAGCAGCTCTCAGCTAATTCCAGCTCTGTTTCAGATATTCCTTTCTTTCAAATCGCTGGAAGCTCTTCGCTGCAGCCAGCGGCTCCTTTCAACTGGAACGGTCACGTGTGCGAACGAGAACAGGAACCCAAGGATCAGATGGCTGTCCATAGCGGAGAAATCTCAAGACTAATAGCAAAGCCAGGCCTGGCCCCACCTCCACCGTTGGTGACGGTGCAAGGCCACAACGGAACAAGCCAAGGCCGAGTCTTGTGCCAAAAAATGTCACGTCTAATCACCCATCACTTGGCCAATCAGGAACCATCATGCGACCCACCCATACCAACCCATCATGTCCACACATCAATCAGCCATCCAGCAATCACCAACTAATTTTCTACAAACCACTAGCCAACAATTAATCAACTATGAATCAGCCGCCATAGTTGATCAACAACTGCCAGTATTAAAGTCTAGTAGAACCACCAGTTAATTCCAACGAGTAGAACTACCAATTACATCCAATTACCATGGCAATCCATAATCCATCATTTATAGCTGGTTTCCCAGGGTTTCCTTTGAAAAATGGTTATTTTCCATTGCTTTGTTAGTTTACCAAAGGGTAATCAACTATTAACTACCCACCAGTTGACCACAGCCAACATCAACACCAGTTGCCATGCTGAGGGACGTTGTTCGCGAGAAATGTCCAGCTCCCACGGTTCCACATGCCAAGGGGGTCTGGGCCTAGGCCGCCATGACGGTGACCCTGGGCCAGGGGTGATGGGTAGCGGTGAGAGAATGGCTGGTTGATGAGGAATGGTCGGTTAAAGGATGAATCCAAGTGGTGAAGTTGGTAGTGAATTTGGGTATGAGTGACGGCTGGTCAATGGATGTAATGGGTTGGTTAGTGGTTGGTGAACGGTCATGGAATGGTCAATGGTCAAGTTAGTGATTATATAGTTGTAGTGAATGAATGGGATTGATCTCTGAGATGAGTGATCACTAGTTGAAGAATGGTTGAATAATGGTCAACCAATGGTTGGTGAATGGCTGGTGGCGAATGATGGTTGATTGATACGGTGGTTGTATGGGTAAATTGATGCATATTGATGGCCATTTTGTCGTCAAATAATGTATCATTTAATGATAAGTACATGTTTAAAGCTAATTATGGTCAATAAATGGATACTTGTGGTTCACAAGCAGGAATCGTTGCTCATGTGCAGCAAGAAATGATTCAGAGCAACCATCCATAGTGCACATGAAATGTGAAAAAAAAACGCCAACTTCTCGCCAATCTATCCATAAAACGCGACAGTTGCACGGATGGAGCGGGATTGAAACGGACAGTCCGCCCGTCTCCGCCCTGCGTTGCACCATGGCACATGGCTCCCGCCAAATCTCGCCGTGAGGAGGGGGCCTCTTGTGATGGATCTGCGCAAGTCAAGAGCCGCTTGTACCTCAGGGCTAGCAAGGGGCTCGGTGCACTTACAAACTGGTACCCCCCAGTTGGTATGACATAACAAGGGTAGATATAAGTATAACACAGTATAACTAGGGTAGCAAACCAGTTGGGGTAGATAAAAGTATACTTCGGTTGGTTAAAAAACAAGATATAAGCAGGGGGTGTACCACTAATGAGACTTAGTAGCTGCAGTGGGCCCTCAAAACCATCATTCCTGTAGGTCTTTAGGGTGAGGAAAAAACCTTTTAAGGTTTTGGAGGCCCATGGGAAGTGTATAGTGGTTAATCTGATTAACCGTGGATGACCGGATAGTCTTTTATTATGAAGCCGGCAACCTGCAAAGTCCATAATATGAGGTACCTGTTGTCCTTTTAACTTGTTTCCGACGTCTTATGGATGTTGAAGGATGGCGTTGGTCCTGCACCAAAATCCAGTATGGCCGCAAAATGCAAACAGCCCGCTTCGCCAATAGTTTTCCAACTAGAATATCTCCTCAAAATACGTTTGGATATGTTTGGACAAACTGGTCATCCGTCCAAACATTTCTGATGTTTCATGATAGTTGATGGCAGGAAGCGAGGCTCAAACCGGCAATTATAGTAATGTGCAATGCTTCATGGCGAGTGGCTGTGGGCGTCATGGTTGGTGATAGTCAAGGATGGTTGGGATCGCTCATGGCGATTACTCAAACAACATGGTGAATCAACATCAGCAATTCATTGCAAAGCAAATGAACTCGAAGTCAACATCACTTACGCAGTGACTATCATGAACCAACCATCACCAAGAAACGTAAACATCACTCTGGGCTGGCCCCAACTCATACAAGGTGGGGCCGCCTACTTATGACTTGGTGAACCTGCTATTTGACTATAGTGTTGTGTATCATAGCTGGAAACCACCCTAGTTGTGTTCACAAACTTAGCACCCAGCCGGGGCCCCAATTTATATGGCTGGTTGAAAATGTTTGATGATGATGATGATGATGACGACAAGGTAGGTTGAGGGCAAAATGGACCCTGGAACCCTTGTTTTAACCACTAAGTACGGTTGCCCTTTCCGGAGTGACACCAATGTCCAGGAAACCCTTGTTTTAACCAAAGTGTTTCAACTGCTCTTACCTGGAAAGCTTGAAGTTTCAACCACGAATGTTCATGTTGTCTTCACAACCCCTGACCAACATAGTGTCATTGTTGTGCTACCATAGCTGGTGCGTCCCTGGCTCCTGGCGCCGCCGTGGCAGCGCAGCTCTAGACCCAGCGTCTCTTGGCACTTGGGCGAGGGGTCTTCATACCTGGCACCGTTGCGCCGCATCACGTGGTCATCAGGTGGAACCAATGGTGCTGATGGCCAGCAATGGAGGGTGTTAATGATTGCCTGGTTGGTGGATGAATGTGGATGATATGATTGTCAATGAGATTGCTATTGGTGGATTATATGAATATCAATGATGGCTACTTTTCGTCATGATACGATACTTTCATGCTATTTCTCTCTATCTCTTTTGCGATTTATCTCTCCCTGTCATCAGCAGAGCTTATTGATGAAATCATCTGCAATTGCCAACCACCAACCAGTTGACTTTCGAAGAATTGATGAACGTTCTGATCAGTGGGAGTGGGTCCTCTGACCTTCTCAACGCTTCGGCCGCTTGAAATTGCTGGGACAACTCTCTGCGTCTGCGTATGTCTGCGTGCTTCATCGTACTTCTAGCTGGTCAACACTGGAACAAACTTCATGCGGGAAACAATGTGCCGTCGGTGCTAAAACTCAACCAAGTAGCTAGTAGTAGCTTAGAGGCGTTCAGTCGTAATCCAACAAAGGGTAGCTTCGTGGTGTTGGCTTTTCAGCCAACATAGCTAACCACAATTAACCAAGTGTCTGAACAAAGTGTTCCTCTCGTTACTTCGATTGCACCATCGATCTTGGCAGACCATGGGTACTTGGATGTGCACCTCCACTTAGTAAGTGGTGGCTAACCATGGTTTCTAGGGGTTATAAGCTACCTTATGATTATAACCCTAGTTGCACGTCCAAGTATCCACTCAGCCTTCTACCAGCCGCCACTCGCGGTCGAGGTACAAGGCGCCCGGGTCGAAGATCAAATCCACGACGCAAGGCATCTGCCCCAGCTGCACCACGTTCCTAGGGACACCATCCCGGGTTGCCGTGTGGATCGGTGACGACCTCCCAATGATGTGGTATAGACTGGTGCCCCCCAGTTGGTTAAGTTAGTTTATGCGTGGGGTAAATACCAGTTTTGGTGGATATAAGCATACTTGGGTGCGCTATAAACCAATTTATACCCAGGTCAATAGGGCATCAACAACGAGAATAATTAATATGATGATTACTAATGTGGAACGGTAAATCAGGCTGTGAATATATACCACAAGCTAAACCATAGAATCTTTGGTTATCCCCTATAGCAATCACTATAATCCACTCTCTCTGCCCTATCAAAAATCATTCTATTCCCTTTCCAATTTCCCACTATCATCCCACTATCATCCACTAGCTAGTAGTTGATACTGGTTGTTTCACTGTTGTTCCTGCTTATGATCACATATTTGATCATATTAATCGCCGAGTAATCGCTATAATCCCCCATTTAAACAACTCCTTAGCTGGCTTCTCCCCCGGGTACCCTTGTCCGCTGGTGCCGGGGCAGCCCAGTGGCACTGTCACAGGGCCCTGCTTCTGAAGGCTGCAAGGTACGGTGCCCAACCAATCCGCCACGGCCTGTTGCGCGCTTCTGCACCACTGCAGGCAATGTTGAGGAAACTGTGAAACACTCATATTCTATCCGGAAATGTTCTATCACCCTAGGAATATTGGGGGATTGGGATACTATCCCCTGAGCTCCTAGCCTTTTGATAATCAATTTCGCAAATGCCGTATGAAATCTACGAAATGAAGCAACAAACACACAGATTCTTTGAAGCTGACCCAGCTGCTGAGGACCGCAATTGTATCAATAATTTCATGGCTATGAGCCACGACCGACAAGAACCCCAGCTGTTTTAGCCCAGACACCAAACTAATCAGCTTGTTGGGGATATTGACCTAGTTTTTTGGTTATGATGATGGCCCGCCCGTGGACAAATCACAATGATGTCAAGCATCGTTAAGACACCCCTCATCGCTACCACGTCCTTCACATTTTGGATGGATCCAAGCGCCCCAAATATCTCCAAATACCTGCTGGTGTGGGTGTTTGGCCCCGCTGTGTCCATCTTTGGCCTTCAAAAAAACCAGAGTCTCACCATTGGAGCACTGCAGCACTGCCTGGATGTGCATGCCCACTTAGAAGCTGGTAACTAACCAATGGCCGTACAGAATCATAAACCCCCAGTCAGTTCACTTCGGCTAGTTCACCAGGGAGCAAATATCTACATAACTTAACTACCTACATCTTGGTGGCAGATTCACCAACTCTTCAGTGGAAACTCACCCAATCAAGCGACTATAATTATAGTTAAATGGATTATTCACCAACTTATGGCCGTGGGTCAGTTCACTCTTAGTCCCCCTGGTTCCCCTAACCATTGCGTTCCCTATGGTTTGTTAGTCATTATCCCCCATGAAACTGGTTGGTTAACTGCTTGACCCAGCTCGCCACTTATCCGTGGAAACTAACCCAATCAAGCAGATATGACTTAGTTCTAATTAAAATTGATTAAATGGCTTAGTCACTGACTTATCAGGCTGTGTTCCCTATGGTTTGTTGGTCATTCTCCATTAGTTGGTTGGTTAAAGCCTTGACCCAGCTCGCCACTTCTCAGTGGAAACCATAACTGGTAGTTACCCTAGTTATAAGCCAATTTAGCTAACTAGGGGGCCCACCTTGTTATCTCAGTGGAAACTACCCAAGGGCTGTAGACTTTCCAAGCCCCGGAGCCCTGGAGCCACCGCTGCATGTCGCGCGCCTTGAACAGCAGCGCCCGCTGGTTTGGCAGCGCCGCCCCCGTGGCTCGTCGCTTGCGCTCGGGGGAACCCACTTCCTGGGCACCGCGCCATGGCGGGCGCGAGCGAGGGCCCGTGACCTGTCTCACTTGACACCACTGGACACCATAAACCATGGTTACTATGGTTAGTTACTATGGTCAGTTACTATGGTTAGTTACTATGGTTGACCACTTCGCAACTTGCTGGTGGCTTAGGATGATGGTCAATTTGACCCTCCCGTTGGTTGACTTGCTTCACCACGGTCGGCATGTTTGTACCTGAAAAGTGTTCCACAGCTACTGCTTTTGTCCTTCAGGACCTAACTAGGCGCTCAATGCCTACATGGTATGCGTTCCTGCCTACGCCGGAAAACAGTGTCCATCACATCGTGTCAGTGGCTACTTTGGCACATTTGACCCATGGCCCTGCCCAAATGCCCAGCATCTCCAAGCAAATCGCCCATCAGCAGCTCACCTGCGGGTGACCATGAACACTGCCATGTCCTGACCTTTGTCAAGGTATTCAAGCATGAGCCATCATAGAACATGCACACATGTGAATATTACAGGCGAGGCAAATTCAATCACACAAACAGCAAGGGAACTGCGGCTGCACGCTCATCTAACATGTCATGCTGTCATTGCTCCATCGGCAAAGCAATACATGGCATGTTCCATGGGCCTGCGAGCCAGGCGGGCCATCATTTCCTCATGATCATTTCTAGCAATTCATGGTGGCAACCCACATGGTTGCCATTCACAGGTAAATAGTTTACCCCCTGCTATTCATACAATGCAAAATTGACCATCTTCCACCTGTGGATGTTGAGGATTTTCCATAGGATGACTGCAGTGGACATCAGCGCTAGGACCGTGAGGAACAACAACGGCAAACCATGCTGATTGTTCGCAAGGACGATCAATCATCATCATCATCATCATCATCATCATCATCATCATCATCATCATAAACTATCGCATTCAGAATGCTCACTGCTTAATCAATACAATTGTGACTATAATGATCTGGATTTTGAATGGGTATTGATCAGGATTATCATTAACCTTGCTATTGTTGTCATTGTGACCATGAAAATGACCCTTACTCATCCTACTACTCCGAATCATCATTGACCATCATTTACTGATGACCTCTGTAATAACCATTCACATATCATCAAGAATTACTGATCAGAATGATCATCCTTCATAATCCTGTTTATCATCAATCTTCATAATGACCACTCGGTGCTCAAAATAAGGGGCACCCCCAAATCATCCATTATTAGCAATTCTCTAAGAATAATGTAACGTACCTTTTTAACATACCCCCATGTTTCTAATTTTCACCCATTTTTATGCAATTTTGTGACTGAATTGCAGTTGATGTTGCTTATTTCTCGTTTGTTCTGGTATATGGACTTTACATTTTCCTTTATTCCCATCCCGAGTTTTGCTTTTCTGTCCTTGCTAATGATCATATATCATTTGATTGGCCTTTTGGCTTTCAGAATCGGTACGTTTCGCTGCTTTCAAATGGCGGAGACGTGCCAATTTCCTTCGACTGGGCCATTGGGGCCCTTTGCGGTGTGGACAGCATCTACATCCAGGGAGGTGCTGTGGCCGAGCAAACCTTTTTTTGACCTTGCCTTCGGAACCACTGCGAGGATCTTTGGAACCAGATTGGTTTAAGTTTGTTCTGCTTTTGGTTGGGGCAGGGAACAGACGTAAGAATCTATATAGTACAACAGTCTGTTCACAACTGAAACCAACATGAGGCAATACCTGTCCGTGCTGGACAAGCAAAAAGCTGCATTGAAGAAATTGTTCCCTCGCATTTTCTCTGAATCGGCCAGGGTCCCTGAACATTTTGCCGATTCTTGGATGTCGTTTAAATTTGTTTTACTCGCCATGTTTTTGCCGTTTTACCTTCTCCAAAGCTGTTAGTTTATTGGCAGTCTGCCCAACCAAACACATTAGTTCTGTTCGATCACACGCTCTTACTAATATCAATAAACGCACAGTTGCCGTTGCAACGCACAAGTATGTGTACTGTGTCGGTATGTCTCCATACCTAGAAGTCTTTATTTCAATCCCTTCATCATGGACTGCCCCGACCATTAGATTCTAGCACCTTACCTTTTTTCACACACCGCTCAGGAGCATTGCTGGCTTGACACACTGGCTTGAAGCTCTCAGTACTTTGCAGGGAGCTGCTGTGAGATTAGACGATCGGTCAGTCAGCACATTTGCAAATTCAAAACCCATATTTCTAAACCAATGATTGTATGTTTTACATTGATGTACAGGTCTTCGTATAGATGCGGTGACATCGCACAGACAAATGAATACTTTCAACATTGCAAGTATAATGCGATACGAATGGCACTTGCAAACACACATTGGGAAATCGACAGTAATTAGTCCCCAAATAATTTCCACCACTCTAACGCTGGACGTGGCGCTCACAATCTACCATGCTTGACCATTCCAATCAATCAGGAACCCCGACCAACGCACTTGCATGTCAACAAGATAAAATGGTTTTGCAGGTGACTTTACCTCTTCACCACGGACGCTTGACATTGCCACAAGCACTTGCTGCTGGATATCTGGCTCCTGTGTTGTCTTGGCTGAAAGAGTCCGAGGAGAATGAAAAGGAACTTTGCCCGACGCGTTTTCTCTTCACAAATGCCACTGAAACTTATCAGGGTTTAGGTGAACAGTGTCAACTATTTTTTGGGGAGTTGATATTATCACTGTTTGTTTCAAGAATGACCTTGAATACCAGCTTGCTATTCACCAGCACCATTTAGTATATTGTTTGGGGGACTGTTTCATAACCCAGGGATGAATATTGTTCTGTGGGCAACCATGTTGCTACCCTGTTATTTCTGAGGAGCGCCCCTTGCTTGGAGTCTTTATTTCTGCCCTGCTTGTGCAAAGAGCCACAGCATTGAAAGAGCTCGGGTTCAGTCTTGCGTTTCAATCTGCTAAACTCTTAGTGCAACATTTGTCAGTGTATACCACTGCACTGGATGCAAAGACTGTTGCGCAAGATCGTGGGTTCAACCGCAAGATTGATTTTTCCACGTACCATTTGGCCAATGATCGGTTTCTGATGGGAATGGCATCGACACCGGAAACTGCTCTAGCTGATGACCTGAACGTTCAACTGCCTGGGTTCAAATGCTTGCAAGTGTCTAAATTGAATCAAAGGAAACTTTTGTTTTCGGGGAGTAGCCCTGCTTGGGAGGGGTAACTCTACTTGCCACTTGGGTTCCCAGCATTAGATTCTTTCTTCTGGTTTCCATTTGCCGAGGCATTTAGCAAAGCTATGCTGGCACGTCTGCAGATCGACTGCTCAAATTTGAATTACTACCAGGCTGGTTTCCATCACGCACGCCGGCTTTCTGTTCTACATATCCATTGGTTGCTGAGAGGTTCTTAAAATTGATAGTAAGGACAATTTCATCATCTCATGCATGCCTGATTCCTGATCACTCCCAGAGCTTCGGCACTCTCACTGGTGCGAGGTGGTCTTCGATGGCGGCAATCCAACTGCGACGTTTGGCTCAACGTTCCTGGCAGTGCTGTGGTGCCCAGAGATCAATCGATTGGCAGTTCTTGCTCCACAAGTTTCTTGCCTGAAGAGCGTGGGATAGAATAAGCGCCCGTATCTACGTGTTGGGTTTGGGGGCTTGGAATGCTTGCAATCACTACGTTCAACCAATTTATGGGGAACCATGTCCGGGTGCTTCAACAATCATACCAGTGCATTGGCGCTGCATGCAGACCGATTCACCTCTTTATAAAGCCATCTCTCTCTCGAGCATCAGTGTTGGTGGAACCCGAATTCCTTGAGATTCTCTCTACCAGCCATGGCATCCCAAGAGTGTCTATCCCCTTCTTCTATGGCAGTGGAACCAACGCAGTCTAGTCCTACCAGTCCAGATGTTCGTGTTCGTTCCCCTCGTCCCCACCTGAAACGTTCCAATGCATCCGAGCACTTGAAAGCCAGCCCAAGCCCCAAGCCCAAGCATTCTCCTGTGCTTGCATTGAAGCGCCCATCTGGAGCAAAGACCAGCATGAAGCCCATGAAACGTCCAGCAGCCGCTATGAAACGTCCTGCGGCCGCGGGTGCTAAGCCAATGAAGAAGATGAAGCACAAGAAGATCGTACTAGCCCTTTCGTCTAGCGAGGAGTCGGATGAAGAGGAGTCTCCAGCCACTCGTCGAGATCCACGTCTCAGCTTGAGTCGGATTGGATTGAGTGGCGTGACTACAATGCATCCTTCAAGGAGCCCCTCGATGTTTCTTTGGAAAGTTACACGAAGGATGGCATGAAGCGTCATGGCTATGTCAAGGTCGGTAACACCTACAAGAAGAAGCCTGGCAAGCAGGGCAAGAAAGATGGCAGTTTAGCGGCTTCTCCATCTTCCTCGTTGAACCGTCGCCGCAAGTGAGGGGAATGAGAGATGAGAGTGCCACCAATGTAGATTAGCTGTAAGTCATGTGAGGTCAGACAACCTCTGAGCCCCACCGTCTAAATGCCACCATTCATTGACTATTTAGGAGTATGCAGTATGCAGTCCATGCAATACTGAGAACTCGTTTAGGCTGATTTTGTGGGGATCTGATTCTGGTACACTGACTGACCGCGCAAGCCAATCACTTGGTCACCAAACATAAGTATGATTTGGGCAACAAGGGACTCACTGCAAAACAAAGCAAATGATGATATGTACTGTATGATCTTTCTGGCATGCTTACTAAGACCCCTCAATTAGCTTCGGTTTGTTTTTGCTGCAAAGTCCCCTGTTCTGAAACTCCCAAGTCTAAACCATCGCTAAGAGGATGCTGTTCGAGAGCTTGCCAAAGCTGAGTACGGCTCCACGGTTACCACTACAAACATGGTGATGCCCAAAGGCTATGAATGAACTTTTGGCAAGCTCTTGGTCAGCAACCACGCCGCTTTCCCTGGTTGATTTGCATCCATCCCTCCGGAGGACAAACATTGATGCGTGCATCGGCCGTGTAGGTGAATTTCACTCAAGGGTGTTGTTGGGTGAAGCCCTGTGCATTGAAGCTCCATTTTCCAAGCATGATTGCCATACTGTAAGATCAGCGCCTGGTTCAAGTGAGTCAATCAATCAAGCCAGTCTCACAGGGTGCGCTTCAACCATGTATGGGTTGCCGGCTGCCAACACTTTGAGTTCGGGGCCCTCACCCCCAGGGGCGCCAGGACCTGCGCCCCCCCCCGGACCGGCTCCTTTTGCAGCTCAGCCAGCACCACCCACGGTGCCTGCTACCAGGGCTACAATCAATAAAACACCATCGACGGTGGTGCGTGGTGGTGCAAATCAAGGCTTGGGAATTTGAAGATTGGACTCACATGGGTGTTTCACATGTCACATAAAAAACTGCGACGTTTTTTGAAACAAGTTGTTCAGTGATGGAAGCATGCAGAGATACCCCAACAAGTCAAACATCATCACAAACCCTGACAAGGTACCCAAGCCCCTACCAAACCACCACGAAACAGCCAGCCACAGAGCGGTCGGGCTCCAACTGCGAGCAGAACCGCAGCGAAATCGAATGCCACTTCTTGGAATTCCTACTACGACATTCCTACGGAAGAGAAGAACAATGTCTTGAAATCCATGGATCGTTTGCAATGGAATGGCAACGTGGTGAATGGCTTGTCGAACGAGGATAGTACTGAATCTTGCTTGAAACAGGAAGCCTGCTTTCCTTTTAAATTTTTTTGGCGGTGACATTCAATAATGGTTCATCCAATTTTTTAACAGGGGTGGCTTTGATTTAAGATGGACCCATTAAACTGCCATGTTGTTTGAATATTTTTCCCTCAAGCCGGTCCTGAAGGTCCACACCCATTCCACACCCATGCCTGCTCAGCAATCCTGTCAACTGAGGAATGCCTTTGTGTCCTGCTGGGAGTGGCGCCCACAGACAAGCCGGCGATCAGCGCAAGCGACAAACAAGGTTGGTGTTGGAAAGGGTTGGTGCCACCATCGAATGTAACGAGTTTCTCATTATGTAATTGATGGTTTTGTCATTTTTAAAGTGGAGGGAAACAATGTATTGAATTGGCCACTGGCAATCATCATCTAATACAACATCAAAAATGAAACACCCTGAAGGCATCGAGTTCTTGGATTCACTCATTGATGAAGTGACCCGCCGACATGAAGCGAAGGAGCTTCCAAAGTGCTCCTTGGATCATATTGTTCTTTTTACCTTTTGCGCTCTACTTTGTTTCGAATAGATCCTGCCCTGTACCATTTTCAACACAAACACCTGCGCATTTCTTGGGCTGATGTACCCTTCAGGCTTAGAGCGCTTGGTTTGGGCTAGCAACCCCAGAAATACTACACATAATCAAACAACCTTTGCAAGACACCAGCATCAATCGGTCCTCCTCACTCCTGAGATCAATCGGTGCTCCTCATCCAGAAGGTCAGGGACGATCGCATTCAGCGACAGAAAATCATGAGCTCCATCATCGTTTATTCGGATCAAGGCCGTGCTTGCATCTCTGACAGAACTACGAACAAATACCTTCCTACCTCAATGTCACCATGGCAAGAAGATGTTCAATGGGACTGGAGGATTGGGGTTTGTAAAATAAGGAGGAACCAAAGCGTCACATCCACATAGCCAATGGGAGTTTTATATGTTTTTGAATGCAGGGCCAATGTGGCCAGTGAATGAAATGTGTTTGACTTTGCTCTGGTTTCATGATTGAAAGGTCACCTGGAATGTCCCCTTGATTGCCACCCCTTTCAGGAACCAAAAGCCAGTCATCACCAATGGGGTGAAATTCGAATTTGTGGACGCGTGGCTGCCTGTTGCTGAGTTCATCTCTTCCATTCCCCAAGCCTTCCAATTGGATGATGTCGAGCCAGAGAAGTCTCCAAGGGGCAAAGATCCTGGCGCATCGAAGGTGTCTGGCACAAGCTTAGAAAAGTGTTGATATGTTGGGAACATAAATTACTGAAGCCCTTCAATCGATAGCATGCCTCCCAATGGTTTAAAAAACAAATGACCAGTTAAAGTTTTGGGGCGATGGCAATCGGACATGGCTCCTTGCAGCTTTGCAAAAACAGGTTCCTGGTGGTCTTCCAGAAGACATACAATCGTTGACTTCCGGAGATGTTCCACTGTGGCTTGTGGTGTACCCACCACAAAGTGCACCACTACTCATTTGCACACAGTCTGAAGACAAGGCTGCAGCATGGCTACCTGACTGCCCTAGTAGAGACTATGTGATCAACCAATTCGATGGGAAGTACTTCGTGGTGTCGCCAACGTTGGGTTTCTTCAAGCAGGACCCTTGGATCAAGATTAAGAAACCTGCTGTGGTGAACGATGCAAATATAATTGCTCCCCATTGCTTAACCTCTGCTTTTTCAGGTTTTCCCTTGCGTATAATATATGTTTAACCCTTGTTGCTGAGGTAGATGAATATATGCGTGCTGCTTATCAAGACCCTCCTGAGCATGCCAAACGTGGTCCTGATGCAGAGCTAACCAGCGACGCATCACGTCGTAAGCTCGACAATGCCTTCGACCTGGCACATCAGGAGCAAGAGATCTGCACCAAAGTTCAGGCAGCGGTGGAGACATCCATTATGACCATGATGGAAGAGGAGAACAAGAAGAAAGAGACCGCTCAAGCAATCTTCGCACAGGAAGTGATCAAGAAAATTTCTGACATCCAAGAGACGATCACTCGAAATGCTGCTGGTCCCACTGTTCCTACTACTCCTGGTGCTGGTCCTATGTCTGATGCAGCTAAAGCTCCACAACCTGCTTGTCCAACTGCGGTAGCCGACGCAAGTAAGGATCAGGGTTCTTCTGGTGAAGAAACATTACATGGAATACATCTTTGAATGGGGGCATCATTGTTTCACACCTCCCTAATAAAGTGTTGTAAGTTTAGCCTGACTCTTTTAGATAATCAACGTACGTTTGGTAAACACTTGGGCGGGATCAGTGTCTGGTCAGGACAATGAGAATGAGAAGCAGGACAGTGAGAAGGAGGAGCAGGTCAAGGAGAGCGCCGAGAAATTGGAAGCATCACATGGGCCTCAATCAGATGAAACTGCGCCACCGCCACCGCCACCACGTGAGAGTCGTGAGAGTCCTGCACCAGCAGTGGCAGCCAAATCAGTGGCTGTGCAACCCAGTCCAGGGGCTCCTTTCTGAGAGCGTGTTCCGATTTAGGCAAACTTTTCTGCACACTTTCAGGGCTAGGCTACCTGAAAATACTAGCCCATACCCCCCCACATAAACCCTAGATACCCCTCCCCTGTTTTTGGGGTATGTTAGAATCTGTGGCTCCCTCACTTGGGGGAGAGCGTGGGAAATTCTAACATACCCCAAATGTACCCAACCCCACCTCCACCCCCCAACTTACCACCAACCATCATTCATGGCTGCAAGCACCGGCTTCCCAACCCATTCACTGACCACCTGTCCTTATGATCAACCACCAACCCCCCACCCCCCCCCCCCCCCCCACCCCCCTACCATCCCACTACCATCTCACCCCCTACCATCCCCCTACCATCCCCCACCAACTTTCCATCGACCATTCCCACCATGCTCCACCAACCTGACAAAAATAAGTTTATCATATCTCAACCGTGCATTTTGAGCCCTGATTGGTGCAGTTTTTGAGCAAAGCCAAGATCGCCAAGCTGCCATGTGTGCTATTTCAAACATGGTATCTATGTAAAAACTTCAGCAATTGAAATCGCTGTTCATTGTTTTCAGGCATCGGCAAACACAATGGTGACCGTTTCGAACCTGGTGTGTTCTGTAATTAACAGCAGCAGTAGCACCACCAGCATTGGCGTGTAGGCGGACCGGATCATGTCGATCCAAAGACCAGTTTCAGTTCATCGCTGAAAAAATGATATGACTCAGAACACCTGGGGAAGTATCTTAAGGAAACTAAAGCTGTGATTGAACCGAGCTTGTTCCCCGGCTTGTCCAAGTCATTTTTCTCTATCAACATAATTTTTGATAACTCAGAATCCTGCTGACCATTCCCGGTGCGTGGAGGTAATTCTTTGAAATCACATCTTCGGGAAGATCATTCGTTTTAATTGTGAACAACTGCCAGGCAAGTTATCGGGGAAACAATGCTTTCAGCTTCTCTGAGGTTATTGATCGAGGTGGGCTCCCTGCAGAGCAAGGTAACACTGAAGATCTTTTTGATGATCGCCAAGCCCAAGCCGATCGCACGCAACTCCTTCAAACTGCTGCTGCAGCTTGCTTGCACCGGCTCTCCATAGCTGCATGGCGTGGACACTGGTGATGTTGCAAAACATGCAGTGGTGTCCCTCATATCTCAAAACTTCTGTGTCAAGGGTAATCACTACTGTTGGAACCATTCACTCTAAGGCAATGGAATGCGCTGGTGACATCGACCAGGGATCGGCTGCCAAGTTGAGAAGGGACGCGAAGAAATCGCAGTCACATTCACTCAAGGCAATACAGATGTTGGCAAATGCCCTGTCTCCTGTGGTCAGTTTGGATGAGTTTTGCCCTTCTAAGAACAAACCCGGCGCTGCAAATGATCTTCGTGGGTTGGAATCCAAAGCTGTTTTGATCATGACTGCTGACGAGGAAAGGAAACAGTTTCTGGGTTTATGTGCTGAGTATTGTTATGAAACCGATCAGTGTAACCATTGTTCTGTTCGATTGTTGACCTAAAGACGGGGTTCCATACTGTACGTTTTTCAGTGATGATTTTACATATAAGCCATAGTTTGCTGTAGTGATTCCTGGACTTGACTAGAGTTTGGGTTACTAAACATGGGCTGGACAATTCCCGTGGCATTGTACCAATTATACATGGCCACATTACACCATCAATAGATAACGATTGCCCACTGAATACATGGTTCCTCGACTGCTACAGCTGCCCCATCTGAGGGCCAAGTGGCAGCATCAGCTGATGTACGGACCCGGCGTCAAGATGAGAATCTTTAAACGTCGAGATGTGCATCACCGCGGCGTGAACGATGCGAAGGGTGCTATCAAGCATTCTGGGCTGTGGGGACAGGCGTTCTTAAACTCATACTATGGCTACTGTCGAAGTTGGTCGTATTAATTGACTAATTCAGTATTCTAAATCATGTAATTTAAGTTTCAAATCAAATTTCAAAACCAAGATGAACTCCAACACAAACCCTACTTGGAAATTTGCATTTGGAAATTCAATCAGTACCTTGGTCATCCTGGGTCCAAACTTCATCGAACTTCTGCTGATTTCTGAAGGAGCCGTGGCAGCAGTTCGCTTTGCATTTTCTTTGTCAAGGAAACCTTTCCACTCATATGATTTCTTTCAGCAAATGTCGGAGCTGGTGCCTTTGTTTCTGCACCTGATCACTCCTTCTACAGATTTGCTTCCCGGCACTAAGATCGTCACCAATCACCAATGATACCTTTTCCTTGCTACGAATTTAATTGTGTGTTTTCAAGTATAGC
>VSDK01018228.1:10258-120354 GCA_009767595.1 Symbiodinium kawagutii
GCATTATCGGGAAGGTCGGGCTGTTAGGAGGGAGCTGGTTGGAAGCCAGGCGTTTCCTGCGATTTCTCTTTGCGCGGGAAGCGCCTTGACTGCCAGGGGCTCTACAACCAAATGGTGGCAGTATCAACCAGCATGAATCATCATCGACCATGATCGATCAATGTCAACCAGTATCAACCATTCTCAACCAGCACTAAGACGCGCCAAATCATTATTACCAACGGTTTACAATCCGCACTCGCTCAGCCACTATCATCCACCACCATCAACGGCTACCAGCCGCTAATAATAACAAATGCAAAATCGTCAACTATAATGGAATATCAACCGAAGCATCAACCGAACCAACAACCGAACCATCAACCGAACCATCAACCCAACCATCAACCGAACCATCGACCGAAGCATCAACCGAACCGTCAATCGAAGCATCAACCGAACCATCAACCGAAGCATCAACCGAAGCATCGACCGAATCATCAACCGAACCATCGACCGAACCATCGACCGAACCATCAACCGAAAACCCAACCATGGACCGAACCATCAACCAAACCATCAATAGAACCATCGACCAAATCATCAACCGAACCATCGACCGAACCATCGACCGAACCATCAACCGAACCATGGACCGAACCATCAACCAAACCATCAATCGAACCATCAACCAAATCATCAACCGAACCATCGACCGAACCATCGACCGAACCATGGACCGAACCATCAACCGAACCATCAACCTAATAATCAACCGAACCATCAACCGAACCATCAACCGAATCATCAACCTAATAATCAACCTAATAATCAACCGAACCATCGACCGAACCATCAACCGAATAATCAACCGAACCATCGACCGAACCATCAACCGAACCATCAACCTAATAATCAACCGAACCATCGACCGAACCATCGACCGAACCATCGACCGAACCATCGACCGAATCATCAACCTAATCATCAACCGAACCATCGACCGAAGCATCAACCGAACCGTCAATCGAAGCATCAACCGAACCATCAACCGAACCATCAACCGAACCATCAACCGAACCATCGACCGAACCATCGACCGAACCATCAACCGAACCATCCACCGAATCATCAACCTAATAATCAACCGAACCATCGACCGAAGCATCAACCGAAGCATTAACCGAACCATCAACCGAACCATCAACCGAACCATCAACCGAAGCATCAACCGAATCATCAACCTAATCATCAACCGAACCATCAACCGAACCATCGACCGAACCATCAACCGAATCATCAAGCTAATCATCAACCTGAATCGTCATTTGTCAACCAGTCTAACCATTCACAAACCTCAAAAGGCCACCAGCTGAGCTAACTCGAGGGCGCTGGGCTTCGAAGTTCGACGAAGGGAATTTTTGCTTCGTGACTGAAGGGTATTGACTGTTAAACAGGATCTTAAAGCATATTGACCATCATCAACCATCTTTGCCATTTGATGGTTCTGAAAACAGCTGATGATGGTCAATAGTGGTTTGACAGATGGTTCAACCACTGACCGAACCCGTTTAAGCCTTCAAAAAGCCAGTGAAGATTGGCACATTCATGACCACTGGTTAAAACATCATAGCTCTATGGTCCCAACAGTCAAGTGCCAGGGAAACCTAACTAAGCTGGGGAAAGTCATGGTTAAACCATGGACAAACGAAGCTAAACTAGCATGTTTACAGGGCAATAAGCTGGTTGATTAATTATGGTAAAACAGTGGCTTACCCGCTGTGGACCTTCATAGTTCCTGCTCATCTTCGAATTATCTCCGAGTGGTCCGCGGATTCATGGGATGCCCGTGGCATTGGATGTGTTCGCCAGGGGTTGACCGTTGGACCGATGAAGGATGCCATGATCAAGCAGGACTGGAATCATGGCAAGAAACACGGGAACTCCAACCCGCAACCCCTGGATTCAGCAACATATTCTTAGGCGGGTATGTTCCTGGGGAAATAGGTTAGTCTGGTTGGTGGTTTCAACCCCTTTTGAAAAATAGGCTGGTCAACCAACGATTTGCTAGTCATTACCAGGGAAAATATAAAAGTTTACACCCACCGGTCAGTTGTACATCTGCGTCTCTGCTTTCTTCAACCCGCAGCCAGTCGACAACCACGAATGTATTTTCCACGGGTCTCAAGTCGCAGACTGCTCAAGTCGCAGAGCATAGATGGCGATTGGTTCTCCATCTTGGCGAACCAAGAATGATTGATAGCCATGATGGCTACAGTTGGTTGATGATGGTCAATTGGTATAAATGGCTAAAGTTGATTCTTAAACCGAAAAGATTAGTGTTGGATTGGCTTATCATACAATGATGCTTGGAGTTGGCATTTAACGGCTTATTTGGCTGTGGGTCAAAACCCTGTTCCCATCATTGACCATTGTTTTCCCCATTATTGTTGCTTAATATTGCTGGTTAATATTGACCCATAGCCATTCATCTGTTGGGCACCAAGTAACCTATTGGTGCCTTTGAACTTAGCGCTGGTTCCCTCGTGCCGGATTTCTGCCTGGTTGAGATTGGAAGTTCCATCGCAATCCCCAAATATTTCAAGAGTCTCGAAGGGAGGTCCCTGACATTGCCTAACACCCAACATGGACCCAATACGCCTTATCTCCACTTGTTCTGCTAGGTCTTAGGGACTACATGTTCAACTGCAGAGCCCGATTTGCTGACTGTTTCTTTCATGGACAATAACCACGACGCGAACAGAAGAAGGAGAGTATCCCGAGACTGCCAAAGACAGTGACCTATAAAAACCAGAATTTGTAATGGCTCTGAAAATATTAATTGCCTATACAATAGTGTTTACATATCATACCGTGTATTACCATGTATGGAAATCATGATCGAAACCTATGTTGTTTCTCATGTAGATGAATTCCAATGGCCGTATAGCGGCTACGACCAGAACAACCAATGGTTTCAGAACTTTGATTGTTTTGCACAGAAATTGTCGGGTAATCATGTTTCGTAGCAAGTGACCACACATAACATTGCCTGCCCTGTAATATTGGAACATAACATTCATACCATTTGCGATTGATAGCATGGCTGGCTATATAAATCAAGTCATGAAACATCTTATCCACAATGGAAAACAAACCAGTTCATTCACAAATGATTCACAGCATGTGACCATTGATGGTCGATATGATATAACATATCCCTGATAAAAGAGGATAATAAGCAATGTGAATGACGATTCAATAGATGGTAAACGTTCATATAAGTGATATGGCATAGATGATACCGACATCCAATGATATGACTTACCACCTTTAATAATAAAGCCTACGGTCCAGCTGATTAGTTGTTCTATTCATAATGGCTTCAGGATGCTCAGTAGGTAGGTATGACATGTTGCAACGCGACAAATCCCCATGCCACTCAGGTGTGAGTCGAAGGCATCTGGGGCGGCGCGGCAGTTCAACGAAGACACCGAAGTGTGCGGTGGCGCACTTTGAGGGCTGTCAATGGGTGCACATCATGGTTAAGAGTTAAGAGTGTTAATTGAAAGGCGGTTTAAAGGCTTGGAAGCAAGAAGAACCAAGCCAGCTAATTACTATAAAGGGCTAGTTGATGGTCAATCAGTTCTCCATGATGCAACTAATGCTGGCACATGATGGTTCGTGATTCACGACAATGAATTCAGGACGACTACTAATGACACCATGAACCAATCATCATCATTCGCACTTGCTGTGATAATGACTAACCAATTGTGCCAAGAGATTGGGCTTGTGACTGTTATGACAGTACCCAGCAATCAAGAATTCCAGTAAAGCCATAGCCATGGAGCGGCTCAGCCATCGCAACAGCCACCGCTGAAAGCTGAACGAACTGAGGAAGTGTGACATTTAGCGCCTTCGTTGAGGTGGTGTGCTTTCTTGTGAATGAAGCATCATGAATCACCATCTGCCACTTTTAAGTTGTGTAAAAATGATTGATTATATAAGTAATTAAATATAATTAAGTATCATATACTACCATCATATTATTGTCATGCCTATCATCATGCGATTGTCATGCTTGATGGTTTGCTGGATGACTAACCACTATCAAACACTCGTTTCCAGTACATTCCATTCCCAAGCATCACTCATCGTTGACCACCAGGAACTTTATACTTTCTATTCATCAAAATGGAGGCCGGGTCTACGCTGGAGACCTCTCATCAACCATTGACCTCTTTTTTCCCATGTTTGCTGCAGATACTCATGGTAGCTATAGATATGATTATGGTGGATGTTTCGCAAAGTGAGCTTCACCAAAAACCCACCAAAACTGTCCAAATGAGACTCTTCTACATGGGAAAGGAATAGTTAATTGACTTTGGGGGCCCGTTTAGGCACATGTAGTATACCGTATACCTATTACCTATGTTTCCGAGCATACATACTATTTTCTTCTACTATATCTTGTCACCTGACATCCCCACCAAAAACAGAACGATGACGGACACAGTTTTCAAACTCATCGCGTTCACAGCTACCAGCTGTCGCTGCCTATTGCCTGCACTGATCGACTGCTGAGCTGTCGCCACCTGCACGGGGGTCACCCCACGTTACAAGTGATCCATCTACCAGGACAGCAGCGAATGCCGAACGCGTCGCCTGAATCTGCTGCACATTCCGAAGCTGATCTTGTACAGCTGAGCTGTCACCACCGAAGCCTGGATGACCCCAAGAAACAACAGACCTGTCTTCCAGAACCGCGGCAAATGCATACCATGTAGCCTGAACTTGTTGCACCCGATCTTGAGATTTGGAGCTGTCACCACCTTCCAATGGATGGCCCCACGCAACAATTGATCTGTCTGCCAGGATGGCAGCAAATGCTCCTTTTGCGGCCTGAACCTGCTGTACACTGCGAAGCTGATCATGGACTGCCGAGCTGTCACCACCAGCGTCCGGATCTCCCCATGTGAGAACGGATCCATCTACCAGGATCGCAGCGAATGCAGATTTTGTGGCTTGAATCTGTTGCACCTTCCTGAGCTGGGCTGAAACTGCAGAGCTGTCACCACCAAACCCCTGATGGCCCCAGGAAACAACAAAGCCATCTTTCAAAAGCGCAGCAAACGCAAGACTGGTGGCCTGCACCTGCTGCACACTTCTGAGCTGATCTTGGACTGCTGAGCTATCACCCCCAGCCCCTGGGTCGCCCCATGTGACGATGGATCCATCCTCCACGACCGCAGCAAAAGCGGACTTTGTGGCCTGAATCTGCCGCACATTCCGAAGCTGATCTTGCACGGCAGAGCTGTCACCACCAAAACAAGGATGGCCCCAAGCAACAACAGACGTGTCTTCCAGAATGGCAACGAATGCAAAATCTGCCGCCTGAATCTCTTGGACACCTTTCAGCAGATCTTGGACGGAAGAGCTGTCACCACCGCGCTCTGGATGGCCCCATGTAACCACTGATCTGTCTGCCAGGATGGCAGCAAATGCAAATTTTGTTGCATGGATCTGCCGGACACCCAAGAGCTTCCATTGGATTTCAGAGCTGTCACCACCAGCCCCTGGATCTCCCCATGTGACAACTGAACCATCCTCCAAAACCGCAGCAAAGGCGCTCCAAGTGCTTTGAATCTCTCGCACTTGGCCCAGTCGACTGCGGACTTCAAGAGAGTCACCGCCACAAGCAGAATCACCCCAAGTAACAGTGGTATCAAGTCGTGGGCTCCACATGGCAAAGGCTCTTGCTGTTGCCGCCAACTTTTCTTGTTGGACAATCGCTGTCAATTGAGCTGAGTTCCCAAGTCCTGCTGTATACAAAGGTTGGGTGGGATCGGTCAGAACCCTACCATCTGCAGTGAAAAGCCGGAGAAACCCTTGGTCAAAAGACTTCTCGGCCAAATTTCTTAAATCCCCAACGTTGGAGGATTGGGGTATCGCGAGACTTGCAGTCTTGCCACTTGGCAAAGCCACATCTACTTGAAGCATCTATGGAAAATCTCAAACTCTATTTCCAACTCTACAGGTTTGTCCATAAATGATGGTCCAACTCTCAAAAATCTTCCATTCGGGATGCTTACTTGACGGGCTACGCAGTTTATGGACAAACCCTCTAGCACTCCTTCGAGGTAAGACGGATTTCGTCTTCAAAACCGTGGTTTCAAATGCCTCGATCCAAAAAACCTGACTTTGTGAAGGGTCCAGAGATGGCTTCCCAAAGGCAACGTGACCCCACATCTTGATGAGAATTTTGTTGACTCGACCTGTGCAATGTCACTGGTTGTGGCTGAGTATGTCTCGATGGGAGTACCCTGGGTCGCGAACCGGTAAAGCAAATATGTTGTTGAATCGTGATGAAAAACCATGATGGTTACTAGAAACGGTCCAAAATGATGGTTCATGAGAATGCTCGACGACAGTGATAGCCCTAGACAGGGATCGGATATAACAGGGAAACCCCATTTCTGGACATTCCTGTACCCTGAAGCTTCCCAAGCAGAATCAACCAACAAACCCTGGTTGCTACCCTCCTGCCCTGCCTGCTGCCTGGGGCCGCCATGGATCCATGTTTCAAGGAAGAAACTAAGGATGTATATTGAATACTAAGTCATTGTTTTGAATCATGTTGAATCAGACTGAAAAATATTGAATCACGTTGAGTCATGTTGAATCATAAATCATTCTCTTGAACCATATTGAATCATGTTGAATCAAATCGCTTAGGGATATATCATTTATGCAAAACAGTTGAATTTTGGTGAACTGCCAGGGGGCACAACAACTCAGGTCAGTGGTTGTCACTAGATGTTAGTCATGACCCAGCTCGCCATAACCATGATGACAGGGTTTCATATGCTTAGTAATTGTAACCACTCATGATGCTTAGTAATGGGGTACAAACCCCAAGCATACAGTCTCTAAGCATATTCTCTAGCTCAATCACAAGTTTTCACTAAGCATGTCAATGATACACAGAAGTGATCAAAAGAGATCAAAAGCATGCTGATTTGTCGATGCTTCCCTTTTGCTTTAAACCCTCTGCAACATCATGACCAGTGTGGATACTCTGATCCGCAAAAGTCTGCAGAGATTGGAAGAAGCCTAGCGCATCTCAGACGCACCAACTGCCGCAGTGTCAGATCTACAGTCATCCTGAAAAAAAACACCACGTAGGAGTTATTCAGGGCATGTCACATGCATGTCCCATAAAGCATGCAGACTGATCTACTGATTGTTTGTACCTAGTTACCAGTTGATCGACGTACGTCTGGATGTATGGATGGTTGGATGGGTGGATGTGTGTGAGAATGCATCTACTGTACATGTAGGCAACTGTCATTGGGCATGATTGTGGCATCGTTATCAAGGGTGGTAACCCAAGCGGGTAGCTACATGTGCTATGTAGTGCGGTGTGATGTGATGTAATTACCGCTCTGCAGCGTGCAACGCACTGCCTAGGTGAAGGGGGTCCCTTCCAACGGAAGAAACAATATCGCCAAATCACACCAAACCACTCTGTATTGAGCAGACAAGTTTCTACGAGGACAGAGGGGTCCCATCATCGTTGTCCTCACCATTCGAGATGAAGAGATTGCCCCCAGCGTCAACCCGATGTGCACGTACATGCTTGAAATCCTTTCTGGAAACTGATCTGCAAGTTCGACAGCACTAGTTTCAAAGGGCAAAGCATCTGAAAATAGTGGACACTTCTCTTCCAGGCTTGTTGGCCAGTCATGCATGTCAAGTGTCCAGACTTCCAAGATTTCTTTTGTCACTCCTTCGTCGAGTCTCTGGATGGTCTGTCCATCGGAAATTCTGGCAGATCAGTGAGAGAACCGCCAGGTCTTGGCATAGAATCTTTGGAAATACCTTGCCAGTCATTGCTGTAGTTCGAAAAATGCCAAAGTTCCGGGTTCAACCACTTTGGATCCACAGAACTCCTGTGGTCTTCCCACCTTTCCATCTCAAAAGAGACACTTTTTCGCCACCATTCCTTTAGGGGTGCACTATTCCTTGGGGGTTTGGTGTTCATTGGGAAAGCCGCCACAGGGTCCACCACGGCTACGGACACACCGCTACTATGTACACTCCACCGTGCTTCGGTGACGCCACCAGCGCGAGGTCAGCCATCACTCTTAGTACTGATGAAACAAACCAACATAAACCTTCGTGCTGATTGCATTCACCAATTTTGGCTGATCACCCTTAGTAATGATTAAAAAACAACCCTTAGAATTGATGACCCCACGCGAACCAATCAAAAACATCCAAAAAACCCATCAGCGATTCATCAATGCTTAGACATGATCTCCTAGGCTGTGGAAACTGCAAGCTGACTTCGTGTCGTGGTCGCTGGTGGAGAACTGGTTCACCAGGTCCTGCTAGCGTCAACCGGGGAATCTATCTCGAAGGCTGAGCGGCTTACCAAGTTGATGTGGGGATATGCCTTGGATTTGGACATATGGTGATTTCTTGCAAAAGGGAACTCCATAAATGGTTGGTTTGCCATTAAAATCGGTTAATCAACTGGATGATTTGGGGGTACCCCTATTCGGAGAAACCGCCATATTACCATATGTGTCTGCGTCTACGTTGGCGTTGGGATACCTCCATAGACCGGAGACAAGGGGAGCCCTGCAGGTGATGCTACCAAGGTCTGACCAAACAGTCGTACCGCTAGGCTTCGCTGAAGGATGGTTCATGGCTGACTCTTTGGGTAAGCGACAACTGGTTGGTGGTTTCATCCCCTATGAAAAATATTCAACTATTTGTTAATCATTACGAGGGAAAATAAAAAATGTTTAAAACCACCAATCAGACAAAGATGGTTGACGATGCTTAGTGATGGTTCAATCATGCTTGGAATCTGATGGAAGATGCTACTTGGCTACCCTCAGACTCCCCTGGACTGAACCAAAACTATTGTACCGTCATGACCCTACTTTACCCTAGGCTGTCGGTTGTCAATGGCTTTTCACGCTTCTTCTAATCCCGGAAAGTCCATGATTCTATGTCCTTCTCATCAGTGTTATATACTTACAGTATACACAAATGACTGTTGGCTCTGTACTGATTCAATCAGTGGCTGTTTCTGATACATATTACTTATCCTGTTGGCTGTAGTCTTTCTAGTGGTTTTGAATGGCTTTCTATGGGTATGTGCCAAGCCATAGGGTACCCAATAACTCACCAAAAGATGATCATTTTACTAAGAAACCATTGTTTTTTGGGTACCATTGTATTGGCACACACCCTCTTATTGGAGAAATCCCCCTATAGTAGCTGTTAAACCATCATTGGTGATCATTCTCCCATGTTGTTAACCATGATTAGCGGTCATAACCCCTATCAAACACCATATACATACCCTTCCTTGTTGGCTGTGGCGACCAACCCCTTCACCAACCAAGCCATCGCCGCCTCGAAAAATCAACGCAAAGAGACCTGAGCAGCTGAGGGGGTGAAAGGTGGCCATATCTAAGCATGTAGGTATACATGTACGTAAAGATATACATGTACACATCATTTATGATTACCAATGAGATATTGCCAAAACAAACTTTGTTGAAGGGGGTGGTGGTTGACGAAGCCAAAATGCAATTTACGAAGGGGGGCCAAACGAAGCCTTTGACGAAGCAACCCTGTAGTGCTTTTTCAAGGGAGAAGCTGCAGGTCGATTTGACGGGAATTAGAACAAAAAAGCCAGAGGGATTTGAGCTTTTTGGTGAGGAGCAGCAGGTTAAGCAAATGGCTTGACGAAGGGCTTTGACGAAAGGATTTGACAAAGGGAGGAGAAAATCGAAGGGGGGCCTCTGTCGAAGGGTGGAGGGTTTGTCAAAGGGGGGGTTACCCCTTTGGTTTCGCCCTGAGATATGCATAAAATATGCAGTTATTTGCCCAAAAAAAGAATAATATACGTATACAATATGTAGATTTAAATGAATCTAAATATCAAAAATATGTCTATATATAATATATATATATATATATTAATTATGTAGAACATGAACAAAATTTTGATGTCCATATGTACAATTTTAAAAAGCAGTGAACATGCACAATCACGTATACACATATTATCATAAACATACCATGCTACTTAACCATTCGAAAAAAATGATTAACCACTTAGAACAAATCCTGAACCACTATTAACCATAGTTAACCCTAGAAAAATCACTTCACCATAGCCATATAGTTGGTATATATCCCCTATAATTTTTGCTTATCATCCCCGAGTAACCAGCTATCATTGGGTGGTTCACTGCTTGACCCAAAGCCATATATAGCTGGTATATCCCCTATATTTGCTAGTTGTTATCCCCCATTATTGACTATTGACTAGCTATCATTGGTTGGTTAACTGCTCGACCATTAACCCTTGGTTGGTTGCTAATTACTTCGAAAATAGGGATATCACATATCATCACATATCATCATCAAGATATCATATCAACCATAGTTAACCTAGTAATATTAACCATAGGGATCAAAAAATCACTTCATGCCTCCTTTGATCACTTCGAAAAGGATCGCCTCCCGTGCTGGCCAGGGCGCCAGATAGCTGCGTTCGGCACCTGAGCCTCTCTTCTCCACCTGGCCACCGGGTCATGCTGGGTCAACCGGGCGTCGCCGCCACGAGGAACGGGATGGTCGGCAAGAAGTGGTCGACATGATGGTGTCAATGGTTTAAATGATGGTTAGTAAGCATTCATGATGGTTAAGTTATGGTTTGAGTGATGATTAATAATGGTTCATGGTGGTTAGCAGTGGTTTCTGATGGCTAATGATGGTTTATGCTGGTTAATGATGGTTGTTGTGGTCGATCATAGGGGATAATAATAAGGAAGAATATATACTAGGGGATAATAATAGGGGATAATAAGCTGAAATAATCGCAAATAAAGGTTGTCAATGTGCTTCCAAATTGCTATGGTCAAAAATGGAATAGCCATGGAATATCTTGAAATCCTATGGTTCATGGTATGCTGCAGGATCACTATGTCCTTGCTGATTAGATTCCAGTTGACTGGCACCTAACAGTGGCTCAGAGAATCACGAGCTTTGGTGATGATTCTTCATGAACCTTCAGCAACATTACAGTATGGGCCGTTAGCAACCATGAATAACCAGTCAGTTTCACACCATTTATTGAAACTTCATTCTTCTCTAATCAGCAGCCACTATCAGCACTAGTTGCTATTAACCTTCCTGAAAAGCTGCCTTGATGGTGATTCATTGATGCTTAACAATCAGAATAAAGATACCCGTGTAGAAAATCGGTATTTGGGAGATTCCAGCAACTAGTGTCCAGGAGGGTAACCATCAACTAATCATTGTATACGAATCATGGTCAAATAATAACTAGACAGCAAGCAAAATTACAAAAAGAAATATACAGGAATGGTAGGTGATGAGAAAACAACATCAAAAACTGTCTTAATCAGTGGTGATTCATTGATGCTTAATAGTATATAAAAACAACAATAGTCACAACAAATTATTTTCACCATGGTCGGTAAATTAAGCAAAAATATGTCATTGTCGAATGAATATCAGCTATTTGCAACCATTATGGACAGTTGTCAACCATTATTCACCATTATAAAAGGTTATTGCCCGTTATTAACCATTCTCAGCCATCATTTACGACCAATATCAACCATGACTAGCCATTATCATTTTTAAACTATCATAAACCACTAGCCAACCATTATGCACCATTACCATTTGAGAAGTTGTTCTTCTTAAAGCAAATTATCCACCATCAATCACTTGAATCACGAATCAACCATTAGTCACTTTAATCATTACTCAACCATTCAAGAACTATCATTAAAAACCAATGATTACTTATCCTTCAATCACTAATGACTACTCAACCATTCAAGAACTATCATTAACCATTAACCATGACTAGCCATTATCATTTAAGAACTATCATTAACCATTAACCAACCATTAAGCAACCATTAAGCACTATTCTCATTCAAGAAGCTACTGATTCCAAGAGTTCTTCGCCTTGAAGCTGCTGGGCCAGTTCTGCAAGAAGGTAATCAAAAGGTCCTGGAGCCATCAGGCGCTCGGTCATCCGCTGACACTGATGATGTTCAATGAATGTTAAGAATGGCTAAGAGGTGAATTGATGGTAAATTGATGGTAAATCCATGGTAACTGATGGTGAGAATTCACTGATGGTTATCTAATG
This sequence comes from Symbiodinium kawagutii, assembly GCA_009767595.1. NCBI lineage: Eukaryota > Dinophyceae > Suessiales > Symbiodiniaceae > Symbiodinium > Symbiodinium kawagutii. The sequence goes on from VSDK01018228.1 coordinate 22,461, forward strand.
ATTGCAGTCAGTGATCATTGATGATGGATAGTTGATGGTTAATCTTGATTAACAAGGGTTGACAATGACGAATTACGATTGCTACCAACGGCAACAGCAACATCTTCGTCGGATACTTGCCATGGCTGCGGTGATGAAAACGGCAGTGATGGTGGCACTGGTGGTGGATGGTGCATACAGGGACGGGTTCATAGCAAGTGTTAGCTGAAGTCACTGGGTGAACGGGCTATTTTGTTCATGCACGGGGGGCCACATGTCTATGACTAATCAGATGGCCATTGACTTTTCTTGACTGTGAGTGACTCTGATCTTGACTCTGTGGTTGTTGTTGTTGACCCATGTAATAAATCATGTTTTGAAACTTACTGTTGTTGGCTTCCCTGTGATAGTCACAACTAGCCATTCATTTGGCATCAAATGACCATGAACCGGCTATTCGCCTGACAAAAAGATATCATTAAGAGTCAACTGGCCATTCATGAACCATGATTAGGCACCAACACACCATCAACGTAATTCAACCAGATTTGGCCATGAAACTAACCATATTCTCAGCTTCACCAATGTACTTCACCCCTATCCCCCGGGTGCTCCTCTTGCTGTCTTGGCTTCGTAGCACCCACAGCAGGTGCCTGATCACAATGGTGAATTAGTGGTTGGCCACTGGTGAATTGATGGCAAATGCTCAACGATGGTCAATGATAAATGATGATCAAGGGTTGATGAATGGAATCTTAATGATGGATTCATGGGTGATGAGTGAAAATGAGTAATAAAATCATGTGCCAATGCTTGATGGACAGCTGACGACCGTTTGAATAGTGGACGAGGTTGATGCATGTTTGAATAATTGCATGATTGATACTGTTGATACTAAACCCCTACGATCCAATAGATGATCATGGTTGCGAACTGATGGCCAACGATTGAGAATCTTGTGGCCGGGTGATGGCCAGCAGGAAATCAACTGCTAGCTCTACCTGCCACCAACACTTGAGCTATCAGGAACACGAACAACAGATGGATACTTGCTGGTCATCTGACAGTGAAACGCACGTCGACATGGCTCACTCCCAACCATCCCAGAAACATCGCGAGCCACTCCCAGTGTCTTGTTGCCGTACAACGAGATTCAACAGTTGCATATTCCATGTGAATGTGTCGCCACGGTCATCAACGAGTCGCTGATAAATCGTATCAACGAGTAGCTTACAAATGAACTCCGATCTCTTATGTTGATCTTTCTGCTTCCATGTCATGGCTTTCTCAACATATGGCTATGGGTTAATGTTAATGAACCAACTAATGGGGAATAACCACCACAAACAATAGGGAAAACAATGGTTAATGATAGGGGAACCAGGGGTACGGGGTTTTGACCCACAGACATATACAAAAACAACATCCAATGAACGACAACGGCGAGACAACAACTGATAAGAAGCAATGAAAACAACAAAGACAACAGCCAAGTCGCAACAACATTAGCAACAGTAAGAAGCAAGCATGTGATAAACCACAAGAATGAGGGTGTTCCCTTACATATATCGATCAGTTGCAAACATCATAACCATCAGTGATCATTCACTAGAGATCAAGTACAACAAGTCTGACCGCCATTAATTAACCAACAAGATAACCAACTGATTAAAAATCAACCAACCAATCAACCCATAGAATGAACCAACCTTACCAACCAATCAACCCATATACCCAACCAACCTTTAAGGTTAACATCCGCAGCCAACCATTCACCGCAGCGCTTGGCTCTCCGCGGTGACCGGGTCTCCCCACGAAGAGCGGAACTTTCTTCAAGAGCTCCGCTGCGGTGTTGGAGCGGCTGACCGATCCCTGGCGAAGGATGTACGGAAATGATGGTTCAGTGATGGATTAATGGGTTGGTTGATGGTATAGGTTAATGTTGGTTTCTGATGATCGTATCTACCTGTTGGTTTCATCTATTTTCATTACTTTAGAGGGGGTTACACTAATCAGAAACCAACATTACTTGATGGGCGGATGTTGATAGTATGGGTGAATCAATTAATTTCAGTTTCCATCAAAAATTCTGGCCTTGCAATGATGATACACGCACTAGTCCCTTGAAAAGGGTGTACAGGTGCACTAGCCGCTATTCAACAGATTGTCAGTCGTGCCGTCAGCTGACCAGGGATGACTTCGTTCTGAAATGGGGGATCTATTGGCAACAAGGGTTCAGTGCAAGTGAACCAGCCCAAAATTTCTTGACCGGCTAACAGTTGTAGACCCAAAATTTCTTCTGGCGGCCAGCGAAGCCCTGGCTGAACTGGCTCTTCGCCGCGGTTATGAACTTCGGTCATCCTCGCTGGGACGTTCACATCCAAACACAACAAGGGTGATCCACTTCAACAACCCCCCCCAAAATATTGCAGTCAATCGCCAGCCATCATCGTAAAAAAGGCGGTTTATCAGCAGCTGGATCTACCATGATGAAAAATCCTGGAGCCTTAAGCATCACCAGCCACTAATTGAGTACATTTAACTACGAATTGCCAATCAATACAGCGGTAGTACCAGTAGCACAACTAATTTACCATGTTTTTTCTTGTCAAAGGATGCGCGCAGCACTGAAGGTGTATATCTCACATTGGCAGAGCCAGCTTTGGAAAGTAGCTGGCAGCTGTGCTCGACTATGGCTGCTACTTTCCAAAGTCCCCTTCCCACTTTGTATGTGGTCAGCGACCACGGTTAGTTGGTTATAACCACGCTGTTCTTAACCATGCTTACAAACCACTGACTCAGCATGTTGCTATAACCAGCCCATGCCCTAGATCTTCGGGACGGCGTACGACCTCCCAGCGGGCCTGCAGCGCGAGCTGGAACTTTTGGAACCACACTTCCGCACCACGGTCCGTGCTACTCTCCTGGGAGGACGGGACGGAAACCGACAACTTATTGGGGATCTTTTTCGCATGAAAGACTGTGTAGGGCGAACCATTATATATGTTTGATGAATCTTGATCTCTGAAGTATAAAGAACTTGTGTGGTAAAATTTCCTGAGATGCTTACGTTGAAAGTGTTCTCTCAGGAAACCATTTTTCCGGATGATGGTTATCCACGACTTTTACCAAAAAGATGTTTCAGCATCAACCGATCTTCAATGTTGATGGTAAACCATTGTTCAACATCAATAACCAAGCATCATGAGGTTGGTTCTCTTATCAATCACGGTAATCAACTTGTGATGGTTAGTAGGTACCACCGTGGCGACAAGGACAAACCCACTAGTCATCATAAACCATGCTGAACCATCATCAACCATCCGAAAGTCGGCACTTGGTAGGTGCTGACAACTAGGTCAGATTGCAAGTTACCTGTGTTAAAGTATGTAATCATCGACTACGTTAAAACCATCTTATATCAATAAGATTCAATAAGCCAGTGATATCAACCGGATTGAAATAGCTATACTCTGAATAACCAGTGATGTCAACCAGCTTTGTTTCAATAATGATTCATACCGACTGTAGGTGACATCAGCTTCACTGTGTTTCCACCAGCAACTACTGCGCTGTTGACCTTGGATGCAAGGAGCTTGTCACCAGTGGTCGATTGGAACTATCACGAAGGAAGTTTATCAAAGTAGGGGTACCCCATGGTATACTCAAAATTGCTACGACTAATGGTTCATAAACAATGCTTCGGGGCTACCCCTGTACACACGGAAACGGTTGCAAGCAAACCGAATTGTTTTGGTAACAATCATAGTTGCTGCTACCGATTGTTGATTATAGAAGTTGCTGCTACCAACATAATGTATAGACATTATCAAAGACCGTGGGACTTATGCTATTGTATAGATGACTATGTTGTCGCCCACAGAGTTGTTGGTCATTGTGTGGTGGTATCTGTTCAGAATACGCATAGATAAACATCATGTTAGTTAACCCATAGTCGTTATTCCTCGTACTGTAAACTAGTTGTTGCTGTATTCTGCATCGTTGTTCACTGTTGGTACCCATCATGAATCATTACCAACTGCGTTAAACATCATTGATGACTACCAACCACCACCATACACCATCAAGTTTCATTAGCTATGGTTCAGCATCGATAAACATCGTTCCCATTGTCAACCACATGATCGATCATCCTCAATAGTTACCATGTTTCATCATTGATGATCATCATTAATTTATGGCACAGTAGGTAGGTTTATTCACGACATAAACATTTTGCCTACCCTCCGGCAAACTAACATAGCAATGGAAAATCATAATTTCCTCTAAGAAACCCTGGAAATCAGCTGGAAATAGTGGCCGTTATCATTTCAGGGGTTCTTAAAATAGGGACACCCCTAAAATATCCGGTCTTGTATAATAATTGTTTATCAACAAACCAACCATTCTTCGGGTTCCCCAAACTGGCTTGAGAAACCTCCGTTTTGGCCTCAGTGACCATTGACTACCGAGCGATGGCCTTGGTCATAGTCTCACTGGAACCATCACGGAGGTCCTCGGGCGTCTTCTTGGCACTACTGAACTCGTAGACCAAAGGAGCCTGGAGGATTGGAATTCATGGCGCTCGCCAGTGGATCGTGGTGAACAAGTGCCGGGGATAGTATTGATATTGGTTGATCATGATAAATCATGGTCAAAGTGATGGCTAAGTGACGGCTTCGATATTGCTTGAGAAGAACGAGTATTGCCTAATGAAATCTTAGCGGTAGCTGAAACATATGGGTGGGAATTGATCATCATCAACAGTTATGTAGTTATTACGCTGTTTTGCTGGCTAATGGCCCGTTGTCAACCATTGACCCTTCAGCAGCAGTGATGGACGGCTTTTATCTTCGAAGTCGGTTGTGTGAAATTCATTGCTATAGGTCATTGTCAGCAACCATGATGAGTATCACCTTATCATCAATAACTTGTCATCAATTCATTGTCATCAATATCACCCATCGGCTAATCTTTGGCTAATGATGGTTAATAATGATGGTCTGTATCATTAATATAACCTTTTCATGAATCATCTCAACCCGTCCATGACTACCAGGATCAACAAGTTACTAGTAGGGATTGACTCATCAAAAAGTCATCATTCAGTGGCAGCTGTTCCCATCACTACCGTCACTACCAGGTAGCTGACGGGTCACTACAGGTACTGTCATTCGTGATAATCAATCCCTGTCAGAATGATTAGCTACGATTTGGTGAACGGCCACTGCTGGTCGCTCCATGTAGCTCCTAGGCTCCCACTTTAGAGGGCCAGAACAGGATACCCCTGGCTCCTGGCCCCGCTCCCTCCCAACCGACAGCCTGTTGGGGTTGATTGGCAATCGATTACTGTAGTTCTGTAATCCATTTGGTCAATCAAAACTACATTATCAATTTGTTACCCGGAAAAGCCTGGGAAGTCATCTTCACTGCCATGTTGGATTACCAAGGGTAATCCAAAGGGTCAATCAAAAACACGATTGTCAACCTGTTGATCTTCAGTTGATGAAGCGGCAGTTCAGGTCAAAGACCCTGTACGACCTCCCCCAGCTGTTCACATATCCTACAAATCACAAAACTTGTCGAACTGTTGTGATGTGAACTACTGCCCCTAGCTACTTGAATGGTTGCATTGACCCATCCCTTTATCAGATTGCCAGTATTGATTCAGATTGATTCATTCTGGTTATCAACTGTAACCTTATATAATGAGTCCAGTAAAATCCAGTGCAATTATGATTGCAGTTGAATATCAACTACATCGATAATCATCATCACTAGTGATCAACTATCAAAACTGATAACAATTACTAACTTGTACCCACTACCAATCGAATCTAACCATGACTAATTTGGCGGATACATCACTGGTAGTTGGTCGATACACCATTGATGCACCACTCCAATCTAATTAACAGTTAGTATTGGTAGTTGTATACCCTTCTGGACTTCGCCATTACTTCTATTATTAATTTGGATATTGCTGATCCACCATTACTGATGATCAACCCATCTGTTCGTCACTAGTTAACCAACAATATCATTGCCGGATTCCAGTTGACTCCTGGTTGATCAACCCTTTTGTCGGTGCGGCCCCTATGGCAAGCGCTCGGGTTCCCAGGCAGCTGCAGCATCTGCTGGTTTTTGGATCACCTGGAGTTTGACCAGCAGCGTCAACCATCTTGGTGGCCAAAAATGATGCTTAATGGTGCTTCATGATGCTTCACAATTCACAATGGTTAATGATGGTACCATTGTTAATGATGCTCAATGGTTGATGATGGTTAATTGCTTAAAATAATCTTTATGTTGGTTAACCATGGGCAATGATGCTTAGCAAAATGATACTTAATGATGGCTACCTCTTAAGCATCGTTAGCAAAACATGATGGACAATGATGGTCAATCATGGTTAATCATGGTGAATGAAATGAAGGTTAATGATGGTGAATCATGATGGTTCATCATGGGTGAATGCAATGCTGATGGTCAGCAAAAGTGATGCTTAATGCTGGTCAATGATGGCTAGTTCTTTAAGCACTTGGTTTATTTCAGCAGCCATCATTGTTTCTTTCTGGATCCACCATCATTGACCGTACCATGATGTGCTCCATGCAGGATCCATAGGAATGGACTACCGCCACATTTCATGGTATATCACCAGTTCTTTGGAGTAAACTGATGGCGGTGTGTAGCGTGGATCGATGATTAACACTGGTTGATTGATGGTTCATCAATGGTGAATCATGATTGAGCATGATTAACCATCAACCATTATTAACCATGAACCATTATAGACAATGACCCATTATTAGCCATTAACCATTAATAGCCATTTATAACCACTAGTAATCAATGTTGATTAAGCATTAGCCATTATTAACCATTCGCCATGGCCAATCATTTCTGGTTGGTGGTGCAAGTTGATCCCAAGTCGAAGCCATCATCCAGCAGCCCGCGACCGACAAGCATCAATGAGGCACAAGCAGCCGTTTGTTACTACTTTACCGCTAGTGGCTGCTGGTGACTCATTATCACCTATTACTAGTGGTAAATTGTGGTAAAATCAAGTAAAATCACCACTCTTAGTGATCAACTAACATCAACTAATCAAAGTAGTCACCCTGAGTTCTGTGATATCAACGTCAACCAGAATTTGTTGATACAGCGCCAGCCGCACTGCGGTTCGCTTCTGCAGAGACTCTGTCAACAGTAGCGTTCCTGATAGCCCACAAGTGATTGATATAGCCAACAGTAGTTGTCAACCAGCCAGCTTACTGGCTATAATCAAAGATGCGATGGATCCGTGAATAAGCCTTGCTTGTAGCCAGCTTGTTGATACTGGCCAGAAAGTTCTTCTTTACTAGTGGATTGTTTACTGGTGGTCCTTCAAAAGATGGGACATGAACATCCATGAGCATGCAGCATTCAGGAGCATCCCTCAAACAGGGTTCAGAATGGACAACACTGCTTTGATGACTTGTCCTGCATAATTGATTCTTGATTTGAACTTTGTGGACTATCCCCTCTTAGCCATTATGAGCAAGTGATATGAAATCGATGTTAATACACAGATCTGTCGTAATGATGGATTGATGCTTATCAATGTTTCCAAATGGATTTTCACAACTTACTCCACAAAGTCAATAACTATATTCTTGAATATATGATGCATAGTCACTATAGCATGATTGTCAATGAAAATACATTCTTGATGATGGGCAAACCATTATTCATGGACCAGCATGCCATTGTCAGTTTATTCATGGACCATTTTTCATAAGTTCAGTTAAGAATACCCCTGATATTAACCATGATGAACACGTGATTCATCCCTCCAACAGCAGGCCATGGGCGAACGAGGGCAAAGCGCACCTGCTGATATGCTGGTTGCTTCTTGACGGCCTCACCAGCCTGGTCAAGTTGCACCAGTGGCTGCTATATAACCTTTGGAACAAAGTGATGACCCAACGAACCAAACAAACAAACAAACAAACAAACAAACAAACAAACAAACAAACAAACAAACAAACAAACAAACAAACAAATCAACAAATCAACAAACAAAACCAACCTACCAACACAAAGCAACCCCAAGCAACACCAACGAACCAAAACCCAACAAAGGAGACAAATAAACAAGCGTAACAAATAAGCAAGCAAACATGCAAAGCAACCAGCCAGCCGAGGAGCCACTAGCCAGTCAAACAACCATCAACGAACAGTCCAAGTGAAGAGAATCTTCAACCAATCATCAGCAAACAGTCAACCATTGGTGGTTTCCTAAAATAGGGGACTTCCAAAATAGCTTGTTGAATTGTCAATCAACAAGGATTAATATGGCATGAATTGGGGGTGCCCCTCGATTGAGAAACCACCATATGTTCTCAGCTGATTGGCCCCGAACAGTGGCTCTGAGAATCACAGGCTTTGATGATGATTCATGAACCTTCAGCAACATTGCAGTATGGACCAAGGTCCATATCCTTCGCCAATCATCAACCAGCCAATGATCCTCACCACCAACTCCAGCGCACCTTGCTCTTGGCACCGGCCTTCCTTTCAGCAACGGCCTGAGCTGAACCAAGGGAATATCAGGACATGCGCACCAGCTCAGCTGTTCCTTGGAGCGGCTCAAAAAAGCCATCCACCAACCACTGCTTGGTGGTTGAACCACCCCTTCGAACTCGCTACTAAGTCAACCCACCGACCATTGATCAATCGTAGGGAAGATTGAAAATGCTTAACACAGAAACCAGTAAATGATTGACTATCATCAACCACTAGAACCACAAGAACCAGTACGACGCACCAAAGGCAAAGCAACGCGATGTGATGAGACCGGCCGCCTTGCTCTTGGCGACGTACATGTCATTATCGCTGGCGCGGAAGAGGGTGAAGTCTTCTTCATATTGCTTCAACCACGCCTCGGCAAGTAAGCAACATTAGGTGTGGTTCAGTTGATAATGCAGCAAGAAAAAACTCCGAACTTGGTGGCTGATGGTGAAATTAATGGCCGATTTCATGGTTGATGATGGTTGATGATGGTTGGTGATGGTTGGTGATGGTTAGTTCACGGTTTATGCTCGTGGCTACTCGAAGAACAGATGGTTGGTTGCTGCAGGGCCACCTTCGACTCGTTCGTAGCGCCGGTGGCACCAGCTCCCCTGCGGGGCCCAGTTATGGTTAGTGTGGCTTAGCCACTGTCGTGAAACGGCCCTACAGCATGAGTCACCATGATCCTTGGGAATTTGATGATTGAAAAGGTTCGTGACCCTTAAAACCGTTGACCATTTACGAAGCATGAGAAAAGCCTGTGTTGATCGATTTGACTAAGCACGTAAAGAGCGAGTATCAATCTATATTGACGGACTTTCCCAAGTCTTTTGACACCTTTCGTCCTGGGTCTTGTGTTTGTCTTCTTTTGGTGCGACACCCATCTTGACATCTTGATGTGTTTATCTCTGTAGTTAGCACCGCACATATACTACGTGTGAAGTATATAGTTTCATACACATATGTACACAAACATGTGTACAACAAACATATGTACATATATACACATTGATTTCTTTACGTATGGGTTAAGCATTACTTAATCATTATATATATCATCATTGCAATTATTGACCATACGTAAATCACCGTTATTACCATCGATTGCAATCGCTAACCATTCAATACAATGATGAAGATTAAGAATCATAACCATCAATATATCATAATATACTATTTACTAAGCAGAATGGTAATTATACCAAGCATTGATATACCACTATTACTAACAAGCATACTATATTAATGGTTCTGATTACGAACCAATTAAACACCATTACCATTACCATCACGTGGTTATTACTAACCATCTACTACTAACCATTTAAACACCATAACCATTACAGTAATATATCATAATATACTATTTGCTAACAAGAATGGTTACTACCAACCATTCAAACACCATATATTCTTTCGCCACTGAAAGTGGTTTGTTACATCTCCGGCACATAGTTATCATCAACCGATGGCTATAGGTTTCCCAGAGATTTCCCATAGATTTACAAGATTCAAACACCATTTTTGCATCAATGCCAATCCATTCACAGCTGCCGCCTTGTTGATGGCCATCAGAGGCTTCGGCTGAGCTGCCATCACCTGCACCGTTGGACCACGTTCTCCGTTGGAAATGACGACTGGTGAAGTTCATAGTCCTCAGCTAAAAGTGGTCAATACCATGAGCTACACCAGTCATTCCCATGGTATTGAACCATTAATGAATGTATTAAACACCATAGCCATTCACTGGTATATACTGGTCATATGGTTCATAAACCAGTTACCACATGAGCTACACCATCAGCTAAAAGTAGTTCATACTGGTTTGATGAACCATTCACTGGTGTACTTAACAATGGTCAATGGCATGTCGTTTTTTTCGCTGTTAACGACAACAACTGTAACCATTATCCAGACCGTTATTGAGTAAGCATTAGTAAATCCATTGTTTCCAATCCACATTTGGCTGTTTTTCACCATTACTAATAGGTACCCTCCATGTTTTGCATGCAAAAGCGTGCTCCAATCCAAAAGCTGGTGATGATGGCTAGGCACCATGTCAGTTTTTTGGGTCGAGGGTACACCAGGCAAATGCCATGATGCCGTGGGTAACCTGGTAGGAGTGTTCAATTTCTGATATCGGCTCAGCAGTTGGTGGGTCACTACTTCAACTGCTGACTGGTTAGCTATTGCCGACTGATAATTCAGTCCGGTTGGCGGATGGCCAAAGGTGTGCAGTGGATCAGAAATCATTCAGCATTGTGGCTGCAGTTTGTATTTAAATGGTCAATAATGGGTTGGCTTAATGGGCAACATTGAACTAACCTTTAGTAGAAAAACATGTGGTATGGATGCTGACGAGATAGATTATAGATGTTGATGTCTGGTAAATGTCTTTAGCCTCTAGATCCACAGTCTATAACTATCTATGTTGAGTAACAAACCAGCCATAACTATTTGGGGGTACCTGTCAAGAAACCGCCATCTACTGGCTTCTCAAAATAGGGCTACCCCCAAATCATCCAGTGTGATTTATCAGAAATAAGAGCCCAACCAAAACTTGGGGGTCCCCAAACTGGCCTAAGAAAGCACCATGTATAGATGGCTATGGGTCAATATTAATCAACCAACTACTGGGGAATAATCACCATAGCTGTTGATCACCTCCCATAGCTCCTGACCAGCCCTTCCAGGGGGCTCCTGGCCCCGCCCCGACAGCTCGCCTCCTTGAGGCCTCGATCGTTGTTGATCTCATTGATGTGGGCTATGGCACCTTCCCGGCCTCGCAACGGTGCTGACCATTGGAGAACCACGGTCCAACCAGCTGTGTCCAGCCGTGGACCTTGAAAAATTGACATCTCCAGTTTGGAAAGCAATTATTTGACATTTTCTCAATTGTTGACATGGAAAGTTGTCCAACGAATGGAAATTGATCACGCATCCAAATGGAAACCTGCCCTACCTATCTCCGTCATGAAAGCTCCAAATCCATTGCATTCGAGAAATATAACCTGAATGGTTTCAGAGACCTGAGACGATGATCGTGGCCGGCAGCTGGTCACCGGCGTGCTGTGAACATTTTCAGATTCTCCCCAGCAATGATTCTGAACATTTGTTACACGCATAATTACTTATTGGCAATTATTGAAGCAACATCCTAGTGGTGAGTACTAAGTTTGGCCAATTGGACAACTACTTCAATGGTGATCACTGGGGATCTGAAAATTGGCCAACTTCAAGTACCGATTCGCCGCGGCGCAACGCCGTGACGGTCGTTTTCGAGGTGCTAAAGGCTGTAGCGCTGGCCCACCTCTTGGTGAGACTGAGAAAAACTTGCCCCTTCAGTATCCTGCAGGGGAGCTTAAAAATTGACTCCGTCATTCTTCCCCAATGCCTTCGAGGTTCTGTGCCCTTGGTCTGCGGATATGACTCGTGTCAAAAGAAGATAAGTTGATCCAAAAATGCATGGGCCTATCTGGCACCACTTCGTGGGCCAAATACATTGAAGTGAGTCTCGAACAAAGATAGCTTCGAGATTCCCCCGGGAGCCTGAAGAGCATTGGATGGCGGAAGGTGCAGCGTTGCTGCACTTCTGAAGGCCGGAGATTTCTCAAATTCTCCAGCATTGTTTCGATGCGGCCCCAATCCGTTGGCCGAATAAATCTCTTCAATGTGGGCATGCCAGAGTCAATTGCTGTGACGGAGGGGTTCCGACGAAAGCGAAGATGTACCTCCTTGATGTCGAAGAGACTTGTTTCGTTGCTCACCAACAAGGCAAATTCGGCAAGTTCATCATAAGCTTCCACAACTTCAGAATCTGAGCTACCAGTACGATCCTGAGACCGAGACTGTGCAGCAGCTGCATTGACAGGTGGAGCGCTGTTGGGCAAAGCATCAGGAGGAGCAGACTGTTCTGGATCCTCCTTGAGTGCCAGCAAACAGTAGTCGATGCCAGTCTCTTTCTGATTTGGAACATTGGTTTGGAAGACATCCACTGACACTGGACCATTCGCACCTTGCAACGAGATTCTCAAACCGCTTGGCATCCTGGGTGCACCAAAATCTGTAGAAGCATTGGCTTGGGTCTTGATGAATTGTAAAAACCCTTCACGGCTGCCTGAGTCCAAGAAGAGATCCAAGAAGTTGGTTTTCTCCAGTTTCCTGCTGGACTTCAACAAGCGTTCAAGGCAGCTTGCATCATCCACAACGGTGCAGCTGCTTCGGTCCAAGAGCAAATCACCATCGCAAACTCCACGCAAAACTTGGCGGAATCCCAGCATCAGCGAGGATGCGTCACTGGAATCCACTTTGGCCGCGATCATGGACCGCATGGTGTGATCCACGAAGACGATTGCAGCAGCACCAAACAAGTGGTTAATGATGGAAGAATAGATGGTTAGGGAGCTCAGATTGGAAACGCCCATCAGCCTCCATTGATTGGCAACCAAGAGGGATGCTTCACAAACATACAAGGGCAGCATCACCTTCAGGTCAATGAAGGTCATTGACATCAAAATCAATCCCACGCTAACGTTTTTTTCAAGACACCAAAAGACCATGAAATCAGGTTCTGTCGCAACACTAATAGCCCACATAGCCTGACAGCTCACATAGATTGCTTCGACGTAGCCAATGTACTCCTCTTTGGCGCTCAAATTTTCTGCCAGGGCGAATAAAGGATACGACATGACCACAGCAATAAATTGCACAACCGCCATCAGGCATGGCTTCTGCAAAAGCTTCCAAGCAACAACGAAGCCCATGAAAAAGGAGACATGGATCAAGAACTTGCCTGCAATGCGCAGATTTTTGGCTCTGGTATGCCTGACTTCCCGCTCATAACGCATTCGCGAGCGGTCAATCTTTCGTTTTCCTTCACAGAAGTCCCGGACTTTGGCGAGTCCCGCAGAGAGATCGGATTTGGTCACTGTGATGTGCAAGGGCGCAAGCAGGGCCCACCCGCATGCGAGTGCGACAAATGCCAGGCTCGGAAACACCGATTCCATCGGCGACGCCATGATTTGGGGTGCCAATTGAAGGGCGGTGTCTTGCTGTTGCTGCTTGGCAACTTGATCTTTTGGCATATACCGCTACATTGGTGCAGATATATGTGAATCGAGTAAAGGTATATTTACAATGATCTACATGTATACTGTGGATCATGTAGATCTGTGTGTCCAATCAACCATCCAAAACAACTCTTCCTGATTCATCGTCGTGAAGCCCTGATCCGTTGACATCAACGACTGCGATGGCGAGCCGCAACATTGGTACAGTGAAATGGTGAACCATTGATATGGAGATTGCTGAGAATAGGGGACCCCAAAAAATGTTGAGTTTAGCGCTAGAAATGATTTATGGTGGCTGATTCAGCTGTCCCCTATTTTGAGAAACACCCATATGATAGCAGGATGGTTAGCCAGCGGCAGATCCAGCTCCACCCCAAAGATAGTCAAGAAACCCAAGTTTTGGTGCCTCAAGCTGAGGCCCTCTAGTTGGCTAAGTTGGTTTATGACTAGGATTGACTAGGGGAACTACTGTACCAGGCAAATGATAAGTATAGCTATAACCAAACGACTTATTAACCAGCTTGCAACTCAGAGGCCCCACCTTGCTGTTGGGTGCACAAAACATGGCTGGGTTCTGCACCAGCACTTTTCGCTGGAAACGGACCATGCTGACTTGATCTCTGATGGATAGAGGCGAGACGCATTACTACTGGTATCAGCGTATGGCACGGAAATCAACTAGTGGTTAATGACGGCGAATGAGGCTAGTGATGGTCCACAATGGTTGATGATAGGGAATCTGATGGTTTGTGATGGTTGTCAACGCCTGATTTTTTGCGAATGTGTAACATGATATATGATACGTACATATCTGTTAATACACCAAGATACAAAGATACATGTTCGCTGCAAACCCCACGTTTGCCCGCGCTTGACTGAGAACATTTCCAAATCCTCAAATTTCTGCGCAGGGCCATTGCTTTTAAGCTTCTGAGTTATCAAACCCCAAACCTTCAACCCTAAAACCCTAAAACCAAAACCCTAAACCATAGATCACTGCGTATTGCCAGTGTTTTGCAACTTCTCGGAGCCATCTTGACCTTGCACAACATCATCCATTGCAGTGCCGCGTTATGGGTGTGGGCAAACGTGGGGTTTGGAGGGTACATGTTCATATACGTATATCATGACATATGTTGTGGAATGTCTACCTGATGTACATATGCGTGTGATTTGTCATTATGTATGTACGTCATTAGATGTCTGTATCTAATGATAGCAAGAACAATAGTAATAACAGTGATAATAAGGATAATGTCAATAATAAGGATACAAATCGGAATGATAACAATAATAATTAGTAATAATATTCCCATTATGTGTATACATCTTTATCAGCTTATATATGTACAAATCTTGAAAAATGAAACCAAACCTCCCAAGTAAATACGATTCATTTGTTCAACCACTGCTTGCCCAACATCTAAGATGCGCACCTTGCTGATGCTTGCAGCTGAAGCTGTGAGAGGAGCCAATCATTGGTGATAAAAATGGTGGTTTCTGCAAGGTGGAGCCCCTAATTGTTAGCGATTCGTTGGTGAACATCACTCGGGAAACGACTACTTGTGGTAGATATAACCATGCTTGCATGGCTTACGAACCAGCTTATAGCTAGGCGGCCTCATTTCGTGGCTTATACACAATGAATATGATCTGAGATACCCTCAGTATACGTGATTTATACACCCTGGTAGCGGTTGCACCTGGTTGCTGAACGACATTGTTGTGGCAAATAGCACATACTGAAAACACCAAAATTCAGGTGTTTCCCAAAATAGGGGACCCATGGGGACCCCTCAAATCATCCATTAATAATGATCTTTAAAAATAAATCAACCAGTTTGGAGTGGTTCACAAGCCTTGTCACGGGCTAGTGATATCTACAATAGCCCTGCTCACACCCATCAGTCCCACAGACATTTGAATATCTGCAAATATTGACAGAGTGCATAATTACAGATATATCTATTTGTTCGTTTATTCATTTCTTTATGGGTACCCAACATGTAATATGATGTGAGAATCTAAGTATATGTATGTGAGTATGTATGTATATATGTATATACATACATGACTTGAAAAACACCTACACATATACCTATAAGCATCCTGGAATCAATGAAACATCCTCCATATTCAATATTTGAACCATTTACCAATTGGGGATGGTCCAATTTGATATTCCATCTACTCCAGGATCACTATACGTAAATATTCATGGCGTATATCGAACCTCGCAACTGGGGGTATCACTTTGCAAATACTCCCGGAAACAATAGAAATGGAAGAAACCAACGGGCTTGCATTCAACAGCCAGGGGGGTGTAGCTGGGGCCTTTAAAAACAAAAATGGATGAAACTGGAGATTGAAATGGAGAACCTTTGGGCCCTTTCGTTTGGACAATTCAAATCATGGTCGGGTGATGGTTGGTGAATGTTCGTGCTGGCTGATACAGTAAGTGTCAAAAAATGATGCTCCAATGCTGGTGAGATGATGCCTCAGCTCTAAACCGCTCCCCTCGCTGCGTCACCTGGCTGATCCCAACAGCTCCCTCCCAAACAGCTACTGGTTGGTGGTGCTCAACACCCCCATGAAAAATATTAGTCAACCAACCAGTTGTTTATAATTACTAGGGAAAATAAAAAGTGTTTGAAACCACCAATCAGGCTTGCAACTCGCTCTTTTGAGCTCAGAGAGTTCAGTTTCCGTTTTCCTCGGCCATCAAGATGCCTTAGCTCAAGTTTCAGGCACCAACGACTTGACTTCGTCCCTCTTCCCCAATACCTTCTAGCTCTTGTTCCCTTGGTCTGCGGATATGACTTGTGTCAAAAGAAGATAAGTTCATCCAAAAATGCATGGGCCTATCTAGCACCACTTCGTGGGCCAAATACATTGAAGTGAGTCTCGAACAAAGATAGCTTCGAGATTCCCCCGGGAGCCTGAAGAGCATTGGATGGCGGAAGGTGCAGCGTTGCTGCATTTCTGAAGGCCTGAGATTTCTCAAATTGTCCAGCATTGTTTCGATGCGGCCCCAATCTGTTGGCCGAATAAATCTCTTCAATGTGGGCATGCCAGAGTTCAGGGCAGGCACGGAAGTGCTACGCTTGAAGCGAAGATGTACCTCCTTGATGTCAAAGAGACTTGTTTCGTTGCTTACCAACAAAGCAACTTCAAGGAGTTCGTCATGGACTTCCACAACTTCAGAGACTAAGCTACCAAGATCTTGAGATCGAGGGTGTGCAGCAGCTGCATTGACGGGTGGAGCGCTGTTGGGCAAGGCATCAGGAGGAGCAGACTGTTCTGGATCCTCCTTGAGTGCCAATAAACAGTAGTCCTTGTCACTCCCTTTCTGATTTGGAACATTGGTTTGGAAGACATCCACTGACACTGGACCATTCGCACCTTGCAACGAGATTCTCAAACCGCTTGGCATCCTGGGTGCACCAAAATCTGTAGAAGCATCGGCTTGGGTCTTGATGAATTGTAAAAACCCTTCACGGCTGCCTGAGTCCAAGAACAGATCCAAGAAGTTGGTTTTCTCCAGTTTCCTGCTGGACTTCAACAAGCGTTCAAGGCAGCTTGCATCATCCACAACGGTGCAGCTGCTTCGGTCCAAGAGCAAATCACCATCGCAAACTCCACGCAAAACTTGGCGGAATCCCAACATCAGCGAGGATGCGTCACTGGAATCCACTTTGGCCGCGATCATGGACCGCATGAAGTGATCCACGAAGACGATTGCAGCAGCACCATATAAGTGGCAAACAATGGACGAATATATGGTTAGGGAGCTCAGATTGGAAACGCCCATCAGCCTCCATTGATTGGCAACCAAGAGGGATGCTTCACAAACATACAAGGGCAGCATCACCTTCAAGTCAATGAAGGTCATTGACATCAAAATCAATCCCACGCAAACATTCTTTTCAAGAGACCAAAAAACCATGAAATCGGGTTCTGTCGC
This sequence comes from Symbiodinium kawagutii, assembly GCA_009767595.1. Taxonomy (NCBI): domain Eukaryota; class Dinophyceae; order Suessiales; family Symbiodiniaceae; genus Symbiodinium; species Symbiodinium kawagutii. The sequence goes on from VSDK01018228.1 coordinate 40,029, forward strand.
AACGCCAATAGCCCACATAGCCTGACAACTCACATAAATTGCTTCCACGTAGCCAATGTACTCCTCTTTGGCGCTCATACTTTCCGCGAGGGAGAATAAAGGATACGACATGACTATAGCTGTGAATTGCACAACCGCCACCAGGCTCGGCTTCTGCAACAGCTTCCAAGCAAAAACGAAACCCAAAAGAAAGGAGACATGGATCAAGAGCTTGCTTGCAATGCGCACATTTTGGGCTCTGGCATGCCTTACTTCCCGCTCATAACATATGCGCGAAAGATCAATCTTTCGTTTTCCTTCACAGAACTCCCGGACTTTGGCGAGTCCAGCAGAGAGATCGGATTTGGTCACTTTGATGTGCAAGGGCGCAAGCAGGGCCCACCCGCATGCGAGTGCGACAAATGCCAGGCTCGGAAACACCGATTCCATCGGCGACCCCATGATTTGGGGTGCCAGTGACTGGGCTGTTTCTTGCTGTGATGCTGGGCAGCTTGATCTTTAGACACATACTTATATCATTGGTGCATATGTGTGTGTGTGTGACTAAATGAAGGTATGTACAATATCATACAATGATCAGCATTTCTGCTTTGCATCATGTGGTTTCTCAAAACAGGGGACCCCCAATGTTCATCCTTTGTCAACCACTTATAGGTAATAAACCAACCATAGCTTTGGGGTTCCCTATGCCATGTACATGTGTGTGTAAGTAAATATATATATATATATATATATTTATTTATTTATTTATTTATTTATTTATTTAGATGTATATATCCAATCAATCATCAAAGTTAGAACTGCTCTTGATTCACCGTCATGACGCCTTGAGATCCAAAATAGACATCAACAACTGGCGAGCCACAACATGGCTACAACATAAACTGTGAACCATTGATATGGGTATGAGTCAATATTAACCAACCAAGAATGGAGAATAATAACCAACAATAGTAGGGAAAACAACAGGGTTTTGACCAACTGCCGTATGGCATATTGTGGTTTCTGAGACTTGAAATATCCACATACCCAAAAAGGATCATTGGTAATGGTTCATGACGACTCTAAAAACCGATAGTCAATGCTGGTCCACCATAGCTTCATATACCTCCCCAAGATGGATGGTACCCCCGGCCCCCCTGTGCCAATCCCAATGCCATGTTCAGGATCCACACCGTCCAGAAAGTCCAGCAGTGCATCCTGAACCACTGGGTGGGCGAGGATAGGCCATGGTCAATCTCGGTGAAAGTCTCCAGGCTTCCATCAGGCTCAGTAGGATTCATGGGTGGAATATCATGCTTTGAAATCCTCGCCAAATATCCGTGGCTAACAACTACCATCCACCCAAGCAGCGCCAATCATCAAATAGCCACTAAATTAACCACCACTGGCCGTTGGTTGGGAAGGAGCGATTCGGAGCCAGGGGTATCCCTATACTCTTTTAATGGGGGAGCGAGGCCAGGAGCTACCCGGAGGCGTCTAACCAAATGGTAGTTGATGATCAACATCTAGATGGTGGTTCCTTAAAATAGGGGTACTCCCAAAATTATGGATGGTTTATCACTCAACATAGATGCTGATAATGATAGATTTAGTTATAGATTATGGAACGAACCTCAGTTGACAGTCCTGAAAGGCGGCCATCACTTTGGTAGTAGGAACTTCAAGAGCTGTTTTGAAGCTGGACAAGAAGTTGGATGCATTGCAAGCTATACTGAATATCTATGATACTGGATAACATTTATATATATACATATATATGTTAATTATATCACATTGACAATAAACATGTACGTATATATGTAAATAATACTGAATAGATATGATGATATGATATTTCTTAATATATATTTATATATATATATATACACATTTCAACATGAACCTATATCTATATATATATATATATACAATTAGCCAACTTTCCGCTGAATACAATAGCCCTATGAGGGATAACCCCACATGAGCTAGTGTCAAGACTTGTCCTATTGGGGTCCTGATTATCCACCATCTATGGGCCGGTCAGCATAACAGTTGTCTAACTCCTGAAAACCATCTAAGGGAAAGCGAGACACAACAGAGATACTGTAGTTTTAAGTAACATGGGTATGGGTTTGTCCAAAACATATCCCTCAAATGGTTTGCCTAGAGCTATGAACTCGGATGATTGATAAGCAGCACCACCATTTATCGATACACACATGTGGAGAACCCCATGGAGAAAACCCACATGTTCAACATAATTAAGCATGAAAGAGGTCACCACCTCACAGTAACGTTCCAGGACTAAACGTGAGAATCTTTTCCAGGTCTTCTACCATTTGGTGAACCGCCATTCCTGGGGGCGGCTCCTGGCCTGGTTCCCCCATATGAAGCCGGGTCTTTAATACGGGGTACCCAGTGGCCGGCCCGCCATCGAAGGGATCGCACCTCGCCTTCAGGGAGAGCACCGCGGGCTCAGCCTCTGCACCTGGCACCAGGCAACACCCCAGCGGCGGAAACGAAAGGGCGGCAATGGTCAACAACTGGAGTAAAACACATTGGCGGGAAGTAACTCATAGAGATTCATACATATAGCTTTTTGTATATATATATATATATGTATATACCTACTATTCCTGCATAGAGAGAAAGTGAGAGACAGTCACAAATCTATGGAACATATTGTGTGTATATTACGCATACTGTAATATGAATAATCATGATTCATGATGGTTGACAATGGTCAACCATGCTCAACAACATTTAGTTTACAAGGGCTAATAATGTACCAGCCAACATCAGTGGATAGGAAGTACTTGCTTAAACATCAACATGAACTAAATGCCAATATCTGCGAAGGGGACCGCGCACTGGATGACATTCCACCAGGAATCCCGGTAGTTAAACTTTTGGGGGCATTTCCCCGATCCTCTATACCGCATTAGAGCATCCTCTTAGTGGCACAAACAAGTGGTGGTCAAGAAAGCTATATCTCATACCGCTATAGATTAGGTCCTATAAGAAAAATGGTGCTATACCACTATCGTATATAGTGGTACTGTCTACCAGTGGGCCTGCTGACCACCCCTTAGTGGTATAGCTGCCTATACCTTCGTGACCTGGCAACTATTGTCCCAGGAATCAATTAACCTCGAATTGAGCGCTTTTTGCAGCAAATTCCAATCCGCTATCAACCCATGCTCATTAACAATCATGAATTCGATGTATACATTCATCATTATCAACCGTCTATCATCATCAATTAATCAGGCACTATCAACCACTAATAACCAGCATTTTCCGTCATTGAATCATCATCAAACCGTTGCTGACCGTAGTTATAGACAATTTTGATAATTCAACCATCAGCGAAACATCATGTAACATGTTTTGCCATGATAATCCAGGTAAAGCAACCCCTTTTTTACAATCCAAATCAGAAAAATAACTAGTTTCCCATGATAATCCTTGGTAACTTCCCATTTACCAGTCCTTCGAGACCCCCTGTTTATCAACCACAGGTTTAGCTTCATCTGGGGTGAACATTACTTGCGAATTAATCATATCAACCTTTTTTTTACCGAATTATATCACTTGTTGATATCTAACCAACCAACATCATCAATCTACCCTGGGACAATATGGCTGTGGGTCAGTTCACCCTGAATGCCTGGTTCCCCCATCACTGACCAGGCTGTTTTCCCTTTAAAATGGTTGGTTATCATCCCCCGTTGTTGGTTGGTCAATATTGACCCAACTCGCCATATACTTGGTATGTATCCCCTATAGTTGTTAGTCATCATCCCCTATTAACCATTAACCAGCTAGTTAACCGGTTGGTTGGTTAATCTTGACCCATAGCCATAGCCACATCAACCAATCTACCCACCTGTTCCAACGGTCCTGGCTGCGCGCCTGCGGAATGTGCCACGCCGCTGGCTCCCGGCTCCGCAGGCTCCGCAGGCTCCGCAACTCGTCGCCTGAGACGATTGGGAATTGATCGTGGTTTATGATAGTGAACGATGGAATGGTGAACAAGTTTAATCATTCATGAAATGGTTCACTAGTTTATGATTTTGCTTTATGATAGTTAAGGTTTATGAATGATGTATGAATGGTATAAATGAATGAACAATGAATGGTAAACAATGGAAGGTTATGAATGGTTATGATCAATGAAGGTTTAAAGGATGATTGTGGTTAATTGAAGGTTATGAAATGGTGACCAATTAATGGTTCATGAATGATTTATGAATGGTTTACAATTGAAGGTTATCTATCAAACTAGTTAATATTGAAATGGAAAATCATCATTTTATTAAGGAAATCCTGGGAAACCGGTTGTCAATGGTGGATTTTCCATGGCCAGGTTAGTTTAACGAAGGGTAATGGAATGGTAAACACTCAATGCCAGCTACCTAGTTGTAAGGTACCATTGATTTATCATCAATAGTGCTGCCTCTGAGACTGATAGTGCATGACAATAGAATGGTATCGGAATAGTTCATTAATTGGCTTCGCCAACCTGCCTCCTGCCTGGTAAATGAATGGTAAATGCTTGCTGTTGGTTCGGTGATTGGCTCGATGCTGACAATATTTCGCTAGCTGGCTGTGGGTCAATATTAACGAACGTATAGTGGGGTACAGTAACCAACAATAATAGGGGAAATAATGCTTAATGATAGGGGAACCAAGGGTACAGGGTTTTGACCCACTGCCAGCTGTTGCGCAATGTCTCTTGCACTTGGAAAGCTGTGTGCAACAACCTCATTGGATGTGCATCCCCACTTATCCCAGCTCGAACCCACATATAACCCCAACTGTGCATTCTGGTTTCTCAAAATAGGGGACCCCAATATCATCCTCGATATCAATTGTGTATAAAAAACATCTTGGAGCACCCCGTTGTGACTTGAGAAAAGCCACATCCAACCAACCTTGCTTTAGTCAGAATGGCACTCCCGTGACAGGCAACACGCGTTGCCTGCGAACGACCGCACGTACGCGCCTGGCAGGTGTCGCTGCCGGCTTCGCACCCAGGGAAGGGAAGAGCGCCTGACCAACCAACAGCGCCAGGAGTCAGGCAGCGCCAGTCCAGATCGAGTTGTCGTAACGCGCTCAACGGGTGACATCTCATGGTTGGTTGGTTATGGTTGGTTCATAGGGATTTTAACCACCAATAATGGTCAATCCTAGGGGAGAATCATCGATAAGAATGGTTGAACAAAGCTATATGGTGGTTTGTCGAGCCATAGGGGTACCCCAAGGTGATGAATGTTTTCTTTACTAAAAATTGTTAATTTACTGGATGAAACTGTGCGGGTCCCGTATAAGTTGAGAAACCCCCATATAGTTTGAGATACCAACCACAACCAATGTCCATTTGGATATGCTTTCTGGCTACGTACTATGGCAGTTGTGGTTGTGGTTAGTTGCAGTGGCTATTGGCTAGTCGTGGTCATCATGATGGTTGACCCACCAGTCCGACGGAAGTGACAACTACCAGCTGGGGATGACTAAACCATGATCAACCACTAATCACGTGCTTAACCAGAGTTTGAAATATGAAAAAATCACCCTTCGTAAACCATGATGTTTTATGATTTTTTCCATGAAAAATGTAGCGAACCATCGTTTTTTCACCATGAACTATCCATCAACCAGGGATCCCAACTCCCACTACCGGCCGCCAGCCTCATCCTTCACATCCTGCGTGAAAGCTGCAACTTCCACGGGCCTCGAAATGGCGGGCGAACAGATCGCTGGCTAAGATCACCAGCTGATCCCAGAAAAAACCTCCACAGAATCTGTGGGTCACTAGGCCAGGTGATGTCAAGCTGCGTTTTTTACCATTCTCGGTGGCTCAATTGTCGTCTTGGAAATCATGGTTGGCGATTTATCATCATTTACATCCGTAAACGGATAAATTCCATCTCATTAGGTGGTTTTTCAAAATAGGGGTACCCCCAAGTCATCCAGCTTATTAACCATCTTTAGCAACAAACCAACCATAAGTTTGCAATTATCTATGGCTTGAGACGCTTCCATTTGGTATTTCAAGACTCTCAAGATGACCAAGTTTTCCGGTCTGTCAAGTATGACAACCCACGTCCATTCCCTCATCATCCCTTGGTCGTGGCCGCCGTTTGGTCGTAGCAGCAGCCATCATCCTTGCCTCGCTTGGTGCTTATAACTCATCAGTTCGGGCATATGTAGTAAACCTTCAGCACTGGTATCACCATCATGAACTCGCGGATGGTCAGGAAACATGACATCCACGAACCATCTTTATACTTTATAATATATATACATGATGACCGTCCCTGAAAGTTTATCCCATCACCATTCCAAATGATGATTGCCTACCAGAATGAGTATAGGAGATTCATGCCATCATTGTAGGGACATCCATTCTTCGTTATGAACCCGTGATGTATCAGAAAATCAGCTGTCAGTTCAGCCTGCGCCACGGAATTCCTATTCGTCTTCAGTTGGCTGATACTGGCCAATGCCTCAACTATTGTGCTTGGTCATCACTTACGTATCATATGGATCATTAACCAATACGAATCCAAAGCAACAACTTAACAACTTAGCAATCCATGGGTTGTCAACCAATCTTCAACCACCCGTAACCAATCATCAACCACCGTTACGCATCATCCATCACCACTAACCACCATGAACCCATCAGTATCTCCCTCATCTGTGGCAGCGCGCTGCATGATGCCGGTGCGGCCTGAGCAACGAACTTCAGCACGAACCGGGGGGAGTGGTGGAAGCAGGCTACAGTAGGCTGAACATGAGCAAGCATGGCTAGTTGAATGGAGATGCTTGATGGTGAATTGATGCTCAATTGATGGTTGCTTGATAGTCAATTGACGATGATTGAACATGGGTTCCATAAGCTTTACCCACAGTGATTCATAGAATGAATCTCAAAAAACGTCTATGCATGTGTATATGGGCGCTTCTCAAAGTAGGTGTTCCTCCAGTTATCATCCTTAATATCAATTATTCATGGTAAACAACCAAGTATCACAGTTCTTATATCCCATATTATTGCTTACAATCCCCTGGTCAACAGTCATTGTGAACCATTAATCAACGATTATGGTTCCCTGCCATTCCCCATCGTCAACCATTATGAATGGCTATAACCCCGATTAATGAGTATAACTGTGGTTGGTTTAATACCAAAATTGGTTTTACATTTCGTGGTTCCCGATTCTTACCATTTCTCTGGGCTTCTCGATGGCTTGAGAAACCACCATAGAGTTGGTGTATCTCCTAGAAACCAGTGACTTATGAAGGTTGACCCTGGATTGATAAACCCTAGGTTGATCAATTGGGGGGATACCAATTTAGTGGAAAACTGGGCTTTTGAGGGATATCCCCTATTAAACAACCAGGGGTGTATTAATCCGGGGTTGACATTATCAGAAACCAACTATTCTACCAACTATAGGAAACCATGTGGAAGCCAACTATTGTTCTGGTATCCACATGGTACCAACTATTGTTCATTTGTATTATCCAACTATTGTTCTGGTATTCCCAGGGTACATTGGCTTATTCGCACAAGAAACCACCAAATGCACCCTGGGATTCCAGGTCCACCATTGAAACAATCCCGTCGTTCGTTTTGAACGGCTCCCCGCCTTCCTGCTTGCCGTTGTCCTGGCGTCGGTTACCCCGGTGTATGCATCATGAAAATGACAGCTGGTGAAACTTCAATGGCTAGATGATGGCTCATTGGTGGTGAGTAGTGGTATGCCATTGTCAATGATGCTTCTGAATCATGGTGAAATGATGGCTCAGTGATCCTGAATCATGGGATTTCCAAGTACCCAAGTCTGAGGATCACGGACTACGACCCATGTCGATGTCCTACTCTACTTACAAAATGATGTCTGCCAGTTAGTGAACTTAGCTGATAGCTCGGGTACAAGTAACTACAGATTCTGGTACATATAACCACAGAGAGGGGGGATATAAAGCTACCTACACCTCAAGGGGTTTCACTGTGTAGAACGATCGAGAAGGATTTCGAACATTCGTTGGTGATGAGTTCATCACAACACCAAGTAGTACAACCCCCCCTGCTGGGTACACCACCGCTATTTTTTGGAAACTAGGTGGGGGCCAGCGGCAGTGTTCCCTGGTTCTTGGATCAAATCAGCTAACCAGAAAAGCTATGAGCATTCGGATGTTAGCAGACCACGCCCGTGCGGGATTAAATGGTGGTATCCACCATGTCCAATGATATCAACGAGAAACACCAAAGCCAGGTGTTGGTTTCTGAAGTCATATGGGTACCCCCAGTTATCATCGTCTTTTAACCATTTACACTAATAAACGAGCCACAACTTTGGGGTATCCCTATGGCTTGAGAAACCACCCCATAGTCGTCGAACCATTCTTGTTGGTGATTCTCCGCTACTATCAACCATTATCAGTGGTCATAATCCCTGTAAACCAACCATAACCAACCATTATTTAGTAAAAAACCAGGCATTATAGTTCGTACATCCCTTATTATTGCTTATCATCCCCTGGTTGACAAGCATCGTTTAACCATTAATAGACCATAACTTTGGGACTCGCTATGGCTAATCCAACCACCATATCACCATTTACGGTAATGAACAGGCCATAGCTTTGGGGCTCAGTATGACTTAAGAAACCACCGATGGTCTTGATCAACCACTCACCAACCAACATCAAACCCTATAAACCAACCAACCCATCAACCTAAATTCGCCATATCTTAACCATTATTGGTGCCTAAAATCCCGAGAAACCAATCACAACCAACCAAACAACCATCTCAACCTCGCTCAGCTCGCGCTCTCCTGTTCACCTCGCAATGCCACTAAGGACGACAGCTCCGCTTCAGCCTCGGTCATGGCGAGACTTTGGACGCGAGTTGAATGATGCTTGAGGGTGGCGACCGGTTGATGGTGGTTGGTGATGGTTGATGGTGGTTGATGGTAGCTGATGGTTGATGCTGCTTCCTGATGGCATAATGAATGGTTGAGATCGAGGCTTAAAATGACTCGTTGATGGTGGTTGATGAATGATGGCATGTGACAAAACAATGATGCTTCATGATGGTTTGATTTCATCATTGATGATGCGTTGTGATGGCTAATGATGGTTTGTGTATGATGATCAATGGTGGTTCATAGCGGTTAATTGATAGTTAGTTGATGGCTAACAAATGGTTCATTGATAGTCAGTGATCAATGATGGTTTTTTGAGATGGTTGATAATGGTGGATGATGGTAAAAAAGTGGCAACTATGAATAGATACAAGGGTTCTGTTCAATTGTGGTAACGACAGACAAATGTTGGGCTTGACATGGTTGGTTGCTGATGGTGGATGATAGTTGGTGATGGTTGACGATGGCTAGTGATGGCTCGTGACCGACAAACATTGGGGTTTTAGGATCGTCAAAGAGGATGGCTTGGGCTATCTGGCATATAGCAAATGTCCTTTAACATTCATCTAGTGGTCAGAATAAGAGGCCCAATAATCTAGTGGTGTTAAGTGCTAAAGACCTTACATGACATTACAATACATTACATTACATCGTAGCATATTACATTGCATGACATGAAAATCCCGTACATTACATATATCAATATCATGAGGCTATCCACATCCATATACGGCAGCAAACTCACTCGGGAATGACCAAATTTGCTGGCTCAGAAAAAGTTGAGGTGACTATTGACCAGGCTGATGACCAACGGTTATTACAAGGTGGGTGCACCTTATAGTGCCTTCAATGGCTTATGAACCAACTTATAAGTTGGCAAGCCAACCTTGATCAACCGTCATCAAACATCATAGAACCACCGATGAACCGTTCTCAAGCATTATTGACCATGATAAAGCTTTACTAAGCCATTTCAGACTCTTCTTGATATTGTTAGTGCTTATTGACCATTATCATGAACCTAGCATCAATCACTACCACCAATCATTCTAGTTGACCACCAAAGGCATTTCTTGACAATAATAGCTCCCCAACATTTCCGATCTATCCGGCAACAGCGAACGTGCATGCCCGAGTCCATGGTGCAAGGCACGTGTGTAACTAGATCATCTTACCTAATCGACATGATATCTTTATGAGTGTATATATATATAAGTACATGTGGTGGTATCTCAAAATAGGTGACCCAAAAAAATGATTTGTTTACTACTGTCAATGGTTTATAAAGGATAATTTAGGGGTACCCCAATTGTTTGGAAACATAAATATCCAACTATGTGGGTACAAATGCATTGCTCGGCAAGATTACCTGAATCACGTTGGGATTTGCTCCAGCCGCTGTATTTTCAATCAACAGCTGCTTTGCCAACCACGGCTCGCGAATCAGTCCACCGCACATGCGAAGGCGAACAGCTTGAGGTCGTTTTGTTGATACTTGCTGATTAATCCAGTTGGAACTGATTGTAACACAATATTAGCAATTGTTCATGCATGTTAATCATGAAATATCATGGCCTCTCTGGGTTTTGTTGATTGTCATGGCGAATACTGGTTACCAAACAATATGGATGTTTCTCAAAATCGGGACCCCTCAAAGCCCCTCAAATCATCCAGCTTAATGACTTCAACTAAATCACCCACTTTTTGGGCTTCCCAATTTTGAGGAACCACCATATAGATGGTGATCATCACCGTCATTCAAGTTTGATCTATGATTGTGGTAATAAACTACCATATAGTCGTTGTTCAACCATTCTTGTTGATGCTTCTCCCCTATGATTAACCATTATTGGTGGTCAAAATGCCCAGAAACCAACCATAACCAACCACTGAATCGTAATAAACCAAGCATCATAGTTCTTGTATCCCATATCATTGCTGATAATCCCCTTGTTCATAGTCATCGTTTAACCATCAATAAACCATAACTTTGGGACTCCCTATGGCTCATCCAACCACCATACCACGAAGCATTCCAAGAGACCAACCATCATCCAGTCATCATCCAGCTTATCCACCATATATGGTAATCGACCAACCATTTAAATCCCTATCACCATTAAAGATTATTATTGGCTTATAATCACCATCACCTTAAAAGTTTATTGGTGGTTAAAATCCCTGATACCATTGTTGCTTAACCATCAATAAACCACAACTTTGGGATTCCCTATGGCTAATCCAACCACCATATCACCAACCATTCAATGAAACCAACCATAAGCCACCACTTTTCGTTATAAACCAAGCATTGGTTGCTTATGGTTGGTTTCCCTGATCAACCATCAACCATAGCAACCACTTTTCTTGGGAAGCATAACCAACCATAGCAACCGGATCCATGATTCGTAGGGAAGCCAACCATCCCTATCACCCTTCCAAGAAACCACCCAACCACCAACACCGTCGTTTTGCGGCGCACGTTTGGCTCAACTCCGCTGGAGCCTCGGACGGCCTCACAGCGCTTCTTGATCTCGGCAGCTTGGAGGTACCTCCCCGTGACCCGAAACTCGGTTGGTGAAGGGAAGGGGGGTATGTCACCATGGTGAACTGATGGTTGATGGTTGATGATAGGCTTAATAGTGGTTAATAGTGGTTAATAGTGGTTAATAATGGTTGATTATAGGCTTAATAGTGAGTAATGATACTTAATAGTAGTAAATGATGATTAATAATGGCTAATCGTGGTTAATAGTGGTTAATGATGCTTAACTAAGGGTTAGTAATGGTTGATAATAGGGTTTATTGATGGTTGGTAATGGCTGATGGCCATCTTGTGGTTTAACAACGGTGAATTAGTAGTTAATGATAGTTCACAATTTTTCCAATAACTGACCATGATTTATTTCCCAGTTTTACGCCATGATTCCGTCGGGGGTACCCCAGCTAATGTCCAACACTCGTCAACTCCAGTGCACGAAGACCATCGACAGGGCGCCCTGTGATGTAGCGCTTGTAGTTTCACTGACCATGTATCGACTGAAAATGTGCTGATTCAGGAGCTGCTGACAAAAGTTATGTACAAAACATTTGACCACAAACCTGGTATGGATTTGTCCCTAGCTGCGTGGCCTTCCCTAGTAGTCATGGTCATCATTGGATCGTTGGTAGATACCATGGTTGATGGACAAAGCCATATCAGAACGTTCGACTAGGTCTTCCAGCAGAACTCAGTCAGTTTTCCTCGTCATGATCACCATGCAACTTGCACTCCCTTTGGGACAATCTACATCCGCGGAGGACAGTATTCGATATGATGCATGGATTGATCAAAAACCCGAACAAACAAGGTAGTGATCTCTGATGGGATAGATACAACTAGCAAACATTCATGTATCAAGTGGACATACCATCCATGCATACATTCACTGGTTCCGAATGCAACTGTACATGTATTGATTGGATCCCAGAATTCTGACAATCAGGCATTGTATCACCAACCACTTTTGCCACCTAGGCAATCGACAGCTAGCTCCCTAATCCGGTACCTTCGTAAATTTCAATGTGAAAATGTTGGATTCTCAAATTAGGGACCACCCGACAAAAAAAAGGATATTGCATTGCTATATTGATTGCTGACAATGATTTACACTGGATGATTTGGCGGTACCCCCATTTCAAGAAACCAGCGAATAGGGCAGAAAAAGCGGCAAATCGGCAGGCGCACTGCTCCTGAGCGATGGCCCGTTGCTTCTGCCTGATCGGAAGTGACCATAAGATTCTGAGGATATTTCCACGGTTGATCATGCAGGATGTGTTTGTCATGAAGACGGCATAATCCAGTGTGCATCTGCATGTGCATGTTGACGCATTTTGTGATTTGTGTCTTTTGCTGTATTTGCGTGCACATGTGTATGCATACGTACATGTATTTCTGTATCTCGAAATGAGTCTCCATTTTTCCCTGAATTTGTGCAGTGCCCTACGAAATGCCATTGTTCTTGTTGGTACGAGTTGGGGCCCCTTGGTTAAGAGTTGGTTCAGAAGCCATCTTACAATGTCTATATCAACCATCACTGGGACCTGCTATAAACCAACTCAGCTATCATAGCTTATGATATCCCTTATAATTTATAACCTAATGATGGTTGATATACATAGCTTATAACCCCTTGTTGTAGCTAATAACCGTTGTGCTGGTTATAACCCCTATAACCCTTGTTATAACTAACTGAGTTGCTATAAGTTAGCTGAGTTGGTTGTTATTAACATAGCTTATAACTGGGAGTTGTTCTAAACCTTAGAAGCTATATATAACAGTTCTTAGCATAAATTACTTATAAGCTAGTAGTAAGTTATAGTTGGTTACCTTATAACATAGCTTACAACCAACTTTTTGATCAGCTAGAACTGCTCGTTCCCCGCGTGCCCCCACCCACCCGCCACGCGGCCTTTGCAACTCTTCAAGTTCCGAGCGAACGACCTGTGAGGGTCTGTCGTTCAACTGTGGGGGTTGAAGATGGCGGCTATAAACCATGGCGTTATGGCATTAACCACAGCGGTATAGCCATAAACCAGAAGATGGTGGGTATAGCCATAAACAGGGTAATAAGCCATAAAAATATTGGGTATAACCATAGGTTGAAGATTAGAGTCCTGTTGAACAGGTGGCTATAGACCAGAACAATAAGCACCTGTTTGATTGGCAATAGACCGTGGGTAGAACCATAAACCATGGGTACAACCAAATACAGTACCATGGGTAGAACCATAACCATGGCATCAACCACTTAGGGTTCATTGCTACAAACCATGGAAACCCGCTGAAATGGCCATTCAGGGTCATGAAACTCCAACGTTGAAAACCACAAACCATGGAAAGTTCCCACGGTTTCCACCATGGATGTGTGGCCCAATGGCAAACGCCAGGCAGGGGTGGCTCCTATCGTTCCCTTCAACCCTTCGTCCACCTCGATCTGTTGTTCCAACTCCGTTCCCTCGTCCACTTCGCGCAACTTCCTCAGCGGGACCATGCAGGGCGCACGGCTTGTTTGGCTTTAATCCAGCAGAATCAGGCAATAAATGCTATAACTCAATGCAATAAATGACAATAGATGCAAACCAATAAACAGGTCTAATGGCAAGTAATGGTCTAATGCAATAAATGGCAATAAGGTTAGAACTCAAGTGATAACAGCTTAACAATCGGAAGGACAAAGAATGGTTCAGAATGGTAAGCTTCGATAAGCATCATCATGGTTTGCAAGCAACAATCTTTATAAACAGTTTTCATGATTGATTACCTGTATGAATAAGCATGCTTTTAAACATCTGTTGTATCAGCAAAAATCCCGGCTTTCCAAACATGGCTTGTTGACGTTGCTTAGACGGATATATTATGGCTGTGGGTACCCTGTACCCGTGGTGAACAGTCCTATAGGTCCTGAGCTGTCCTGGCGGGCCGTGCCATCATGGAGTAGATCCCCACTTACATGCAGCATGTAATTTGGCGCTTGAAGTTGTGCGTATCCATACCTAGCAAGCATAAGTGAGAGTAGTCGAATATCCTGCTTGAACTGGTACTCAATCCTACTGGAATATCCATATTAATAAGTGCGATTAGTGGTGAAATTAGTAGCGTTCCATCATGTGCTGCTTGAATTGGTGGCAGAAAGCGTACAAAAACCATCGTCCGATTTGGTGGGCCCGTCAGGCAGCAAATTGATTTCAAGTGCGTGGCTGGGGTCTCCCTGTGTAGTTCATGATGCTTAATGACGACTGATGGTAGGAGTCCAGGATGGTCTCTGATTGACCTCCGACAGATAATCATGGTACATGGCAGGAAGAACGAGACTACTCATGGTCAATGTGAGTAAGGGTTTTCATGATAGTGTTTAATAATGTTTAACAATGATTGTTTGATGGTGAAGTGGTAATTAATCCTGGTCATCTGATAGTTGTATAATTGCGGTTCATAAATTGTTATGAATGGCAAAAGTACATACTTTCATGGTCAATTGTTACTTAATTGCACACTGGTAATTGTCGATAGTAGTAATTGCTTGAGGCGTGAAGATTTCTGTTGATGCTTCAAGGCCCACTGTGACTGGGATTCCCGAACACACTGATGAGGGTGTCATCGTGCACGTTGAAGACTTCAAAGGACTGACCACGGACATCGGGTGGGCTCGGCTCTCAGGGTTTGTCACCAATCTCTGGGAGGTTTGGCCCAGCTGCCAGGTCTACCATTTCGGCCACGAAAATGATGGACCATCAGCTTTCGGTGCCAAATGGTGGTTGCTCATAATAGGGAACCCCCCAAACTGGTGGGCTTGTTACTGCAAATGATTGAGATTTGATGATTTGGGGTACCCCTATTTCGAAAAGCAGCCAAATGGTGGTTGGAAACAAAACACTTTTTAGCTGTGAGAGCGGGAAAAAAACTGCAACAACCACAACCACTACTGTAGCCATGGGGGAAACAAAGGTAGAAAGCGCAACATCAGCGTCAACAACAACAACAACAACAACAACAACAACAACAACAACAACAAACAAAAAAATGAGTTGTTGTATGTTACTGGATGTCTGCTTGTTGTTGAGATTGGTGGTGTTCTACGAGAATCAAGTACACAGCCATAAGATCATGAATAGTCCCCGAACCAGCAAAATATTTATATTAGATCCATATTAATAAGCCCTATATTTGGTCAGATCACAAGCTGTTTAAGGTAAACTGGGGTGGTTTATTAGTATGGATCTGCCATGAAAGCAAAAAAAGCGATGCACTTCTCTAGGAACTTCGTGAAAGATCGGATGCGATAAAGGATACTTGGTCACCAAGTAACCCTTCGCCCTCGAAAAGACATGCCGGCCTCAAGACCAATCTCCTATTGATTGGGGTGACGAAAAACGAAGAATCACAGTTGACCTTATATCCATTGCTGCAGCGTTAGCGAAGTGCGCCTTGAGCAGACATGATTTCACCGACACCAGCTGCAGGGTTAAGACATATTGTCCGCTGCTGCTTAAACGTAGCAAATAGCCATTGTCATTATCATCATCATAACAATCATTGTTGTTGACATCATCGACATGATCATCGTTTTCGGTGTCCAATTGATTAACTGTTTCACATGATACAAGCAACAAGAATCGATTCTACATCATCAGCCCATGCCTGAGCTGTGTTCTGCCCCTGGTGATCCACCTCGTAGTTCTTTCCGAGCCATTCTCTGTCGATGGAACTCCGATTTTCCTTGTCCAAGAGCCTGCAGGGGGCACCCATGGGGAAGGATTTCCATGGCGGATGAATCCGGTCTAACTTTGGGATTTAACCAACTACACGCTATGTCCAAGCGTGTATGTACATGTAGTGGTGGTTTATTAGAACATCAGTCCAAGAAATGTTTTTTATATACACAAACATATATCAATATAAATAACTATATACATACACATATATCAGTTGATATCTGTAAATACATACATATATATATATATACATACTGATATACACCTATATGTGGTGGTTCAACACAATGGGGCAGCCCCAAAAAAGGTTGGTCTACGAATGAACAATGATTAATATGCAATAATAAGTATCCCTATTTTGAGAAACACGCATATGTATGTAAGCGACTATATGTGTACGCATGATCAACAAGCAAACTCAACAAGGACGCACAAAGCTTGATGTCATCCACCTGAATAAGGAAAACGGGTTAATTCCCAATCAAGATGGCTTTGCTAGACGACCTGTCCCTGCTTGGTGGTTTCAACCCCAATGAAAAATATATCTCAACCCATCAGCCATCCCAAACATTTCCAAACATGGGGAAAGGTAAAAACATGTCAAAACCCACCAGCCAGCTATAGTTGATGTTGACCAATATAAACCATAGTTAACAGGTAACTATAGCTATTCTATCTAGGTTTATACATAGCTGATGATATTGTGGATAGATCACCACTATTTTGTGATGTGATGCTTGATCACTGGGATGGAACCTCGAAAAAGGATGATCCCAGATGGCCAGCACCTGAAGTCCCCTCGGACTGATGCCCTTACTGCTGGAGAAAAGCTCCGTAGCTACCCTTACAGGCCCTTTGAAGGGCCAGCACTGGGTACTCCAAACAGCTCCCTCCCAACCAACAACCAGTCTCGGTGTCACATGTCAAAAGACCACTTCTTTACCATAGTCCACTTCTTCAACTACAAATCATATCAGCAAGTGTTCTGAGCCAAATAGTTGGCTATTTGTCTGTTAAATAGCTTATCGTTCACAGTTTAACCTTCAACTATTTCGCCATTTCGGATGAAAAATCACTTGTCCCCCGCGAGGCCCCGTTCGGTTCATTCGCCCTTTTAACCACTCGTTGCGTGTTGCCAGCACCGCCACAGCCCCCCGGGATCTTCTGAACTCCGGCACCTTCTCAACTCAGGATCTTCGTTGATCTCACTCAACAGCATAGGCCTTTTTTCGAAGCTCCCAAGGCTGGGCCAATTGGAATCTGAGGGTGTTATGATCCGTTGATTAAGCATATCATCAGGTTTTTCAACCAATGTGCTTGGATGATTAAAAAGATTATAATGATGATATGCTTAATATGGTCCCGTGGTTTGATTATGCTTGTTTTTGATGATCAACCAATGTGGTTTCAACCAATGTGGTTGGATGATTATGCATATAGAACCATGATTGGTTGATTAAAAAGAAATACGTTGACACACACGCTGGTAAGCTAATATGGTCCCGTGGAAAATCCACCATTTGTAGTTGGTTTACCTACAAGGAACGGTGACTTTTAGCTTCCAGGTTAGTGTACGGAGGGTACCTGTTCTGTGTCAGACCAGGGACTCTCAAGGTTATGGTGAGCTTTGTGAGGATCCGAAAATGATCATAAATGATTGGTTTCCACCCCACGGGACATAACTACAACCCACCATCCCACCATGACCCTACTGTTCCTGGTTGATGGGGGTACCCCAACAGGTATCAATTTGATGCCAAAACATTTGGTGGCAGTTTCAAGCCATCTCACCTTGCTTTGAAGTGAACACTGGGGACTGGGGGAAGTCGCTAATGAACTGCCGCCCTTTTGGCACCATCATCATTGTTCGCTACCATTGTCAAATATCATGAGTCATCCACCCTCATAGGTTAACTGTTGTTGTATATTTGTTTGATGAATAAGTATCATTGTCAACAATCCAGACCCTCAACTAACTCTAGTTGTTAACCACTATGTGTTTTGACAAATATCTATCATTATCCATCATGAACCGCTGTCAAGAAGTATCTACCGACCCTCAATACTCCCAATAACCAGTTCCAGAGTAGTGCAGAATGTGAGCCTACTCCATACCGTCAAAACAGATAGATACATCTTGGTGACAATTGCTTGATGGTGAATAATGCTTAATTACAGATGGTCAGTGATAGTTATTGATGTAATTGTTATATTGGCTCATCAAACCATAAGACATAACAAACAGCAAGAAAAGGTGACACCCTACAGATGTATCTAACATAGCTGGCTGGAAAATCCACCACGTCTGTAGGCATGATGTATCTATAGACTTCCACTACAAATATGACCCGTGAAACTGGTCAAATTTCTGTGTGTTCTTCAACTGTAGTACCCCAAAACTCTTGGTGTCTCCGCTATAACGAATATTGCGATGGTATCTGGAGAAATGAGGGCAATTATCCCAACTGTTAGAACTTTTGTTGCATGTACTGCGCGATAGCGACTCACCACAAACGACGGAGTTGTGATGGTTGTAGTGTTAAAATGGTTTTGATTCAACCAAGAAAACCTTGTACCTATCAGAAGCACCACCAGTTAAAGAGTAACACCATGCGTCTTGTACTTGTACTCACCACTTATTACACCACCGGCTGCTAATACCTTTGGTTGCACTACACGGCCATAACCAGGTTTTACCAGTAAATTCATAACCCTCGGTCATTCTACCCCCTGGTCAAATACTTACATTCAAAAGGAATCCCATACACTGGTTATAGACCCCAAGAAAACAAACACACTTTCCAAGCACTGCTTCACCAGTAAAGCACTAGAAACACCGCCACGACGCATCTGAACCTGCTGCATCTCCGACGTCACCGCGATGCGACCGCGGTTTGGGTGTCCCCACTGAGACTTTCCAGTCAGAAGCGCCTGAACGCGTCTTTGCACCTGCCCAGTTGCGGCTTTTCCAAGTGATGCTTAGCAGTGGGTGGACGAACCCTCCTGGTAGCTGCTGGCATGGCTCCCCCGTATCGAAAGGGCCTTTACAGGTCAAGTCCTCGGTACCTCTGGCTCCTGGCCTCGCTCCCGCCCAACCAACAGCTGGTTACAACCTCAAAAAATTCATGGGATCAACCCACACTGATCATCCAAACCAACCGATCTCATGCCCATCTCCCACCTAAGGATTCTCCCATCTCCCATGGACGTTGCCCGCCCCCTTTTTGCCAATTCTCGCAGCCACGCTTCCCACACCAGCAGCCCATCGGGCACGAAATCCCAGGTGTCCCAGAGCTGTCCGTGCTCATCGCAGCGCTCCAGCTGTTGGTCGGACAGTTGGCCACACCCTGGAGACGGGCGGGGCATCCTGTCCGAAGGGAAACCTGATGAATCTGTGACAGGTTACATTCACCATGGACCATGGCATTAGTTGGGGATAGATGAGGTTAGTTCATCCACTTAGGCTATTTTATAGCTATTTACTATGCTTTAGTGCGCCCCAAGCATCTCTGCTGGTTGATGATCTCTCCAGTGATCTCTGCCCCCGAATCTCCCAAATGCCCGAGCTACGAATCCCAAACCCTGGAGAGATGTAAGGCTTGAAAGGTTTCCAAGCCTTCCATGCTTAGGTCTAACCATAGCTCTGCTGGTTGCTGAATTTGCCATCAAGAATTATTCACCACAAGGATGAGGAAAAAGCACGATTCACATCCGAACAAACAGGTTGATCCACCAGGTTGATTCTGCTTGTAGCTGATTAACTGGATGGCTTATACCCACTAACTTAGGTTTTTAGTGTTTTTGGGATATGATGGATTTACCATATAACCACTAAAAATATATTTTTAGCAAGGGATCTATTAGCCACCAAGATATTCAGAGTGTTTTAACGTCCAAGTACTAATCAGGTTGATTACAGTAACCAAACAGAAATCACAGGTTGTTAACATCTGAATTACGATTTTGAATGTGACTAAGACATCTACTGTGAGCATGTTATCATGAACGACTCTTGACCCTGATGGAATATTCTTTTGAACCGCCGCAACCGTCATCCGAAGAAAAGTTGCAGGCAAAAAAACAACTGGAAAATCACCATCAACATCAACCACCATCAACCACCATGATCCACCATGATCCACCATGATCCACCATCAACCACCATCATCAACCATCATCAACCATCATTTACCATGATCCACCATCAATCACCAATGAACCACCAATGAACCACCAATGATCCACCACCATTCACCTGACCAACTCACCACCCTTAGCGCGGTATCCACGGTGGTGCCGGGGTGCTGGCGCTTTGGATGGCTGGGCACCGTCCGGGCCACTGCTCGGCCAGGCGGAGGATGGAGCGATCTGCGGCGGCTTCCACCAGGGCCTTGGGAGCGGCAGCATCTTGGGGGCGAAGGGGTGGGTGGATCATTGAGGCGTCTAATCATTGATGCTATTGGTGGAGAATTGGTGGCTGATTGATGCTAGATTGGTGGAACAATTGGTGGTCAGTTGGTGGATAATTGGATGCTATTGGCAGTGAAGAAGATGGTTAATTGATGGTTAAAAGGTGAAACAGATGGTTAATTGATGAGTGGTGAAGAAAATGGTCAGCATTTATGCTTTTGGGATGATCTCGTTGATGGATACCATTGATAAGTGGTCCCATTGATGGACATTTAAGTGAATTGACATTGAATGCTTCATTTATGGGAGACTGTGGTTTTTGGATGGTGAATAGTGGCGATTGATGGCCGATAGTTCAATGATGCTTCATTCATGGTCCGGTGATGAGTAATGCTGGATATTTGATGGGTTTTGTTGGTGGGTAGATTGAGAGTCACTGGTGACTAATGATGAGCAATAGTGGTTCAAACTGGGATTGGGTGGCTACTTGACGATCAACCCACGGCTACCCACTGGCTACGTATTGGTCAATATAATGTGATGGCTCACAGCGGTTCAAGCTCGAGATTTGATGATTAACACTGTGGCAAATTTACATTGAATGCTACTGAATTTGTGGGTGCTATACAGTTATATAATTGATGGATACTGGTGGTCAAGACTTGGTTGGTTGCTGGCTGACAAATGGGGAATTTGTGGTTCATAATAGTCTATAAGAGAGATATGGTTGCGGATCTCAACGCGAACAAATGTCGCAACAAGTTGGTACCTTTTCTGTTCAGGTGGGCGGGAGGCGTGGGTAGCGTATCTTAGGAGTTTCTGCATTTGACAAGGGATCCACGGTCTACTCTACTCACTTTACTCAGTTTAGGTTTCTACAAGTTGGAATTGTTGAGTACATGCAGAATCCATGGAACAATTGATCAGAATCCATGGAATATTACTCAGCAATTCACAATGTTCTGAATTGAGCTTCTACAAAGTTGCAGAACATTGATCAGCTATCATCAGGCCGCATTTCTTCGACAAAATCCATGGCTTACTAGTCTAGAAGCCCGTCCAACACTGATGGGGAATCATTCCATACCACTCGACAAGCACTGAGCTGCTTGGGCGAAAGGGACCTGCAAAACGCGCGAATCGTTGGGGGATCGTCCACCCCATGTAATGAGACGTAAATAAGCGTAATCAAATGTAACTGATGATCCATGTCCATCCCATCCAAGTTGTTGAGTATCGACATCCCAGATCCTGTCCTCTGTACTTTCACCTCAAGGCCAGCAACCACCACCGATGCACCAAGCAGCATAGGGAACGAAGGCTCCCCAGGACACCTCCTCCTCTTGCCAGGCGATCTCTTCCGCAGGATCCGCAGTGTACGAAAAGAGATCCACCACGCAGCGGTTGTAGGCAGTACACACCTCACGTTGATCCAGAACTGTTTCGTTTGCTCAAATTGGTAACCCCGCCCACTTATAAGTTGATCAATAATCCATTTGACTGTAGTTATATTTGGCATAAATGCTAGTAACCCTAATTATAAACCAACTTGGCTAACCAGGGAGCCCCACACCCTGTAGTGTGTCACTGAACCCTGGTGACTTCGTACTCCCCTAATGGATGGACCCAGGATCTACGAATCTCCAAAGAGTATCGTTCTGTGCTCTCGTCGATGGAAACCACCGATATGTTTGGAGAACCAGAGCTAGCTTGGTTTGATTGTTGGCCAAAGTTAGTCTTGGATAATTATGGTTCAATTTTGAAATTGACAGCGGTTACACTGTAACTATACCCGTTTGATCTTTCACAATCAACCAATGATTACAAACATTCCTTTACCATCACTCAGCAGTTTAACCATAGACCCTATGATACATCCATTGGTTCAGCACTTCACACCTACCATCCCTCCACCCCTCGCTGCAACCCAGCCACCACACATCTCAGCAGCTCAGAGAGACGACCGGAGCCCAGTCCCAACTCCTCCCGAACTTCCCGCGCAGCGGTGAGCTCCGGAGCTTCCCCCGCAGTGGAGAGGCCGCCCACGAACATGTCCTGAGAACCACCCGGGGTTGGGGAGGAGCACCCGGGGTCACCCAAGCCATGTGGCCCCCCTAGGCAACCAAAGTGCCAGCCACTTACCTAGTGATCTCATGAGCCTCTGCGATTATCCGCCAACCTCCCTCCATACATGGGATACTGACCATGTGATGGGCGATGGTGGCTAATGCGTGCTGTTTGATTCATGCCCATCATGAGCCATGATGAACCACGGTGTTGACATGGGTCAGCCGGAGTTGAGTGTTATCAACCATGCTTGGCAACCCTGGTAAAACATGTGTGTCACAGATCTTTGTTCCGCACCAAGTGCAAAATCTTCCGCAGAGTCTGCAGTTAGAAATCAATTTTTGGCATCTGCCCTTCCTTGTGCGCCAATAAACACAACTCCAAACCAGTCGTACTCAGTTCATCAACAAGTGTAGCCCGTTGTAACGCGTTGTAATGTCAAGGTCTTCACCGAAACAGCTGGCAGGGCGATTCAGGCCCCTACGGCGCTCGCTAAAATCATCAGTACCTGCCGCGGTTTTCATGGGCGAAAATTACCATCCCGATTTCGTTGCACTCAAAAAAAAGCCGAAAGCACATTTAACTGTGTATCACTTACCTCAAAAATATAGAGCTGGAGATCAATGGTTGGTTTGGAACCATGATCCCCAAACATGACCTCTATCAGAACTGGTCACCGACCTTGCAGTTCAGGCACATAAAGCGAGGGAAAGATTCTCTTGCCACTGCTTCGTCGGTGAACCTGAGCGTGCACAGTGGCACAACAGGGGTGCTACCGAATCGCCTAGTTCTTTCAACATTGGAATTAACTATCAGTAACATTCACTAACCATGTTGATAGAATTGCGATTTCCAATAATCATGTTCTATGAACCTGGCTTCAGTGTGCACCATGATGATCATCATGGACCAAGTTCTATCTATTAACCATTGGTTCTAGAGACAACAGTCAATGATGGTCAAGGCGCACTTGGGCTTTCCGCTGACAGTGGTGGAAAGAAACTCTCTCACAGTCGACCAGGGTACAGTGGCATTGTTCACTCACTTAGCATATTAACCATCCATGTTAACAACCGTCAAGAGGTATATACTACAATCTAATAGATAAAGGGTAATAATGGTCAGTGTTGTATTGGTCATCACTATTAGTGATCAACTTACCCATTTCGGCAGTGAAGCATCATTATTACCCCAAATTCTCAAACACATTGTTACCTTAGCCTTGCTAACCCTCACGACCTGGCTTTAATCAAAATGTGACCCAAGACATGAGGCAGTTGCCAGGGGGAAATGGACCGGTATGGTATGTATGTGTGGGTGTTTCTTTAAAAGGGTAGTACTTCCAAATCATCCAATATCAATCATTGAGAATTGAAAGATATAAAAGATTCACTCGTCAGGTAGCCCTATTCTATAAAAACCCATCAATTAGCCAATCAATGGTCATTGACCACTCAATTGATGTTGGTAAAACTCGATTAGCCAATGATTGCATCCCGACCAGTCAATAAACTCATTGGTTGGTCAACAAATTGATCAATTCCATCATTGATCCTTGGATCGATTACCCAATGAATTAGCCAACAACTGCCAGCAAAAAGACGAACTAAGAACAACCAAAGAAAAACACACAACCAGCAACCACCAATCAGAACAACAAAAACAAATAATGCCATTGCGATTAAACCCACCAAGAACAGCACTAATTAAACCATACTAAAGCAAGCTCCATGGGAAAGGCCCTGGATCCAACACTCCCTGGATCCATAAACCTGGACGAGCTGACCCTGGAGCTGCAGGTCGAGCCACGTAGATCTCCGGCGAAGGGAGCTCCGTGGTCGCTTCAATGGGCGCGGCCCGCGTCACGAAGAGCCCCACGCCGCGGTGCAGCAGGTTGTGCTGATGCACCAGCTGTCGGGGCACCTCGCCTGGGTCCGTGGTCCATCCCAGGTGGAACCACCATGGGCTGCCGGGGAAAGCTGCGCAGCGAACGGGGGAGGGCTGGGGATGGGAGGCCAGCGACATTTCCGAAACGAGGACCAGCTGAACAGTTGGATTTGCTGATCGCTGCCACAACTGCCAGAGTGGCAGACTGGGGAGCTGCAAAAAAAAATCATTAAGCATCATCATCCATCATCATCAAGTATCATTAACCAAAACCATGGATCACCTGAAACAAGTCTTCACCCATCCTCGAACTCCGCCCGTGAACGTCACAGCGGTTACGGCATCAAGGTACTCAGCAGGTTCCCTTCCGCATCCACCTGGGTGGGGATCCAGGAGGTCAGAGCTTGGCCCTTGTGGGAACCACCGAGCCATGGTAACTTGCTGGGGTTCACCTGCCTGTACCTACCTTGCTAACCATGGACCCTCCTTATCCAACTGCTGGAGAGTGAGGGTTCACTGTGGTGATGGGCATGTTGGATACATGGTCAGTGTTGGATACATGGACTAAGCGCAAGCCAGGGGGAAGGCATCTTGTCACTGACCCAGCACTAGGCTACCATCAACGGGGGATCACCTGTTGTGATCTTCACTGGCATTCTGGGGGAACCATCTAAGATATCGCCGAAATCCTTTTCAAGTCATCTAGTTGATAGCAAGCAATTCAGCTTAGAACCAACAATGTGGATCTAGCCATGGACTAAGGCTGTCGCTCATTAACCATCATCACCCAACTAACCATCAACCACTGCGGATCACCATGGAATCCGCCAGATTTCTATTTACCTTCCCCATAGGCCTCTGCCCCTGCAAGATCAAAGGTACCCCCCCCCCGGTTGCCGTAGCCACCAGCCACGGCACCATCTCGATGATTTCTGAAGCTTCATCCTGCTCGAAATACTCAGCGATTCCCAGGTCCAGGTCAATGAGGTCCGACTTCTCAGGACCTGAGTTCAGCTGGGAGGTGATTCCAACCATCAGAATACTGGGATCACACCTGGCACCTGGCAGATGTGTTCGGCCAGCCCCATGGTGATGTGCCAAAACCCAGACCTGCTTGTAACCCTGGCAGATGTGCTGCAATTGAGTTCAGAGGACCGGGAAAAACAGTAGCACCACTCCATTTCAGCGTGAAAGAAATCCTGCACCATACGGGAAATAGGGGTACCGCCAAATCATCCACTTTCTTGACCGTTTATAGTAGTAGACCATCCATGTTTGGAGTTCCTATATTGAAACATATGAAAATGACCCATTTGCATGCTGAGATCTATCCGCCATGCAGCTGCGCAGCCACATTGTCAGCTAAGAAGCTGTTGCTCAACCACCAACCATCAACCACTGAACTTCTGAGCAATTTCAACAAACGAAGGAGAAGAACTAAAACACCAACTGTTCACTTTTCCCGAAATTGGAAGCAATGTTTCAATGTCATAGTATAGTCATTCACCATTACCCGTCAATCAACGTCAACCACTAACCTTCAACGAACATCAACCATCAACCCATAATCAACCACTTCCCTAACATCAAGCGTCATCAACCACTAAGTTCAAACACCACCACTAAGCATCATCGATAGAAGACATCCCCCATCATCCATCACCGTCTCCATCCACATGAACCACCATCATCCATCATAAGACGATCCACCATCATCCACCGCAGGAGATCTCCCGAGCCGGGATGGCTACGCCCAAGGCTCGGAGTATCCTCACACGTGCCGCGGCTGCCGGCACCTGGGCTGCGGTCCAGCGACCCAAGGCCCGACACAGCAGCGACAGCAGCGCGGGCGACGGCGACACAGTGCCGACGAGGTGAGGAGTCACCTGGACCTCAGCGAAGGGAAAAATCAGAGATGGCCATTGGGTTTTTTGATGCCTGGTTTTTTTGTTGGTGTTTCCAAACTCATGGATGCTTTTGATGATGTTTTCATGCCTATAATACATATCGTGTCTTGATCCATGTGGATTTCATGCCAAACATTGTTGATGTATTGGAGTTGTATTCTTGTGTATGAAGAAACCATGGTTTTTCCCGGACTGGTGAACCGAATTCTTACACCGTGTGAGCCCAAAAATCAAAAACAGTGAAGAATTGGAGAGCAAGTCAGTGGTAGGGACTCCCTGATTATTGATTACCTTTGAAAGGGAGTCCAGTCATCTTTGATGTCCCAGCTTCGATATTCCTGTTCGATGAATTGGCCGAAAGCAATTACAGAATCCACCCAAGGCGTTCTGCACGACTGGAATGGTCTGGTTTTGAAGAATCAATACCAATGACTCACCAAAAATTCTGATTCCCTGCTAAATCTGGTAGTCAAATCATGGCAGAAATCTCAATATCAATCACCAATCAATCGCCAATCATTCTGATTGCGCCAACCCTTTCGAAGAACCAGTCATCAAATACCCTGGCGCCATCTGATGGTGATCACCCATGTGCACAGCTGCCCAGCCAGCGCCCTGCAATTCACAAGTCAACAACGGGATGGCTGCGCCAGAAGACTTGTGAAGAAGAGTTACTTTGGGATGTTGATAGCTGGTATAGAATGGTGGTTGCCAGCTATGCTATTGACAGTGCTGAGGCTGGTCCCTCGTGAAGAAGAGCTATGAAGAAGAAAATGTGCAAAGAGAAAGAAGACGGAAACTGCTGTGCTGCAACTTGGGAGCAGACTCTCTTGTAAGACACCCCCACACTCCAACACGGCGAAGTACTAGACATGTGATGTGTCAGAGACAGGCCAAAGAAAGAGATAATGCAAAAAGAAAATTAACAAAAATAGGTAAACAAAAGGCAAAAAAGAAAGAGACAAGGAGACAACCAAAGGACGAAGAAATAGAACATGATTTAGCTTTTTGGCATGGCTGTTGAATCACCATCAAATATAGGGGATTGCGCAGATCTTCTTTGGATCTATGGATGAACCATTCACAACCGGAAACCATCGCTTCTGTTGGTGATTGACTGTGTTTTGATATCCTATCATTTAGCATAAGCATCGTTTCTGCTGGTCGTGAATAACCATGATATAACCATCTTATGACTATGAAAGACCATCAATGACTTTGGATAAACCGTTGGTGAAAGTTGAGCACCAGGCTCCATTTTATGACTATGAAAGACCATCAATGACTATGGATAAACCGTTCGCGAAAGTTGAGCACCAGGCTGCTGGGTGAATACTCATGTCGACAGAGCAGCTAAATTGTATAGATGGGCGGCCCAAGATGGTTTACATTGATGAAAATGATGTTCAATAGCGGTGAGGTTTGGCAAAAATGATGGTCAATGGTGCGTAGGTCAAAGAAACAAGGAAGGGATAATGCTGAGGGATAAGCACTAAAGAAAACGGTGGAGAGTCGCAAACATTGTCTCGGAATGTGCGTGTGTTTCGTTGTTCTCCTACGTACTGTACTCATTAGTTGTACTATAGATGATTTTAAGCCATCAAGAAGAGTAATCAATCATAGTCAAGCAGTGGCAACACATATGGACAAACATCAACCGTTGTCAACCGTGTTCAACCAGAATCAACCCTTGTCAATCATTATCTGAATCATTATATTCCCGCAAGCAGCATCAACTATCATTCTAACCGTAATATCTGCAGTCAGCAGCCAAATAACCAAGCGATCACTTCAGTACCGTACCAACAAATCCCAAGTCATAGGGATTCACATCCAAGGCGGGGCACCACGTTGGACGTGATCACTAGGGTAACTAAGTGTGACTACCCGGCTAGTGCTATGTATAACCGCTTTAGTTGTATGAATCACCTGGCGCCAACTTAACAGCTAGGCTATATGCCAGCTTACTACCAACTTAGATTGGTTTATTCACCAACTTACAACCAAGTATCACCAACTTGTAACCAACCATCTTCAACCATCGCCAACCATCACCAACCACCCCCACCAGGCTTCATAGAACCCCAACTTCCTTCAAATCCGACAGGCAGCCTCACTCGCTTCCAGGACGGCTTCCAACTTGCCGGCTTCCAGACCTACGACAGCCACGTCGATTCTGCTGGTGCACAAGATTTTGTTCATTGGGCAAACAATGAAGTTGTGCATGAATAATAATCATATGGTATAGTCATGAATATTATGTGCATGCATATTATGTATAATATAATATATTATTTGCATGAATAGTAATAATTATTGTCCATTACTATTAATGAGTATGATCAACATGAATAATGACTATACATATGTTCGATCGTAAACACATTGCAAATATCTACGCTCGGTCGGCGGGTCGCCCACCCAATAAGCCCACCACCCGCACCTGCAGGGGATCAAAATACAATCGAAATAAACATCCATTCAGATTAAGCAATTCCCAAAACTAGCTTGACTGATTTTTACTAGCCTTCGAAGAGAGCGCGAGCCAATTCATAATCATCACAGGACCAGTCACAAGTACCACTTGATTCGCTACTTTGATCATTTGCTCATGACAAAATCGTTGAATCTCCAGGCGAAACTCTGGCATTGGTCAACTTCAACAAGAAAATGGTTCGAAACGGATCAATCTCATAGATAGATTTCTCTTCAAATACCTCTGACTTCTCAGGGCTCGCCCCGGGCACCTCTCAATTCCTCCAGGTTCAGTTCCTTCAGCGCAGCCCATGCGCGAGCGCCCTCTGAACGAAAGCGAGCACCGTCCACTGGTAGATCTTCCAAGGAGTACAGCCACCCCTCGTAGCGATGCGCAGCATGGCAGCGGATCAAAAAAGGTCCTGGAACCGGCTGCGCCCCACGAAGCTGGTGGTACACATTGAGCTGATTGGGTTGAACGAAAGTCGTGCATTAGGAGCTTGAAGTATGGCCATGGAATGACCCGAGTTGAACAACTGTCAACTACGGTGGAATCTGCTGCAGTGACCTACAATTGTTTTGCTGAATTTTGATTCTTGTATGTTGTTGTTTAGGTTGGCTGTCCTGAGGACAACTACGTGATGCGTCACGGGTAAGAGTTTGCACTATTACGATATGACTGTGCCCAACAACAACAACAACAACAACAACAACAACAACAACAACAACAACAACAACAACAACAACAACAACAACAACAACGGTTCGTTTGGCTGTGACCGCGCGCCATCAGGCGCAAATGTGTGTTTTCTATTGGTTTTTACGTCACTTTTGCGTTTTGACCATTTTGAATTTGGTTGTTTTTTTTTCCGATTTTTTGTTGACCTCTACCAACAATCATCATTTGATCATCAACCAGCACAAATGCAACCATCATTGCTGCGTCACAAACAATAAAGTATCCGTCACTCACCAGGGGTCTACCGTCATAAGCATTTTTCAACTGCCATTGACCATCATTAACCATCATCAACAGTGACATCATTGACACACATTATCGGATGAAACCATCATAGACCGACTTAAACGTTCATTCCCCATATATGCAACAATCGCAATGTAACCATCACCAGGCATTATCCTACTGACTGGCAAATAAGTGTTAACAACCATCGAACCCGTCGCAACATCGTCAACATCCTCAACATCCTGCAACGTGCTTTCGCGTGGTATGCACGCACTGCGCAAGTTGCACTGAACATCAACATACCCCACCCCATTTTTGCAACTACAACCTGCCACGGACGCAGAACCAGAAAATCTGAACAAAACTGGGGACGTTGACAAGGAGAGCGGCAAAGACACAAGATGAAGAAAGCCAATAGGACGCATACAAGTACATCTGGCCATGGTTGTGTGCAATTTGTGTCCTGAGTAAAGCAAAAAAAACGCAGCACAAACAAGAATTCAACCAACCAGAGTTGTGAGGTTCACACATGATCTGCAGCAGAGGCCAACGAGAAGACAAACACACTGCAGCCGTGCATCCCTACGCAAACCCAACCGCCATGGACAACCTACAGATCCCCACGGAGATCAGATGAACCACATGGTGTCTTGCTGCCAAGTATGGATCACCGAAACGCAACAAACTGCGACCAGCCACCGGTATGGAATAGCCCAAGCTGCCTATGGGTGCAATGAGCAGGGGCTTGGCAGCCCCTAGCTGGTCATGCATGGCAGCCAAAATCCCCATGAAGCAGATTCATGTTGACAGGGAAAGCACCAAATCTGAAGGTTTTAGGAACAACTGAATCATGGAGTTCCTAAAACCTTTAGAATTCAATTGTTTAAGGAACAACTGAATCATGGAGTATAATTTGCTTCGTGATCTTCTGAAACATTCATTCCGTGACCCGCCCCCCATCCTGCGAGTGACAAGCCCGCTCTTGGTGCACCACCGTGTTCCATAAAGCAGCTGGGTCCCAATAGCAGAAGCAGAACAGCCAACGTGAAGCGAATCTTTCCAGTGATTCGACGTGACATGGTTCCCTGGAGTGATGCCCCACCCCTGGAGAACCCCAACTCCAACAGATTTGAGCCAAAGTGCCATTGCAGAGTCAAGCAAGTCCCTTCGCTGTTTCAGCCGTCAGAAAGGGCCCCCATGATGCGGCTCAGCGCGCAATACTTCTGGCAGTACCCCCCAATATCCGTCGTGGCCATCTTGAGAATTATCATTAATTACATATAGTGGAGGGCCACGACGCAGGCAAGGATAGAAAAGTCACGGAACACAAGTCATTTATCAGAGAAAACCCATCAAAAATGAAGGTTTCAAACAATCATCATGAAATCTAGGTTGCGTATACCCAAAGACACAGAAAAAACCACTTTCGGAAACACACTTCGGTCCGAATGCAGCGACCATCATTTCGGCGGTCCCTTTGATTAGTACCTCTATGAGGCACAATTTTAGTACCACGCAAATACAGCGGTCGCTTTTGATTTTGGGTACCAACCTCGGGGGGTTGCATACAACCCCTTGTGATAGTAGCACCCACTAACCATCAAATCACCATCATTGACCCATCAATAGCCATACCATTATTTCATCATAAAGTAGCCATCAATAAACCTTTGTCAGCCATATTTAAACTATCAGTTTACTATCAATTCGCCATGAATCAATCACCAATTAAGCACCATTAATCATCTTGCACCCTATCATTCACCATGAAACCATCAGTTTACCATCAATAATCAACCATTTTTGACCATAGGCGTTTGGGCTCCAGCTCCCAAACAGCAAGCCCGGTTTCCCCTGGGGGGGAAGCGAACGGAGCTATGGCACTCCCGGTTCCTACGGATATCCTTGAGCTGCTGGAGAAACACAATCTCTCCACAGGCATTCAAGCGGGACATCGTATCAATGTGCTGATCAAGGACACGTACATCAGTCAACATCAGAATGCTCTGGTAGTGAAGGCAACCATTTAGGATCCAGATCGTTTCCATTCCAATGTGATGCTGGGAAGGAACGGGAAACATGCGGAATCACACATTTTTGGAAAATCTGTGTACATTCAGGCTTCATCACATCTTTTGACTATGATGCAGGAATCTACTCAAGTGTACTTGCACAATGTTGAGGCAATCACAGCTACGTATGGTCAACCATTCATTCTCGGAGTTACCAATGACTCCTTGGTGGTACCTTTGCAGGATGATCACCTGAGTTCCATCCATCCCCACAAATGGATTTTGGAGCAATACTGTGGTGGGTATGGTGGATGGCAGATGGCTTTGAAATTCCTCGAGAAACATGGTACCCAAACAAGATACACGTTGGCAACCGATCATGCCTTGAATTGTGTCATTCAATATGGTCTCACGCATGGTGCCCACATTCTAGGATCAACTGAAAACCTGCCGGATGATTTCTTGCATACACATCCGGCTGACACGGCACTGTGTGTTGATACATGCACCCAGAGATGGCAACGTCTTTTGATTGCTTTGCAGATTGATTTGTGGTGCATGTCGGCGCCATGTCCCTCATGGTCAGGTTCAGGATCAGGCCGAGGTTTCTTTTATGTGCTTATGATTAGTTAGTGCCTTCAACCTGACTGTCCGCCTCTGCACGCGTGCCGGGGGTGGACGACCGCAAGTGCCAACCATTTTTGACCATCAATTAATCAATCATCCTTGAGCACCACAATTCACCATGCTTTCAGGTCGCTGTTCATCGCAGTGACTTCGCTTGCGCCTCAGCGCCAGGCCGCCAAGCAGAGAGCGGCACACGAAAGACCTGAGTCCAGCGCCGCTGCGCCGTGCAGGGGGGGCTACGAATGATGGCTCTGGTTGGTTTATCATGGTTAATGTTGGTTTCTGATTAGTATCTACCTGTTGGTTTCATCTATTTTCATTCCTTTGGGGGGTTACACTAATCAGAAACCTACATTACTGGGCGACGAATGATGGATTATCAACACGGGGCAACTGACCAGAACCGATAGTGATGCTTGATAGTGGCTACTAACTACAGTGCCTAATAGTTATGTGATGGTGAATGATCGGATATACCGTTATACCAATTATTGATGGTTTGTCATGGGGATGTACCAACATTATTTGTTGGTTAGGGAGAGGCCAACCATCAGAGCGATACCAATGCTTCATAGCAGTCATACTGGTAATAACTTGCACGTCTGAGTCAGCGATTAGTGATAGATATGCATCCAACACTAATTTCTTTGCATCAATAATGGCTAATGAATTATGTAAATGATGGTTGATATCAATTTATGAGTGAAAGCCAACAATGTGGTGACTTGAACATTGAGGATCCCAAGGTTCATCCCACATGCGGGAAATCTGCCTTGCTGACCCTCCTGTCCCTCGTTCGTAAGATGCACAAAAGCCTTGGTCCTCCTCATGATTGGTCGGTCTTTCACCAAGATTGGCTGCGTTCAGCTTCCTGTTGGTTCATTGTATTTCACCTCGAACAAGCCAGTATGGTGGTTTCTCAAAATAGGGAACCCTAAAAATGGTTGGTTTACTGTTGTACATGGTCAATAAAAAATGATTTAGGATTGCCCCTATTTTGAGAAACATCCATACACTAACTTTTTTCTACCTCTATCTTCACCTCAAGTGGTCCTTAACCATCAACGCCAAGTCAACACTCCCCATCTTTTACACAACTCAACAACGAAGCCAAAGATTTGGAAGATCCAAAAAAACAAGCTGAAAATCTAAAACATGTGCGAGTTGTTTCATGATTTGATCACCTCTAACCAGCTGGAAGACTGGAAGATCAATCAGCTTAGCTATACCCAGCTGGTTGCCCTTGGTTCCTCGGTTCCCCCATACATTTTCAGCTCTCGTGGCGAGTCGTCGTGGGGTCCCGACCTCGCGCTGCCAGGAAGTCTCTTCGAACCTGGAGCGCCAAGGTCAAGACAACCCCCATGGGCTGTAAATTTAGGTTACAATAAACAGCCAGTTCTTAGTAAATTTTGGTTACCATAAACCCCCATTAGCTGTTTGGCTAAGAAACCTAATAAACCAGTTTGTTAGTAAATTTAGGTTGATTTAGGTTGATTTGGATTAATTTAGGTTAATTTTTAGGTTGTCTAACAATAAAACCAGTTTGATAGTTGACAAAAATAACCAAGGGGGCTGGGGTTGTAATCTACAACTAGTGTCAACTAATGTTTGATCACCATGATTAATGATGGCTCATAATGCTCAATAATTGTTGACTACGGTTGATGAAATGAGGGTCATCAATTGTTAACTTAGATTTGTTTAGTAGGCCAACTCCCAGGCAAATGGTAGATACAACCATAGGTACATGGTTCATGTTCCTGAGGTTGTAGCAAAATAAATCGACGTTTTACCACACAAAGCCCCGAACATTTCACCGCAACTGATCGACTTTGAACTTGTCTTGTGACCAGTGATATGTGTGTCCCAGATCCAAACAATCAAGACGCTGTCAGATATGATATTGTTACCTGTGTGATTCAATTCATTTGATTTGTTTCGACACTGCCTCAAAAGCCGAAAAGGAAGGGAAATGATGAGCAAAAGGAAACAGAAACAATTGAAGAATCTCGTGAACCAATAGATTTCAATCAATACACTGAGTCCGCGTTTATTTTTTTCCAAGTCCGAACAAGTTCAAAGTTTCCTGTGCAGAATAGTGCAAATTTATTCCCTTTGGCGCGTGTAGCTGGTTTCTTTGTTGGTCTCCTCTACATTTAAAGAAGGTCAACCAAGGGAGATAACAACTCAACATCGACAACTAGGCAGACCTGTCATGATAATGACAGCCACCAGTCGAAATCTCCTCTTTCGCTTTGTCTCAAAAGATGGGCGCCCCCAAAACCAAGGGGTTTTGTCGACCAAAAATTGGCATTTCTGCGCAACAGGGGCCCCCAACAGGAGGTCGGAGGAGGGTCCATCAGCGCTGGCTGCGCCCAGCTTGGACAACGCGGCCTCCATGTGGTCAATGAGGGTGGCTATGACCGATCAATAATCAATGAATCAAGCATGGTGGTTGTATTTGGTTGTAGTTGCTTATGTTTGGTAAAAGCTGGTTATAGTTGGTTTTAGTTGGTTGTAGTTGGCCATAGTTGGTTATAGTTGGTTGCAGGTGATCAAAGCTATTACCAACATCATCAACAGCCAATCATAGATATTGGCTGTGAATCGTATTGCTTATACTTTTCATAGCCATGTTGGATACAATGATAATATTTGCTAAAACCGTTCTGCTGGTTGTGAATGATATCTGTCATTGTATTGGTTGTGAATCATATGTTGGTGAGCGTAATAGCAGTTATGATACTCTTCATCAACAAAATGGGTATAACAATAACATTGATGATAATAATCATGTCGGGCATAATGAGAATCATGCTGAGACTGGAAATAGTAAGAAACATACAGGTTGTAGTAATAGTGATATAGCGAATAATGATACTGGCAGCTTTGATAACCTTGCTTATGATAATATCCAGTTTACTGATCCTATTGTTACTATAATGTATGATCCTATTGGTTATTGTTACTATTATTTGTTACTATTGTTTACTGATCCTATTGTTACTAGTGTAATTAGAGGTGTATTGTTGTGAAGTGTAAAAGTTGCAACAGTTGTCCCAAGAATGGATGGTGATTCACATCCCAACAGCTGGACGACCAGGGTCACTTGTCGCTGGATGCTCGAGGCACAGGGTATCGACCCCCCGCTCACATACTGATACTCGCAACAATCTGTTAGACCATAATGGTGTCTTTTGTATGTGGCTGTGGGTCAATATTAACCATTATAATAACCAACAAACTCACAGGGAAAACAATGGTTGATGATTGGAACCAGGGGTACAGGGTTTTGACCCATAGCCATATGTATATGCGGTTCTGACACTAATATATGCTCAATGTTTAATAGAACAAAGTCTCGTGTCCACGGGATATGATCAGAAACGACGGGTATTGCATTCGTTCAAACACAGTTGGTGTTGCAGTGATTCTTCGTTGTTACAACTGCCGTATGATTGTTATAATATGTCCATTGATCATCCATTCCGTATTGATCTAAGTGGCCATACACCAGTCATTAATTACTCAAGCATTTTCAATCGTAATGACCAACAACAGCAATGGTTATTGATGATTATGCCACCTGCTTGTCATTGCGACATTATTAGTTATGATTATCAGGTGGTTGCCAAACCAAAAGGTTATCACATCGCCTGCTTCTCGCTACCGCCTGGTTCATAAGGGTTGCAGGTGACCCCCCAAAAGGTGTACCTCATGTACCTCCCAGAAATAGATGGTTGATAAGTCTGTATTAGTTATTGATGATGATGAATCTATGTACATCAGAGGTTATACCACTCTGCACAACGTCCAATCATCAGTGTCCTGTCGCCGACCTTGAGATCCGAAGGCAAAGAACATGTGACCAGTTGCACCTTGTTCCTCCGGGCGTGACCATTTTGAGCCAGAAGAATTGAGGCGGTCTTGACTGGTTAGTGGTTGAGATAACTAGCGGTGATAGAAGGATATTACTAGGACTCGTATGGAAGCAACCAGCTACATAGCTGTTGCTCACGTGTTGATGGAGAGTATGATCGACCCATCAGTTGTCATCCAATGTATACTTACCCGTGGAGATCCAGGATGATACGGCTCTGCCAGATAGACTAGAAAATGGGCGACTATCCACTACTTGCGTCTAGCTGGTAAGTTGTACTGCAGCCAAGAGTAACAGGGAAAAATTGAACAAGAAAGTCTAGCGAGGAAGCAAGCGCTTTGAATAGGCAAACTGGCCAGTACCGTATTGATCAGCGATGATGATGACTCCTCCGCTACAGTATCAGAAACAACAGTGATCACAACTGGTCCCAAACCTTCGTTGATCTTTATTTGAAAGTTCGTTGATTTGGCTTCCTGTTGGCTTCCTCCCATCTTTCGTCGGTTTCCATCTCTACCTTCAGCCCATTGATGCTTCCCTTTTCTGCGGACTTCTCAACGGCTTTTGACTTGATGATTGACTGTTGCTAACCACCGAACCGCTGCTACCTATTACTCCCTGTTGCTGACCTCAACCAACCATGCCAAACCACCACAAATCATTATGAAGATTTCTTCAAAATCATTGACCATCATCTGAGCCACTACATCTGCGCCACTCGCAAACATCAACCCGAACGAAGCCATGGCTGCCCCATGATCCACGGCTTCTGCAGGGCATGGCTTCGGCCTTGTATCCTTGAAGCGCAAGTGATAGCAATGCAGGAAGAGTCGAGGACACCAGTTGCGATCCTAACGCGGCTGGTTTGATGACGAACTAGTGCATGATAGTTATGATTAGGAACAGTTAGTAGTGGTTGGTAATGGTTAGTAATGGTTGGGAACGCTTAGTCATGGTTAGTAGTGGTTTTGGTAACAAACCGATTGGGGGTTTGTCAGAGGGGCCCCCTAGATTGTAGTGAGCCTGGAGGCTTTGCCTCCGCGAGACCGGTGTGGACAAGAGAATGACAACGACGGTGGCAACTCTTTGATTGTCAATCGGGCACCAGTTAGGCAATAGTCAGCCTCTACTGATGATAATTATTGATTCCATAGCTGCTTACTGTTTCATAAATCATCGATGCAGGGGAATAGTAGCCAACAAGTTTGGAGCCACAATGACAGTAGTGTAACTGGGACTCTGAGGTCGCTGTTGCTAGCAGCTGGTTGCTTTCCCAACACAAGAAACAGCACGATTAGCGGTTCCGACATGACCTTGATCGGGAGTTCTTAGCTGGTCCACTGGCGCTCGAACCATGGTCCATTAGCCACAACTGGTGGTTGATGATACTGTAGTCACTGCATTGGTTGATGGGAAAATCTACAGGAAGCCCTTGTTTTAACCACCCAATGGGGTGCCTGCTGATTTGATCATCAACAATTTCCAGGATGTAGATGATGCCTTTCTGCCCCAAAACTGGCGGCTGCTTCTAAACCCCAAAAACACCGAAACCATCACCACGACTGATGCTGTTGGCTTTCCACTCCACAACCGCCTTACAAGTGGTTGACCATGGACACGGGGAGCCAGAACAAGATGCTCAATGATGGTCAATTGATGGTTCACAATGGTCGATTGATGGTTAATGACCTTGAAAAACTGGATCAAAATGCTCAATGATTGCTAGATAAAGCTTAATAGTGGTTCTGACTGCTAAGTACTGATTAATCATGGTCCATGACTTGATCTATCGGCACATCACCCGCACTCGCCTGGTCCAAGCGATCCGAAGCATATTTGTCATCGGACACCAAGGGATGTCCCAGATGCTGCCTCCGCGCCGCAGCAGGTGAGACACAGAAAAAAGATGGCCTGCTTGTTGGTGGAGTGTGGGATTATCATGTCATGGATGTTGACATTGAGGGTGGTCATCATGATGATGATGATGATGATGATGATGATGATGATGATGATGATGATGATGATGATGACGATGATGATGATGGTGATGGTGATGGTGATGTGATGATGATGATGATGATGATGATGATGATGATGATGATGATGATGATGATGATGATGATGATGATGATGATCATTTATTATCGACAAATGTTGATCATAAGCCTCAGCCAGATGTGCACAGTATCCATGTGTGCAATATGTATAAAGTCCATGTACGTAATGCACACATTATAGTTTATGTTTTTTTGTGGGATCTCAGTACTACATCTGTAAATATAGATATAAAGATATATGCAAAGCAACACATTACTGTACTACAGAATATATCTAGAGATCTAGAGGTAAATACGTGGTGAATTGTTGATTGCAATTCACAGGCCACAATTTCTTTCTGAGAGCATACCTGGCACCTGGGCGCGCCTTTGAAGGATGGGATGCTTCCAAGTGGTGAACATCAGGGAAACAGTCATAGCAGTATATCTACAGCTCACAACCGCGGGGTACCACGGGGTACCACGGCTCCACAAGATGTCATTGACCGGAAACATATGGACTGCCACTATCATCCCAGCAACCCCCTCAAGCAGTGGGGACCATCCAGCACTGTTACAGCACCATCGGTTGCTCACCAACCAAAAATAGCTGGTGAATTTCCATCAAAATGACAGGGGGTCACCGATGGACTTCCCATGATGAGCCATTGATGAAGCGTTTCGAAATTGCTACGTCAACTTGCTACATGTGAACCAGAACACCCGCAGATCCAATCATTAAACGCCTAAGTTGCCCTGGCCGCTCAGGTCCCCTTCAGTGCCAAGACTAATCACAGCAGCTGCAGATTTACGTTGGATATTTGATGATTTGACTCGGGACACTTGGTGATTACTTACAATAGTCTTTAAATCATCATCTTGTAATGGCTATTGGTAATAACTATTTGAACCCCCAATGATTCATTGACATGTTCTTTCTTGAGGTTCATTGGCTTCACTATCGATGATAATATTCCTGTTTCCGCACGTCGTTCTGACTGCCGTCCCAGTGAATCGAAAATAGCGATGATGGTTCGATTCAACGACATGCATAACAAGCCTCACACTGCGAGTGTAGGGATTGTCCAAAACTGTACCCTCATGGCTATGAACTTGGCTGGCTAGTGGGTACAACCATCTATGGACAAACCATGACCTGCTACTGCCTCCCTACTCACCTCCATCACGAGCCCGCTTGGAGCCCCTGACATGTGCACCCGGATTTGATGCGTCCGCCCGGTGGAGATGTCACAGGCCAGCAGACTGTAGTGACCATTGGCAGCCTGGCCGAGGTCCACACAGCTCGCCATAAAACCTGCCTGGCGATGCTCCTCTCTTTATCAACCAGAGGGCATCAACCTGGTTCTTTTGAGCGTATACATCAGCTCGCTTCGCAGCCATTGGCATGTTAAGGACATATTTAATGATGATTGAACGACATCATGGTGACACAAACCATAATGGCATGGTACCCCTGCTACCCAAACCAAGAGTGCCAGAACCACAATCCACGATGTTCGACGTGTTTCAAACACTGTGAAGCCACCCAAGCCTTCCATGTAGAGATCACCTGGTATCTTGTCTCCGCCCAGTCACCTGGTGGCTGGTGACGATACCGCGAAGTGGCGCCGGTTGAAACCGCTGGTTGGAGCGGGGAAGACCTCTGGAAATGCCAAGGATCTACCGAAAGGACGTCCGGAGAACCTCGTATTAGGC
The DNA here is from genome assembly GCA_009767595.1 of Symbiodinium kawagutii. Classification (NCBI taxonomy): domain Eukaryota; class Dinophyceae; order Suessiales; family Symbiodiniaceae; genus Symbiodinium; species Symbiodinium kawagutii. The sequence continues at coordinate 80,194 of VSDK01018228.1, forward strand.
CCCCAGATCCACAGTCAAGGGTAACTCGTCTCAAGCTCGGGCTCAGCTCATGAATCCAAGCGCCACATTCCCATAGACCCCAGCGGTTGTAAGTTGGGCACCCTGCTATCACTGGTAGTTAAGCTTACCGAAGTACATCATGAGATGGTGAAGTCCCGGTTCTATCACGGCTAGGTATAATCCGCTAGATTGGTTGCAAACCAACTTACACGTGGTCTAGCCCGACTGGCCTCAAATGATGATCCTTAAGCATAATCATGCATGACCAACCATGATTCATCCATCGCTTATGATAAGTAACCATCGCCAAGCGTGATTAATCATCGTCAACTCACCATTGACCAGCATGTACCAACACTACCCATGATGAAAATCGTAGTCCATCATCAATCATCAAAAGCTGCAGAAATCCATGAGTTGCTCATGATGCCACCAGCATGGACCACCCCCGTTGATGGTTCACCCCTCAGTCGTTAATGGCCACTGTCCCCGCTGGACGGTTCGCCTGAAGTGGAGACTTCGGACCTGCGACCGAACTTGGAGTCACTGCGGCTAGATATGGTACTGCAAGTGGTTGTACTGGAGGGTGATGGTAGCTAAATTGCTTGAGATAGTGGTACTATCTTAGGAAATGGTTGACATTGCTTAATCATGAGAGGCGAGTACTATTCTCAAGCAGGAACCTATTAACCATGATTAATACTGCTCAATCATGAGACTTGCTCAATATTGGTGCATAACTATTGGATTGGTTACTGGTTATGAGCCATATCACTGCATCTAGTACTTGGCTGATATTGGTTCAGAATACCGATAATTGTTACTAGTGCACCATTAGCCAACGTCCTATGTAGTTAAGTCAACATCTGTCAGTAGCTGCTTGGTTAGATACTCGGTTCAAGTACTTGATTCACTATAACGTTGCTTGATGTATACTTGTCAATCTCTCACCAAACAATTGGATTATTGCCACGTTGGTGTTGATAACTGGTCAATGTCCTTCAGTGCATCCCATCAGCAGTCCATTGGTTGCAATACATGTTGTATACTCATCGTAATGATGCACTTGGCAATCATTGGAGTTTAAAATTATGATAACTGACGAGGACAAACGATGTATACTTACATAAATGGCGACGGTCAATGATTGGTGATCATTGGTGATCCTGCATCAGCAATGAGCTAGTCATGGATGGTTATTGATCAAGTGGCAAAGCGTCTAGCAGCTATTTTGAGGCCTCCCACTTTCGGGCCACAGGCTTTGAAATGCCATGCATCGATGCTGGGTTTTCAACCAAAGTTGGAGAGCTTGACCAAAACAGTTGGGTATGCCCTTGGGGCCCATCTATGTCATGATGGTCGATGGATCTACATAAAGATAAACCCCTGTGTTTCCATGGTAGATTACGAGCTTTGGAGGATCACTAGTGGTGCTTCATTAAGAGCAAAATCTCCCATCGTCATGCTCGAAATTGCCGAGCGGCACCCGAGTGTTGGAGCCTCACATCACTGCCGCTCTATGGGGGCTAGCATAAAAACCAGCTGCTCAAGTTGTGAAACTGCAAGGTGCCCAAGTTGTGAAAGCACCACTAGTGGCCATCCATTGTTCTACCAAGAGTCACCACCACTGATGTCAGAAAAAGGAGGGCCTGGGCCCCTGCACCAGTGTCATCACCCCCGAACCCTGGCGCAGGGCCCCACCTGGTGGTGGCATCGGTGCGCAAGGTCCGAATGCTGGCGTCCACCAGACCTGTGCCTTGAGCGACGCGGCCGTGCACCAGACACACGTAGCGCTTGGAGATCTCGGTCTTGTGGAACCTGCGAGGTCGGTGGAACCGGAGCCGGAACCCCTGCGTTGGGCTGCGCCAGGTAGTGGTTGACTGTTGTTGACCAATGGATGTGGGTAACGGTATGTGGTAAAGGTTAAGAATGGCGGATGTATGGTTGATTGTTGATTGATTGTGGTTCATCTCTGGATTGGTAGATGCAGGCTTAGTGTATTGGGAGTAATGGCAAATACGGGGTGATGCATGCTTGGTAAGCTTGTCAATCGATGGTTCATCATGGTTGTTGCATGGTTCGGCCATTATTAAAACATCGTTGAAAATTAGGGTTAGTGGTGGTTTGTACTGTTTGGTGGATTCAGGATGCTGAACCATAGGTCTTGTACCAGCCCTAAACCAAAAATGAGACGTACTTCACTTGCATGGTTGGCTGTGCCCAAGGGATGCAGCCTATCTCCCAGCTGCTGATCCCTTTCAATTCTTGTTTCTGGTATCAGCGGTCCATTTAACAAGATTAATGTTAGTATAATCAACAACAACCGTTGTTATCAATCATCATGAACTCTTATTGAACAATATTGAGCATTGTTTTCAACCATTGGTATCAACCATGACTGTTGTTAAGCAGTATTTCGCACTATGAACCATTATCAACATGCGTGAATCGTTATCATCAACCATTACTTTCAACACCATTCTTCAAGACCACTGTTCAGTATTAGCCACTATTAACCATTATCAACAGTGGTGGCCTTTTGTCAGCCACTCACTATCTATTATTAGTCATTGGTAACCAGTATTGACAACGATTATCAACCGTTCTGACCCGTTGCTGCCGCCGCTTGTTGCTGATTGCGTCCTCAAGCACCGCACCCTACCCCACACTTATCGACCACTCCAGGTGCCCCCCACTGCTGCCGCAGATGCTTGTGAGCCTGGCGGAAGTTCACACGTGGGATTGCACGAATCTACATATGCATATTGCATTGAATTAATATAAACATATATACGGAATAGGTACAAAGATATTAGGAAAAAGGTAGGTTCTAGTGGCTGGAGTGAGCTTAAGTATATTGCGTATATATATATATACATAGATATAGATATTGAAGTGGTGTGCTCTCGTATATGTACACATGCATTTGCATATACTTACATATGTCAATATATCCAATGCCAATAAATGATGTAGTATGTATGATATCGTGTGTATGATGTAACATGTATGATATAGTATACATACGATATAGTGTATATATGTGATGTAGCATATATATATAACATGTTTTTTTAATAATAAAGTATATCAATGATATAGTATGTATACTTCGAACAGAGTATGTCTGATCTAGTAGATATGATATAGTATATTTGATATAGTATGTTTGATACAGAATATATGAGACAGTAAACATCATGTAGTGCATACATATGTATATATAAATATATATATGTATATTTACAAATATGCACATGTGATATGCACCTAGAATTGCATCTGTATCTGATACATTTATACATGCATGAACGTATGTTCATGAAAGCACACATAAATAGAAACCAGAAGCATGCGTCGAGACACGCATACATAGATACATGCAGACATGAAGACAGGCAAATACCTACATACAGCATACATCTCAAAATACATTCTATCTTGGTTGTCACTAGAAGTCTATATTAGTTGCTCCACCTTCCGGTTTAGGGCTGCTTGACTATGATTGGTAATGATTCATAACAAATGGTTCGAACAATGTTTGATGATGGTACGGACAGAATGACTAAGAACGGCTTGTAGTGGCCAATGATGGATGTTTAGTCATTGCTGACAATGATAGAAATCATGACAGTTTAACCATGTTTAAGGATGACTAATAAGGAAAACGATATTCGCGATGGTCAACAATGCGTGGTAATGGGTAATGTTTGACAGGCTGGTTCATGTTAGCCGACAACAGTGACTGATTACACTACTGGTCAACCGTTGCTAAATGATGAATAATTACGGTTACAAAAGTCGTCAATCATGGTCAATGATGCTTGATAGTGCTGGACAGTTGATATGAAGTCATTCAGCACTAATCTTACTGTGCTTAACAGATATTCAGCTGTTACCACTATCAACACATCCCAGATCACTGATGCTCAATAATCATGACTATCTAATCACATTCAGTAGCTAACAAGATTATCGAATTAGAATTTATCAATACATTCATCAATAATTCTCAAAAATGTATTTATGACCACTATTCACCATTCATCACCACCAATCACTATGAATCACTATGTATCACCACTAGTTACCACTAGAAACCATTATTTATCACCATCAATCACTGTTAATCACCATTAATCCCTTTTGATTAATATCAATCACCATTGATCTATTGCTAATCCCTAGTGATATCAATATTGCTAACCATTAATCCCATCAATCACTACTAACCATTATCCATCACCATAAATCACCAATAAATCCCTATTAACCCGGTCATTGAAACACTATCAATCACCATTAATCACCATTAATATTGCTAATCCCTAGTGATATTAATATTAACAATCATTAATCCTATCAATCCCATCCTATTACTAATCACCACTAATAGTGATAACCTACTGATCTATTGATCCCCACTGATCACTGCCCCGATGTGTCGGTGCGGTCGGTTCTTGCCTGCGGTGTGCGCGCTGCTAGCAGCGGGCCACTGGTCTCCTGGAGCACCGGGAAACCATCCCCTGGATGCTAAGAAGCACCAGCCAAACCAGCCATTTCAATGGTCATGTTATGTTACTAACCACTTATGAGATATAAGATGATACTGCTTAATGATTCATTATGATGGTTGATAACATCACTCCATGTCGTGTTGTTGACCATCATAATGTCAACCATGGTTAATGTTAGATGATAGTGACCGATTAGCAACATTTGATATCATTCTATCAACTATCATGGTCACAAACACTGTTGATGGTCAATAACTATCATTGAAAATCACCACTAACACTATCGTGAACCAGTGACAGAATGCAAAGATATTAACAGAATCCCATGATAGCCAACTATTATCCATAAATCACCATTAGTGCAAAGCAGTAACAATGATGCATTTGTCCATATAAATAAGTAGAAATCGATAGTGATCGGCATGTTGGATATGATCAATGCATATTTCTGATATTGGTAATGAAATCATATTGAACAATGTCAACCTCAACATGCATATCACGATGAACAGGATTCTTGGCAATAGCTGGCTTGAAAGCTACCCAAACTTTAGTTGTAATGCGGATGATCACAGGCCAGGCCATTGTTATAACCATTAACATGCTTAGCACCAAACTAGTGCACATAACTTTCATGAGTGTTGGCAATCTCTATCAAAACTTTGGATGGCACTGACATCATTACAGTATTGGTCACCACGAGTAGCTTTAAAAAGAAGGATGACAGCAATGATCAGAATAATTCATATAGCCATCAACCTGAATCAACCATTTTTTTTGCGACAGCTATGATTTTAAAAAGAGCTATTTTTGTTATAAGCATTTATCGACTTTATTGCAGCCATTATCCAGAGCACCGTTATGTGCATCCACCCTTGCTGTGAAAACCATGACAAGAAAAAATTACACTGTAACAATTACTGTGACCATTCTCAAAACCATCACGATGTCGCCATTCACAATATACAACAGCAGTTGTTGTGTGTGTGTGTGTGTGTCACCTTTCCCATCCATCAAAATGTGGGATCAATTTGGATAAACCATAATCAATACATTTGTGGATCAATGTGTTGTGGTTTGGATCAATTTGGACAAACCATAAACAAAGCACAACAAATTGATCCAAATTCATGTGCGTTCACTGTGCCCGGTCCAGGTCCCTAGCACTTCCTCAGTTTCTCAGCTGTTTTGGTTAAGAGCCGTGGCCTAGGGAGGTTTCTCAAGCTAGGAACTGGGGAAGCCTAGAGTTGACATGGTTGGATTGTCGGTTCATTACCATAAATGATCAGTAGACTGGATGACAACTGTAGTGTCCCCAACCTACATTGACTGCAAATTATATCTACCATAACTGCAAGAGAAATCCCATTGACATCAATACTGATAGCAAAGCAATGCCGCTCATCAGAAGGGTACGAACCTGACTTCCCATCTTGATAGAAAGGTAAGACAGTCTGACCATTTTTCGGTTTGATCCCAAAGACCCAACCACAAACGCGATGCTGTTTTCACATGCACAGTTCTCCAGCACACTCAGTTGCCCGAGTGTGGAATGGCCACGCAAGTGTCGAGTTCACGCGTTCCGCCAGCAAGTTGGTATGCTGGGTCAACACGTTCACTTTTACCTTCAGCGCGCTCAGCACAATTGGCTAAGAGCGTCTAAAATTCGTCACCATAGCCCTCTTCTTCTCCTTCGCCTTCTGCTGTCTCTATGCCCACCTGGCATCATCGTTTTTCTTGATAACACGGTCGCAAACGAGTGGTTAACAGCAAGAATACATTGGTGGGAACCAACTGTCACTTGGGATTGGCACTGGTGGCTTTACCTTGACGAACACTTCAGTTGCCAAGACCCATGACCGAATTCACCACAACTGGCAATCCCCTCCCCCTCAGACAATTAGCCGATACTGAGAGTCTCACTCAACGTTGGTATTAGGCGTTGATGAGGCTTTGGCTACTTAGTTTGATGAAGCATGTCTCTTTAACAACACGCACCTGAGGAGAAACACCAAACCCTTGGTTTTGCCGGGGAACCACCGATCCATTTCTGGGAACGGTGTTTCAGGTTGCACTGAAAGGAATCGAAACATTACATTTGAAGAATCAGTTGCCAAGCATGACTATTTACTTTTGGGATCTAAACATTTCGGATTCAACGCTTCATCTACCATACAGGAACAGGTGTAGAGGTATCGTCACCTCTTGATGTATGGTATCTGGTACTTGGATGTGCATCCACTGTTGAGAAATGATTCTGCTTACCATGGTTCTAGGGTTAATTCAACCCTGTAATTGAGTACAATAACCATGGTTCTGGGGTTTGGTCAACCACTAGCTATAGGGATTGTCAGCTCATGGCTTAGCAATCCCAGGGATATCCCAAGTATGCGCTGACTGTGGCTGAACCCCATCCAAGCTGTGAGTCAAAATCCGGAAACCTGGCTGTTCACATCCCCTAACTAGTCCAACTGTTGGGATGTTCATCTCTTCATTTTTTGGATGGTTGGTATTGACCCACAACCAGTTGCAGCAGTTGCTAAACCATTGTTGTTGCTCATCATCCCCTATCATCAACCATTATCAGTGCTTCTAACCCCTATGAACCACTATTAACTATAGAAGATCCCATGGTTTCCCCTATTACTAATGCTTGTAACCCCTTCAAAATCCTCTTTCCCAGCCAGGTCCCACCTCTTCGTAATCTTTTTCCAAGGCAGCAAGGTCTTCGCGTGCTTCCGAGAACTCACCCTCCTCCATGCCTTCGCCCACGTAATGGTGCACGAAAGCACGCTTCGAATACCTCAACGTTGTAAAATTTGATTTCCCAATGAAGAACCGCGAAGAGTGTGACGAGTCACACTCCAAGGATTGCCACGCCGGAGTGACGGAGTCACGAGTTCAAAGGAACATAGTAGCTTCCACATGCACGAGTTCAAGGCATATATAAAGGTTTCTTAAAATGGCGGTACCCCCAAATCATATTTGTCAATCATTTATAATAATAAACTTGCCAGTTTTGGGGTAAGCCTTCTTAAGAAGCCTCCATATCCATATGCAAAAAAACATACATATATATATATATATATGTGTGGCAGGGACCTTTGGGGTCTATTTCGTTCCCTTTCCTACAGCAAGCAGCGGTAGCGCCAAGTCCTTTTCCAGCAGGTACTGCAGCGATTCGGCCCTCACCGAAACAGCGATTCGGCCCTCACCGAAACACTGCTGCTGCTGCTGCTGCGCAGCTTTCAAGCCCATTTGACGGCGCCGTCACCTGCATACCCCGCCCGTCACCTGCATACCCTGCCAGCGCCGAAGTCGCACTGCCAGGATCCTTGAAAATGATACGAGCTACTGGAGGTTCAGCTGTAACGTGGAACGATTGGATTGGTCCAAGGAAAGCAAATCAATACATGCCAAAATTGGTCGAGCGCCGACAAAGAAAGAATGGGTTTGCCTATCAAGAACCGTCTTGGTTACTGTTTCCAGACCACTACATCTTCTGCGAGTGAACAGAGGAACCTCTTCAAGTTCCACGAAAAATGGCGGTTTGTTGAAGTTGAGAAGGACATGGGTCGCACGCTAGGGGCGCATCAGTCGTGGTCAGCAAACTTTTATCTGAAACCTTGTTTGTGGGGAAATACATTCCGGTTCTGACTCCAACTTTACACAGCCAAGAAGCCAAACTCAGACTCCATGAAGTCTTTCAGGAAGGAATGTTCGCGCGGCGCCCCATGCACCACCCCCCGCTTCTGGAGCGAAGACGGCTGATGAGAGGGGCCAAGCAAAATAACAACAATTCCAAGACCAAGTTTTCATGATAAATCACGAGAAGACCAAAAATTCTCCTGACTCATGACTCTGATTTGCCCAATTGCTTTCAGACATCCATATGTCAAAAGTTTTCTCGCACCACACGCCATCCCATGCTATCTCAATAGGGAATTTCTGCATCAATTTTACCTCAACTGACTTGATGTTCATCTATTTTTGTATGGGTTTGTCATCTATTGTGGCACCTTCCAATGGCAAACAATCCCGCCTTGGGACTCACAGGGCTGGACATGTCCTTGTCGCGTCTTCTCTTTCGATCCTGGGCAACAAGTTTGGGCAATGTTATACGCAAAGCATTCTGTCATAGCCGTAATATTTCGGCCAAAGCTTTCATGGGAACGTTAAAACAAAAACCCTGCACGCGGAAAACAATTTCTGTCGAGTAGCAGCAGGCTCAGGAACGTCACGCTCCTTCCAACGCTTCGGGCCCCATGGGTTCCATTATCCTGCCATGACACGCTCGAAGCAGTCTGTCAAATTTTTAACACAAACTTGACAGAAAGCTGCCCAGCACTGACAGCTGCAAATTTTGCGACTATGCGTATGGCGAAACTGTGTCCCACGTCGAATGCGGTGGTATTTCTGACAAAATCTGAACATGAAGTACCCTGAATGTCAAAGCAAACCTGCGACGAAAAAATCATTGATTCTCAACATACTACACACACTGTGGTACCCCAAGTTGGTTCTGCCCTTCTCAATGCGAGCCAAAGATCCCAGCCACTGTAGCCCCAGAAAGGTTCGTTTTGCTTCCAGCCATCCTGGCCGCAAGGCAAAGGCGCAAGGGAAAAAAACAATCGGTTCACTGACGGGAAAGATAAATTCGCCATCGGCACAACATGTTTTGTAGAAAAAAGAGCGGTCAGAAAACTCAACACATCACCCCCATCACTGTTCTTGCCATCGCCAATTGAAGGTTGGCTATAGTTCTGTACGCTGAACATCAAGTCCGGCAAACGCACAGCCAACAAGCCTCCCAGCCAGACTTCGCCCACGACGCACCACCGCGCGCCCAATAATCCTGGCCACAGCGACACAAGGAGAAAGAAAACAATCCATTCACTCCAGAGAAACACCATGGCTCGTCATCCCAAATCTTCTTGAAAAATCTAGCGGTCTAGAAACACAGCCATAATACCGTTACTACCACCACTACTATATACATATCATATACATTGCCAAAGCAATTTGGCGAAGCTTATCTGCGCTGGAGCGATCCCCACCAAAGAATCTTGCGCACATACACGCGCGCGAAATCGACATGGGTCATCCGAAATACATCTATATAGGTATGTCTGGAATGCGTGCTGCGCCTGGTTCACGGATCACTTGGGCGTAACTATTTTTCATTTCTAGACTAGGTGTATAAGTTAACAATTCACCTGCTGCACTGCTCTCCTTTTTCTCCTAATCGTTTTGAAGCGCGTAGCCTGTGTATCCCGCAGGATATACGCTTTGGGTAAGCCTAGTAGGCAGCACAGCCTTGTAGGCTAGCTACCCACCTCTCTGGTCATTCCAGAGACGGCTGTCCCTGATTCCTCAGGGCAGCAATGGGCATCTCCGACCATGTCGGGGCCCTCGCCTGAGATAAGATTGAGGGCGGCCTCACCGATAAACAGTGACTAAGTTCCGGTGGACTTTAGAACCCGCATTTGGTTCTCAGACCTTTTTAGAAACCAAACAATGTTCTGAGAACCGGTTCTGAGCGGCACAAATCACGAGAAGCAGAAATTCGACGCCCTGCTCAAGACAATCAAAATCAAGGTCACGGGGGTCGCTCCGCCACAAACATGCGATAAGTTAAAATCATCCGGGTCACTGAAAAGTTCGTCATCTCAAATACGTTCACTCCTCGTGACCCTTAGATTCACCTATAGTATAGACCATGACCAAAAGGTTTCGATGACCATTACGGTCCTGAACTCCTGAACATCACGGGCCTGCACGCGCATGAACCGTCAACATACTTGTACGTGTACAACCTGATCATGAATGAAACTCAGGGGTGTGGCAAACATCAGGACAAAGGCATGCGCCCCAACCAGATTTCGGCTGTCCAAGTCTATGTTACCGCCACAATGACCCAAGTGCCCGCTGCATTTTTTCAACGTATAATCGCATGTTGACATTACCGTCGGCGGTGCGAAGGTTTCACACCGGCCGAACGCAAGGAATGAATTCGCGCCACTGAATGCACGGTTCGCTTTATATACTTTTTACGGACTTTCTTGGCTGAGCTTTTCTTCCACTCTTTGACTTTCCTCGCCTCGTTTCGGCGGGCTTGATGTAAAGGTAACACTGCTTTCGTGGAAGAACAAGAGCTTTGCCAAGAAAATATACTCCATACATCAGTGGCAACGGCCCGGGCCAGAAGAATGGTCTCAGAGGTTTGTTGAATGGTGGGAAAACATGATGCGACGTGATGCATACCAATTTTCCAAACTGCATGATATCTAGTTTCAGCCGCAAAGTGCTTTGGTGCAAAGAGCGTATGAGCTTCGTCCACGCGTTGATTTCTGAATGCAAAGATTCATTGGAAGACGTGCCGCTTGGCAACAACGCCCGCTCTCCTGCACTCATGCTATGACGGGCCCGCAGGTTGTTTAAAGTTAGACCTAGGCACAGACGCACTTGGTTAGTCCATACCCCCCCCCACGCTTTTGCCCCCATTTTGAACCCACCCACCACCTCACACCTAAACCATCAACAAATCCTAACAGCATACCAACACAAAAGCAAATCATAACAACCTAACAACATACAATACAATTATCATTTACCAAGTGCGCCAGTGCCACCTCATAGAAAACAAAACCCAAATCCATAAAAACAAAACCACTAAGCAACAAACAATACATAGAACCATAATAAGAACAATACCCTAAAACCTCAGCATAAATCTAATAAATGATATTATTAGAATTATGACAACATAGTTTTAAACATACTTATCAACGACTAAACATGTATTAAATGATTTTATGTAAATACTATCAGTATCAACATTTAAATAGTCTATTTGTTCCAAAATATCTTCTATTGAATAATCCAATCCCCTTTCCATATCACCATCATGAATGCTTACAGAATAATCATCAGAACGCAAATTACAATATTCATACCCATCTTTAAACGACACTACCACTTTCAAATATACACTTGACATATTGTATTTATCTACTTTATTAAGGTGTAATATATCTAAAAATAAATCTTCATGCTGGTCTACCATATATTCAAGACGTTTAATTGGAAAAGGAACATCTCTTGAAATTCCAAATACAAAAGTTGTATTTCTCTTAGTGTGTATCGTTTTCATAATGTTCTTAACTTTGTATTTTCTTTGTATTTTTCTTAACGCTTGATTATGCTTTAATTTAAGATGTTTAGGGTCTCCCAATCTAAACGACACAATATTTTTCAACACATCAGCAGGTAGTTCATTAATAAACTCCATTTTTCACTAATATATAAGATAATATATCTTTAAATACTTTTCTCCTAATACATAATTCTAATAATAAATTTGTATTATTAGAATTATGGATATAATGTATCACCAACATAGTCATAAATCACATGTTCGGAATTCTCACCATCTATATAATGTAGGTTGTCTTCACCAATCATAGCAAATATGTAATTACTCATAAATTTAAACACCAAGTTCAACACACTATATTTTGCTTTGTAATAAGTCCATAGACTGAATTCGCAAATTTCCCACTTTTTCATTATGATTTTTAACTTTTCAGGATTACATATATGACATTCAATTTCATTAAACAAAGCACGATGTCTTTTTACAAATCTCCTATCTGGTTTTAAATTTTTTGCCCCACCTTCTCGTTCAAGTAGCATCTCATTACCATAAAACACATCCACAGACTTTTCAAAATGTTTTCTACCAATCTTATAATAAAAATAAATAGGAGGCATTCTATAATATTTCAATTCATGCTCTTTAAAGAATTTCAGTTGTAGTTCAATTTTAGAATATCCTTTGTCGGCATTTTCTTTAAAAAAATCGTAAGCAAGGTTTTTTATCAAATTACATCTATCACAATAAACAATGTATTCGGCAATATTATTACATACATTTGTAGGTAATGTTGTTGATAGTATCATCTTAACATTCTTCATCTGACACTTACATTTTTTACAGTGCTTGTAATTTAGAAATGACATTACACTAATATATAAGATAATATCCTTTTAAATAGTTTTTCGTCTTAAACTTAATTTTAGACTTTTAAAATTTCGTGTCTCATTAAAACTCTTGGATAGTCAGTTAATTTGTAATACTCTTGCCCTAACTTCTCCGCTATGTCTTCTACTGTATATTCTCCTTGTAAAAAATGACTGGTTCTTTCTTTCTCCCCTGTTCTCTTCTTTCTCATTATTTTTACTTTATCTCCAATCTCTAACTCAGGATACAACCTGCTCTTTTTTGCTTTCATTGATACATTTAACTTTGCTTTAAGTTCATTTTCTTTTTTCCTTGCTTGATTTGGCGTCATATCTATTGCTGAATGGATGTCCTTATTATTGTATGTTAATATAACCTCGTGCAAATAATCCACCCATTGTATATTTTCTTTTCCTTTCTTTTCATCGTTTTCTATTCTCTTAAACAGTTTGTCCTTGACCGTTCTATTAAATCTTTCTACAAAGTTCGCTTTCCCTCTCGTTCTGTGCAATTCAATACCCTCGCCCTTAACATATTCTCTATACAATTCCCCTCTAAATGCGCCTTCGTCGTCGCAATATATCAGTTTTGGTTTCCCGCCCATTTTGTTAATTGCTTCCATTGTTCCTGCTATTACATCAGGTGCTTCTTTACTTTTTAATGGTATAGCGACCGCATATTTACTCAATACATCTATACAAGTCAGGGCAATAGAAAACTTTTGTTTTGCTTTAAAATCTTCTGTTCTAAAAAATGTCAAGTCAATCTGATAAGTATGCCGGTTATGTGGTGCTGTAAAACTATTATACCCTCGCTGAGGTCTTTTAATTTCAACATTCTTTTTAAAGAATTCTTCAACATCCTTCATAGTAATTGTATTATCCTTTTCTCTGGCATCTTTAAGAGTTGTTTGTTTGCTTCCAAAACCTGCTCTGTCAAAATAGATGTCATTAATTATTTTTTGTTTATCACTCATTATAAGATAATTTATATAAAAAAATATTCATATAAATCATCTGCTACTACAATTACAATCCTTACAGTATGCTACGCAGTTGCTCTTGTAATGTGCGTATTGATTGTCTAACCTCTGTGCTGTAAAATCGCTGTTTATTCTGCCATGATGCCTCTTAAAATCAAACCATATATTACACTTATGACATGTCCCCCTCATCCTATCCATGCACCATTCAACATCTACATATTCATCTTCATCAATTTCTCTACCTGCCTTTTTATCTTGTATTTTGTATCCATCAATCTTATTCTGAAAATATCTTTTATACATATTAACCTCCATCTCTTTATCAAAGTCCATACCCACTCTCTGGATGCACCGAAGGTGTCCCATTCATAAATAGTTATGCTCTCTTTAACTGATGCCCCTTGACAACTATGACAGGTGGCACAGTGCGAGTATATAAATATATTATCTACATGCTCTTCATACATATCAAATTTATCTTTTTCATTCGCTATGTTTTGTAATGTTAATTTTCTCCCTTCAATGTTCGTAATACAATATCTGATATTTACATTTATTCTTGGTTTCTTCACCCATGTTCTTGCTATTAATACTTCTCCTACTTCATACTTGCCCTTCTTACCCAGTCTTTGCCTAACCTCATTACCAACATTTCTGCACCTTTCATTAGTATAGGCAATGTTGAACTCTGATGCCATGATGTCATCAGTAGTTTCAAAGTGTCTTGGGATAATCTCTTTCAAAGGCAATTTTTGCTCCCACCATTCATCATATATATCATCTAACAACTTTCTATTTAAATCTCCTTCTTCACTGTCTTTTGGTCCTACCCTCTTACATACTGATAAGAAAATTCTGTAAGGGCAGATGACATCAACGCAGTGGTGCGCATACACTTCTACATCTTGGCAGTTGGTGCTTTCCTCCAGACTTGGCAGTTGCTTAGTATCACCTGTTAATATTCTAATTTTGTCAGGATTATCTTTATTAAACATTCTAATTTTATTTTTCCAAAAAGTCCCCAGCATAAACACCTCATCAAATACAATAACATCATAAGGGGAATAATCAAATTTTGGCAGTTTTCCACCCTCGGCGTCATCAACATCAACCGCCACTGAAAAGAATGTGTTATAAGTTATTGCCTCCAATCCACCGCATAACTTCTCTTGTCGTTGCCGATTATTAGGCATAACAAAAAGCACATTTTTATCTAAATCAGCAAAGTATTCACCAATGGCACTCTTGCCTGTGCCTGGGAACTTCCCTAATATAATCACCGGTTCATCTCTACCCTGTATGTATTTACAGATGTTCTCCCTATCCCATTCATCTTCAAATTTAATAGTTTCGTTTTTCATCTTATTAACTTTAATATATTCATTGTATCTGTATTTGTATTCATCAGTTGGGAAGTTTATATGCTTACCTTCTTCTACCTTCCACTGTCCTATCTCACTGCCTACCTTCAAACAACCGTTAATATACCTCTTTCCAAACTTGTATCCAGCGACCTTATCAACATCATCCTTATGAATGGTGAAGGCATCACTCTTAACACTATATACTCTGACACCTTCTGCCTTCATCTTCTGATATGCTTCAAACATGATAAAATTATGGTTTTGTAAAATCATTTCCTTAATCAGTCTAAATCCATCAATCAGTTTCTGCTTATCACTTACATTAAGGATGTAATATGATTTTCCCGTATCCTTTCTTTCAAAAAAAATCTCGTCATCAACATCTTTCATTACCTCCTCTTGTTCTGATATTGTATAGACCTTACCACCGTAAATATGCTGGTTATAACAGCACTCTCTCAATGAATTAAAGATTTTGCTTATTTGTTTTGTCCTATGGGATTTTTCTAACAAACCAAAATTAACATTAGCAACGGTTTTCTTACACTGCTTATCTTCAACTGGGTCATCACTAATATAAGTATCATATAGTTCTTTTACATACTTAGCATAAGCAACTTTAAACTTATTGGACGGTTGGACGAATGAATGGATTTTGTAATTTGTGTTGTATTTCATGTATTTCTTCAAGTTGTATCCGAAAACCAAGTTAAACTTAGCATTTAAAAATATGTCTCCTTTAAATGCTTCTACATAATACATGGTCAATCCATCCATTGCATAAATATCATGACCTTCATAAGGTGTTAAAATATCAAACTCCGTAATGACTGGAATAAACTTAATCAATTCAAAAGCGCGAGTGAATGCTTTGTTTTCATCAATCTCTGCCAGATGTTTCATTAATACATCTTTATTAAAATAACCCATTGGCACTCTCGTTTTTGTTTCATCCAGCATTCTTAGAATGTCTTCATTGTATCTTGACTTATGCTTTTCTTGGAAGATGTTTTTATTAAACTTAAACATTGCTTCGGTCAGTCTGTTAAACTTCTCTTCTGATTGTAGCACTATTTGGCAGTGAGCACCTGACTTGGATAAATTCTGTGCTGTAAATGTGTAGTGGATGGTCTTTTTTAACTTCTTAAATCTAAACCTTGCCCTAACCTGACTTATCGTGCCCACTTGATATGTAATATCTGGTTCATATCCAGCGCTCTTCAATTGATGAACCACCTTTGCCATATCGTTTTCTTTTTGTATCAAGTAGTATTCATCCTCCTCTGTCAGTCCCAATATTTCATCAACATTATCTATTGCTTTGTATTTAACGGGTTCATCTTTACTATTTAGATAGTAGGTGTTAGGTGCTGTAATTTTACAGTTTTCTACCTGCGCCTTCTGTCTTAAACTTTCTATGTTATAATTGATGGTGTAGATGTGGTTATTCTTAACCAGTCCTAAAAAGGTTCTTATTCTGGTGTGTGCTCTTGTTGCGGGTTCATTTTTATAAATGATGTGGTTAGTAAAACTGTATAACTTAGCAGGGATATTAAAATGCTTAAATACAACATCCATCTGGTTAATTGATGCTCCCTTTTCAATAAACTCATCTTCGTTCATATTCAATAGTTCTAATACTTTGTTTCTGGATAGTGTCTTTGCTGTTTTGTTGCTTCTCTTTTCCCTCATTAGTTCAGTCCCTTCATAAGTTTCAACGAGGGCATTTATCCAACATTCATTATCTCTATACTTATTATTTTGTATGGCATCCTTGATAGTTTGATATTCTACATCTATTTCGGTTTCAATGTATCTGTGGTAAATGCTTATGTTTTCAGTAGCGTTTCTTAACCTCTCCTCTCTAATATCTACATCTCTTGCTTGAATGTCATCAACATCTACAATTCTTTCTATTCTGATGGCGTGGGTGTAGTCTATAAAATAACCATCCATCATATCATTAAAATCGGTGTCCGTCCTCATAATTGAAAATACTTTTTTATACAAGGGTTTATCAAAGTCTATTGTAATTTTTCTCTTAATAAGTCCTTCTATCAACTCATTTGCTCTAATGTTGGCAGTTCTATAAAATGGTTTAGGGAAGATAGGGTAGTAAGGAACACCATTGACCTTAAAACTCACTGATGCTCTCTCAGTCATTCTATTTCTTGAAAATAGCATGTATTCAATAGAATATGCCCTTCTGTTTCTAAATTGTTCTTGTGCTTTGTTTGTTAGTATCTTCCCTGCTCTTGGTTGCCTTATTTCCTTTACTTTTTTTAATATTCTCTTTGTTCTCTTTGTCTCTCTTGCCTTTACTAATGCTTCTTGTTGTCTCTCACTTACTCTTTCTTTCTCACCGAATTTTTCAACTGCTTTATTGTATTCCCTTACTCCCTTTGCTCTTACCTTATCATTAGATGCCATCAATCCATCTATCAACTTATCAGCAGTTGTGTATATAGTAATTTTTCTATCCTCATATAAATCTACTACATGATTGATTTTTGTTTGGATGTCGTTAGGCACTTTGCCTGTGGCGTTGTCTCTTCTTCTCCTTAAACTGCTTAGATATTCTCGTATAATTTTTTTAGTCATATTATAGTTTATATATTATATTAATAATATCTATTCTTTAAATAGTTTTCGTTTTAGAAGAATTTATTTAAAAATCATTTAAAGAAATAATTAGTATTATATATAGAACAAATGGTTAAAAATATTGAGGATTTGACATTGGATGAAATCAGGGAGCAGATGGCGTTGTATCAGCGCCTCTACTACAAAAAGAGAAGGGAGATTGACCCTGAGTTTGTTGAAAGGAAGCGGGAGAGAGACAGGCAACTGTATCATGAAAAGAAAAAGGTAAAAGAAGAAAAAGGCGAATTGAAAAACTTTAACTACAATAGAAAATACAATGCTGGAAATATCATGTTAATTGCTCCTGCTGAAAATTAAATAATATTAAATTAAATTAATATTATTTAAATTACTGTGCTTTATAACTTTCCTTTAACTTATTAAATAAATGTTTTTCATACATTGTCTTCATTTCTTTCAATGCTTTTGCTTTATCTTTATCGTTCTTCTCTTTTCTTGCTCGTAAGTATGCTTTATATGATAAGTCAAATAGATTATATTGTTCCTTACTTATCATATCTTTATTATTGGCATTTTCAAATTCCTCTCTCAACCTTTGTATTCCTATTTTGGCGGGTGTCAGTGGTTTTTGTATTGTCTTTCTTACTCCTTTTTTGTCTTTTGGATCTTCATATTCATCATCTGCTTCTGCTCCACCTAATGCTAAACCCTTTTTATTGTTTCGCTTCTTTCTTTGTTTTGGTTCATCTTCTGGACTTGTTGTGGCATCTCTCTTTTCGGCATCTGGTCGCGTTGTATCTGGTTTTTGGTGCTTCATATTGGGTCTTCCTGCTTTACCTTCTATTTCAGGTGTTGCTCTTTTACTACTTGAAGAAGCGTCGCGAATGCCTCGCAAGGCATCTGCCGATGCGTCCATTACATCTACAACTGGTATTTGGAGACTGTCTAATGATGATACTGATGCTGATGCTTTTGCTTTTGCTCTTGACTTTGCTTTTGCTTTGGGCAGTGTTTGTGGCATAACTTCATCATCTGTTGCTATATTATGTGTTTCTGGTTTTACTGGTGTAAAACTTCTTGGAGGGTTAATGTGGTGTATCTGTTCTGTTATCGTTGGTTTATTTTGTTTAAATACTTCTCCTCTGTGGTTCATTGTCGTTTCCTCTCTTCGTTTCATCTCTCTATCTCTTCTTTGTTGAATTAGAATGTGTAAATCGTTTGCTTGTTGGGTTGATGACGACGGTGCTGTTGGAGTTGGTTGGTTTTCTAATTCAGCATCTACATTCATTGGGGCACTTGGTTGTGCTATGACCGGTGATTGTAAAGGCAGTTGTTGTGTTCTTGCTGTATGAAAGGTTCTGCCTGCTGTTCTTACATTTTGCCTTAACAATACTTCTGACATTTGCCTTAATAATAGTCTGCCTTGTTCTTCTTTCAGTTGTTCCATTGCGTCTGAACCATCAAAGTAAGAACCTTCTTGACTATTTCTAAAAAAGGATGCTGACCTATCCGGTAGTTTCCCAGTTATTTTTTCATTGCTATCATCAATAATACCAATTATTTCATCATAGGTGGGACGACGTTTTAAACCATGAATATGAAATTTATCCACTTTTGCCATATATATTATTATTGATAAAAATAATAATATATATGATTAAGTAAAACTTAAATTTCTAAATTGATTTATTTGATGCTGTAAATGCTCTAAACTATTATGACTTAAATTATCTCTTTGTATTTCATTGTTCATTCTGTCAATTTGGTTTCTATAATTAACTCTTCTATTTGCTTCAATTATATCGTTTCTAAAACTTATTAATTTATCTCTTGTCTCCCTTTCATCCAGTTTATTTTTTAACCAAGCAATGTATCTTGTGTCATGGTGTTTAAATAAACCGTGTATATCACCTTTTTTATTGCTTTTATTCATCTCTCTTCTATAATTATATGCTGAATTTTCTGTGCCGAGTTTAACCATAAGTTTTTTATCTGGCATGAGTTTTTTGTATTTATTAAACATTGACTATATTATTATTTAGATAATTTTGATGTTTTTTAGTTTTACAATGTCTGTTCATACTTCCTTTTGTAATAATTTTCCCGCATTCACATTTGATTTTATCTTTCTTCTTTTCATCTTTTTGTTTAAAGTATTCAGGATTATTTTTACGGTATTCTTTATTATATTCTTTCATATATTCAGGGTTGTTTTCTCTAAATCTCTTGGTGTTTTCTCTCCATAGTTCTTTATTGTTTTCTCTATATTGCTTTCTGTATTCTGTCCTTGGATTATTCAAGTGGCGTTGTCGTTCATATTCTTGTAAATGTTCTTTTTTATCTTGACGCCATTCCTCCATAGTCCTTTGAGGTATTTGTATGTTCAATACAGGTTGTCTTTCTAATATGTAATACCTTTCTCTTTTTTCTAATTCTTCAAGACTATCACAGGGACATTTCTCAATTTCTTCAATGAAGAAGTGTTCCACACCTAACTCAATCATTTTAAGATATAGTCTTCTTTGATTTACTTTGTCATTTTTAGTATTGTCTTTATGTCGTTGAAAGCGCCTTTTCAATGTTTGTGTAGTCCGACCTATATAAATATCATCATCCACATAATTTCTGATACAATAGATTTTGCCATTTTGGTAATTTCTATTATCCATGCTTACTATTAATTACTATAAATAACTATTTTTTAAGTATATTTTTATAGTAATTAATTAGATAAAATGAAAGAACTAATCATAGATTAAGCAACCCCCCTCGGTGAGCTCCAAAACCGATTCGCTAACTAAATTAACAAACACCTCCTGTATCTGTTCTGTTGTTGCCAGCGGTCCTTCTGTTCCCTTGACTTTAAAAGTAATCAAAGAGCCCATCTTTGTGTTAGTGCCTGTAAAGTTGACATCAGGCATCTTCTCGAACGAGAATGCCATCACGAATTTATTTTCTCTGAACTGGCGATATGAAATATTAACGCTATTCTGTTCAGGGTTCATGAAATGAAGCGTGCGTCGTAAAAAGTAAAATGCTTCCGATAAACTACTTACTTCGAATTCTGGAAATTTTTTATTGGCAATCTGTAATTGATAAGTTAATGCTCTGCTACTGTCAGCAAACCCTTTACCTTGTTGTAATGGGACATTTTCTGGGTCTGGACCATCATTAATTTCACCATTAATCATAGGATTGTAGAAATAATTGAAACGCTTATTAACATAATTATCTACTAAATAATTAGAATAGACTTCACCACCTCTTGGTTCTCTGTATAATGTGATAAAGGCGTTAGTTAATTTAGATGCTGACTTAACAATATTCATATTAATCTCGCCTCCACCTGTGTTGAATGTTTGTGTGATAGTGTGGTATTGTGGGACAATGAGTTTTAAACTTTGACCCTCCAACAGATGTTTTGTAATGTTATTATCAACCGTATTGTCTAATGTTATTACATCAGCACGGATAATAACATTATTAATCTCCCAACTGGTAGAAGTGTTGCCATCTTGGAAGTAATATCCTTTTTTATCGGTTTCTGTTGTGCCATTTCCATAGGGAACTACGATGGGTTCGTTTCCATCTGATACTATTGTAAATTCTAATTCCAAAGGAGCAAAACGCAATGGGAGATAATAAGAACTCTCCATTAAACCACATACTGGTTTGTGTGATAAACGCACCTTTGAATTATTTCCAGCAATGCCACTTAATGAATGCCGAGTCTAAAATCAATGCGTCCGTATTCATTGTGGTCGGCAGCGGTATTTACTGTTGCTACACCCGCAGCGTTAGTAGCACCTGATGTTGTATAATCAATAAAGTTATTCAATCCATTAGCATATTTATGATAATCATCATCATAAGATGGGTTGGTGCAACTTTCAATATCATCATTTTCATTAACATCTTTTGACTTAAATGATTTGTATAACTCACAGTGTCTATTGTATTCAACGATGTCTTGAACCATTTGACCTCCTACTGTTGCCCTGTATCGTTGAAAGAAACTATGTAATCCACCCAATGGTCGCAAGAATTTTGCCCGTGTCCCATCGGTGTTTTGAAGATAAGCAAATAAACGGACACTGCTTAAATCTAAGTATTGGTTCGCTTCACCTGAAATATAAAAACGAATATTTTTATTACCGGCATTGGGAGCATATACATTTGACCCTGATGGAAAATAATTAACCTGTCTTCTATCAGTAATATATTGTGAAGTGGAAGGAAGCCCGAAGTTAAGATTATTAATCATGACATCTGTCGCCTCGCTAACTAAATTGTCCATTACTTATATGATTAATTTAGATTTTTTTTTAAAAAAAAATCTAAATTAAAAATTTGTTTGTTTTGCATAAATGTAAAACAAACTCATGTGATTATTTTAGAAAATATTATATATATTTATTTTAATTGTTTCTTATGAGGAATTAATTTATTTAAAGTATTTTTTGATGTTTTATTATCTATATGTTTTATATCATTATCATTCTCTACTAAACTTTTTATAGCATTATAATCGCTGGGGGTTTTATTCATCTCTCTTTCTAATTTCTTATATGTTGATTGTCCCTTTGTTAATAGAATTGGTTTTGGTTGATTTTTATAGTCTATTCTTTTTAGCATTATTAATATTATATACAAAATAATATTAAGAATGTTGAGTTTTAATATGTCTTCTCAAACAATCTTTTCTCATAGTTTTGCCACATATTTCACATTGACACGGTTGTTTTCTTGCTTCTAAGATTTTATCTCTATCCTTTTCATACTCAGTCTTTTTATATTCCTTGATTTTTTCAGGGTTATTCTTTCTCCATGCTTTTCTGGTTTCGTATGTATGTTCTCTATTTTCTTGCCGGTAGTTTCTATCAAATTCTCTTACATATTCTCTATTATCAGCGACCCATTCTTGAAAAGTTCTTGTTGGAATAGAATAGTTTAAAGCAGGTTTTAGTTCTTCTATCTTTTCTCTTTCTTTTTTGTGTAGTTGTTCTTTATTTTGGCAATCTGGTATTTCATCAATCAAAACAATATGGAAGTGTTCCACTCCTATTTCATTCATCTTGTTGTATAGTCTGCGATGTTTCACTTTTTCATTGTTTCTTGCCCCTCTGTGCTTTGCCATCCTCACTGCCAAACTACAACAAGTAGAACCTATGTAAATATCACTATCAACAGTATTATAGATTTTATATACCTTTGCCTTAGAATAATCCACTACCATTCTATACTTTTTTATACTTTTATATCTTTAAATATGTTTATATTTTAATACTTGAATTAGGATTAAATCCATTGCTAATATTCGTAGTAGGTCTGATATGCCACATTCCGTTTCCTTCGAACTGCTTAAAACTGTGGGCAATAATCGGGTTGAAATCACTATAATTTGAAGTTTCTGCATATCCGTCCAACATACTGACGATGTCATTAGGATTACGCAGGTCAAGTCTGCGTGGATTTTGCTTTCCATGTCTTTTCTTCTTAATAGTAGGCGTGGCATAAGTTGTAGAAGCAAACTTATCAGGCATTTCTTCATTTATCTTATTTACTACTGCTGACCCTAATGAATGACTAACCAACCGTTTAATTTCAGGTGATTGCTTTAACATCTCCATAACATCTTTATATTTCTGGGTATTGCTTGCATTTCTAAAAGGCAACTTTGTGAAATTATCAATCCAGTCCTTCTCCCAATCTCCGTCCTTCCCGCCTGTGCCACTGATATATAAAGTTGAACCCGATTTATATAACCCTGATGGCGACCTGTAAGCATTTGTTAATCCATGTCGGTCTTCAATTTTGTTTTTGTTTTGAATGTTTCTTTCTTCTTTGTAAAGGGTGGTGTTCTCTCTAAAATGTTGGTTAAGATTTCTCGTGAAATCATCCATCCTTTTATTTAAATCTTCTTGTTTCCGGTCAGTGTCTTTCATAAACTCTTCCTTACCAATTTTCATCAATTCATTAAATGCTACTTTACCCGTTTGTTTTGCTAATTCTCTCATCTGCTCTCTTGTTAATACATTTTCAATTGCTTCACCTCCAACTATTCTTTCCATTGCTTCCCGACCAAACTGCCTCGCTACTTGCCGTAAAGCATTAGTTATTGCAACCCTGCCTACTCCTGCTACAAAACCTAACATTTATTTATATTTAAATTGATAAAATTTATCTATATAAATTATGATTTAATCAATCTTTGATTGATTAAAATTATTCTTAATTTAGATTTATAAAATCTAAATTAACAATATAATAACAATGATGAGCAATAAATTAACTTATAAAAAGGTATATATTAATTCCAAATTTAGATTGCCTCAGTCAAGGTCGTCATCTGACTTCATCATAGAACTCCAAGAAAATATGGAGATGCCAAATGGAAGTAAAATGTGGATTACAGAAGTTTCACTGCCCACTTCGTTTAAAACGACAGAAGTTGGGTTTTACGAATATTTGTATGTAATGATTTTTGATAATACTGATACTTTTGTAAAGAATTTTAGGATTTACTTAGGCAACAAGGTGTATTTCGCGGAACAGTTGGCATTTGATATTCACGAAGGACTAAATAGCAACACTGGGGATTTATCAGCAGGTGGTATCTTCAACTACGCTTATAATGGTGCTACAAGAACAGTGGATTTTTCAATAAAGGACGGGTTAAACTATAAAGTTAAAATACCAACAGATGAAGAACTCTCTAACTATGTCAATAACACATGGAATACAACACAGGCAAATTATGATAATAGTAATCCAGTATCCATTAATTATTTATTGAGTAATTATGTTGCTTCAACTCCATTGTCGTTATGGACTTCATCTTATCTTAATTTAGTGCCATTTAGAGCGGTGTATTTGAATTCGCCGGAACTTACTGACCACCACTATTCAGCACCTAATACATATTCTTCATCCATCATCCGTAAAATATTAGTAAATCAACAGTTAGGAGGTGTTGTTAATGACGACCACGGCGGTGCTTTTGCTGAGGACTTTATCAATGTTGGTGGAAAGAATTTACGGAGATTGAGTTTTAGAATTACAAACGAAGAAAGTAAAACCATGAACTTTTATGACATTCCGATAGAATTCACATTACTTTTCTCAAGTCCTAACTACTAACGATTTTAAAATCATAACAATCAACAATAATAATTATAAACATATATTTTAATGTCTTATTATTTTATTTATTACTAAAAATTAAGAAAATATTAAGAAAAAATATATTACTTTTTATATATGGCGATAAGAGTAGTGGATTTAAATGAAGAAGTTAAAGAAGAAGCGCCGGCACTTGAACCAATTGAAGAAGCAACAGAACAAGCAACCGACCCAGTGATAGAAACAGACCGGAGGACTATTAACGTCCAAGGGACGGAAACAGACCAGAGGTCTATTAACGTCCAAGGGACGGAAACAGACCAGAGGTCTATTAACGTCCAAGGGACGGAAACAGACCGGAGGTCTCTTATCGCCCAAGGGACGGAAACAGACCGGAGGTCTCTTATCGCCCAAGGGGCGAAAACTGCTAATGAAGTAATTGAAGAAGCAAATGAAACAATAGAACAACCAGCAGAACAACCAGCACCACGAAGTGTTGGGGCACAAAGTGCCCTACCAAAACCAAAACCGAAACCAAAACCAAAAGCAAGTGATAAAGTCAATTGTGATAAATGCGATAAGTCTATGACCTACAAAAATTTAAGATACAGTCATAACTGCGACCCTAAACCAGTAAAAAAACAAGCAAATCCCAAAGGCAAGGCAAAACCAAAACACGAAGTTTTGAGCGAACAGCGAAATCCAAAACCCGTCCCAGTTTATGAAGATGTATATGGTGATGAAGAAGAAGAAGATAAAGAAAATATCCCGCCACCAAGAAATCTAAGCACCCCTGTAAAAAACCAAATATTGAACCCCCGAGCAGTAAATCCATTAATGAATATACAGCAACATTATCAACTATTACAAAATGAATATATGAAACAAAAGCAAGAGAAATATAATATATTATGTTCTAATATGTTTTCAACAAAAAGTAAAAAAAGATAATGCAAAATTTAAATCTATAATTAATATATTAAATGGTAAGTTTAGATGGAACAACAAGTTTTATAGGACACGAATTTATTAAGTTATTAAATACAGGAACTTCTAACTTAGCAACTGAAGCATTTGTTAATACAGCAGTTGCTGAGGGAGGTGGTGGTGGTGCTGACTTAACTAATTACTATGATAAAACTGAAACAGATACATTACTAAATAACAAACTTAATATTAACAATCCACAGGACATGGCAGGAACGCTCCGCATTGGACATGTAGCAGGCACTTCTAAAATTATATTAAACGCAGTATCATCAGATAAAGATTTTTATGTAAATGGGGATGCCCAAATAGGAGGCAATATGACCGTATTTTCATTAGATACAACAGGGAATATTGGTGGTGGCACATTATCAATAAGCGATAATATTAAAACAAATATTATTGACAGCAACGGCATAAGTGATATAACATTTAAAAGAAATACTTTTGATATTTGTTATTTAAAAAATAGTAGTTTAGAATTAAACGCAGGTATTAATTTAGTTGCACCAGCACAGGTTCAAGCAAACACCTATAATTCATTTGATGATAGCAGTGCTTTATTCTTAAGAAACGGTGAGGAGTTTATGAGATTTAGAAAGTTAGAAGATGATATTTTAGTTAGTAAAGATATTGACGGAACTAATTTAACAGTGAGCGGTGGAGTTAAAACCAATACAATAAATAGTAATGGTGTAAACGATATTGTATTTAAACGAAATGATGTTGATATAGTAAAATTAAACGCTACTGATTTTATAACTGAAAATAATAAAAATTTAGTCAGTCAAGGTCAAGTTAAAACAAATATTTATAATTCTTATGGTGATATAGACCCTTCATTTAGACGCTACAATGATGAATATATAGCGTTTAAAAGTAATCCGTTGCCAATAACAATTCCATTAGTTGAAATCCCCGGTGGTAAGGGTTTTATGTCCGACCAAATTTACACTAGTGAAATTAGAAGTAGAACATTAACTGCTAATATGCGACTTTACGGTGCTAATAGCGCTGGGAATGGTAGAGTTAATTTTATGCAATGGACTAGAGCAAATGAAGATATAACATTTTACAGAAATGTTAATATTGATGCCGGTATGAAATTAGTAAGTAATATATTAACAAGTGCGACGGGGTATCGTATTTAAAAGAAATAATGTTAGTTTAGCATCATTAACAGCAACTGATTTTATAACAGAACCTAATATTCATTTAGTTAGTCAAGGTCAAGTTAAGTGTGATATTATCAATAGTTATGGTGATGACAATTTAAGCATTAGACGTTACGGTACTGAATACTTATTATTAAATAGTAATCCCGCACCTATTGCTATTCCATGCGTTCAAGTGGCATCAGGTGTAGGTTTTACTGTTGAAAAATTCTTTGCTAATGAGTATAGAAGTAAAGACGATAATGTTGATATAACCTTTTGGGGTGGTAATAGCACAGCAACTGGAAAAGTTAATTATTTAACTTATGGAAGAGTTGCTGAAGACATAACATTACATAGAGATGTTAATATTGATGCTGGTTATAGTTTAACAACACCTACATTAACAAGGGCCACAGGCACTAATTTAGTTATCCAAAGAGGAGGAGTTAATTATATGACATTAGCATCAGGTCAAGTTCAATTAGCAACTGGTATTGATTTAACTGCTGATACTATTATAGGCACTTCTATTCATGGCACTGACTGTTTTGCTAATAGATTTAGAGTTAGACATATGACAGAGGATACATCATTTGATGGTGCAATTCCAACAGAAGATGGTAGATTTACATTTATGGTGTATAGACATATTCAAGAAGATTTAAGAATATTAAGAGATGTATTGATTGATCCCACTTATCAAATACAATCTAATATTTATAATAGCAGTGGTGCAAATAATATTGTATTTAAACGGAATAATGTTGATTATATGACTTTTACTGTTGATAAAATTGAAACATCTAAATCAATAGCAGTATCAACAACGGGAGTTCAATTGAAATTAGAACATTCAAGTGGTGATTATATGTCTGTCAATGCTGGAAAAAACATAGATACTTATGCTACTGGAACAACGCCTCAACGGTTAAACATTAATTATTATTCAAAGGGCGATGTGATGTTAGGTAATGATACTACACCATCAGACTGCTCTATTAATAAGTTCCCAATAGCAGGTAAAGCATTAGCAGTAGCAGGTGTTATTAATACTGATGCAAGTATTGAAACAGACGCCATTGATACAGCGACTAATACTGATTTATACATTAAACGAAATACTATTGATTACATACAATTAGGTGGCACATCATTAAGAACAAGATTATTAACTGGGTGTCAATCTGATATTTATGATAGTTTAAATAATAGCGATGTTACATTTAGAAGGAACTCAATAGACTTTATGTATTTAAGAAATGGTGCAGTTGAGTTAAACGGGACTACAGTTTTAAAAACGAGAGATATTGATACTAATGCAGATGTTGATATGTCAGTAAAAAGAAACGGGACAGAATATTTTAAATTAACAACTATATCAACTGAACCATTTGTATTATTTGGCGATACTGTTAATATATCCGCTAAGGAGTGTTATGCTAATGAATTTAGTAATAGAAGTTATAATCAAGATACATTATTTTACGGTGGTAATACAACTGATAATGGACGGGTTAAATATATGGAATATAAGCATAATGAAGCAGAATTAAATATTGTTAGTGATGCTACAATAGAAACGGGGAGCACACTGTCAGGAGAGCTTGTAGATACATCGGATATAACTAAAAAATATGATATTAAAACTATTGATAATAATTTTACTAACATTATAAAATCAATTGAACCTAAAACTTTTAAAATGATAGAAGAAAAAGAAAAAGGAATTAACAAAAATCATATTGGGTTCGTAGCAGATGAAATAATTG
Source organism: Symbiodinium kawagutii (assembly GCA_009767595.1). Taxonomy (NCBI): domain Eukaryota; class Dinophyceae; order Suessiales; family Symbiodiniaceae; genus Symbiodinium; species Symbiodinium kawagutii. The sequence continues at coordinate 108,722 of VSDK01018228.1, forward strand.
ATGTAATCCCTGATGAATGGGAAAATATTGTTTATAATAAAAAAGGTATTAAACAGTTAAATTATGTTAAATTAAATTCTATATTATGGGGGGTGTGTAGAGAACAGCAAGAAAAAATTGAACATTTAGAAAGTTCAGTATATGAACTACAAGAACAAATGAAAGAGTTAACTAAAACTAAAACAAGGGCAAAGACATCGGTAGCAAAAAAATAAAATCTAAATTAATGCAATGGGAAATGTGTTTAAAAAGAACCATAAAAAAGAAAATGAATATATGACTAAAATAAAAGACTTTGATGTAGAAAGTGATGAGATAAGTAATGAACTGCCTATTAATAACATTGTATTAGTTAAATGCCTTAAAGAAATAATTGCTGAGATAGAAGAAATACAAAAGATTGATAAAGAGCGTTTACATGTTCTAGCACCGAAACTGGACATGTGCAATTTTTCATTGTTATAATTTAATAATATTAATAAATTTAATATTATTAAATTTACTGCTCATTATCAACTATTATCTTCTTATCAAATCTTATTTTGAATATGTCATTAATATTCTGTTTCATTAAATCTACGAAAAGAAAACTGTATTGTTCTTGTGTTGCTATATTGTAAATTTCTAAAAGTGTATTTTTAGCGTCAGTTAAGTTTTTTTCGTTTGATAAGAGATTTCTTTTTAACAATATGGCAGATAATTCTTCCACCATACTTTGTATCTCCTTATAGTTTCTTAACCTGAAAAAATATAACTGTCTTACATTGGTTCGTGCAACAGTTGAAATCGCATTAAATTTTTGCGAGGAGGCAATGACGTTCAGACCTACATGTCTTGCTTTGATAAATAAAGTATTTAACATACTATTATGTTTTGAGAACCGACTGTCGTCTATGAAGTCATCTAAAATTATGAGAGTTGAAAATAACCTTTTAAATTTATGGTCTTTCTGATATTTTGATATTTTATGTTGTAATTCTATTACTTCTTCCATGTCTTGCTGATTGAAATCATCATAGTATATTTTTTCCTTCTTCGGATTTATTTTAAGTGTTTTTTCTATGTAGTCTTTTACTGGCAACCATACACTGTCAATATGAATTGAACTTGACCAGATGTATATTCTCTCGAAACAATTTCTATAAATGTCCAATATCATATTCTGAAGCAAGATGGTTTTCCCTGAACCACTCGGTGCAACGATTATTTGTGAGAATGGTATTCTTGGTGCTACATCGTATTTAGATTGTTTAAACTCATATTCTGCTGATTTATGAGGTTTTACTATTGGGACTGTATTATTCATAATATAATTATTTAAGAAATAATTTATAAGTTAATATATTAAGGACACTTTTTTGCCTTGTATTTGGGGTCGCGACTGCTCCTTTGAAAAAGGGGTCGGGAGCATTGCGATACTTCGTAATCGGTAAAAATGAGTAAGATCCTTAGTCTGCCATAAGAGCATAGAACAGTTAATTCATTTTCAGCGATAGAAGATCAAGCGCCAGTTGTTTTGTTGCCTTTTCATGAATTCAACTTTTGACACCCTAAGTCGCGAAGCATCGCGAGGACTTCGTCCGAAGCGTCCCTTTCTCCCCAAGTGCCCGTTCATACATAATAAGATAATATCTTAAAATATATCATCTTATTATATAATGACTATTAGTGAATTGGATGTATATATGAATGTAGTAGATAATATAGAAGATAGAGTAGAAGATGATAAAAAATATCCTGTAATTAATGATAATAAAATTAAAAAATGTTGTAAATATACACTTGAAACTATAAAAATAATTATTGAATATGCTAAATATAATAGATATGTTAAAAAAGAAAGTTGAAAAAATAAAATACAAACATACTTAAAGAGTAGTTTTAAACGCACTTCATGTTCATAAATAAATATTTAATTAATTAAATTAATAAATATCTAAATTATTTATATATGACTTCAAGTAGTGGAGATGAAGGTAAGTGCGATATGAAAGAGATGATGGATAAATTCACTAAATATGCTAAACAGGTTAAATTAGTATTAGCAAAGTTAGAAGAAATTGACAAGAAAATCGGAACTGCAATGACTGTGAAACATGTAGATGCCGATGAGGAAAAGGCAAAGATGGATAAAATCTTTGAAAAGCGCCAGGTTGGAAGGCCGAGGGGGGAATTTTCAGATAAGCAAAAGCAATATCTGAAAATGTTAAAAGACAAGAAAATCCAACAACCAAAACCTGCCACACTGGAATATTATAGGATTGTAAAAGATGGAGATGAGTATAAACTAATGGATTGATTTTTATATAATTAAATATATAATTAAATATGTTGATAAAAAACAAACAAACATTACGAAAACAAACCAGTAATATTATGAATGAAATTGGTATTTGTCATTCAGTTAAGAAATTTTACCCTGATTTCTTTGATTTTTTCATGACGTCTTTATTTACAGGTCATCCAGAATATCCTGAAAAATTTGAAAATGTTGATGACATTGTCATAAAAAAGAACCCTACATACAACCATTTTAATATTTTTATTCAAAAGTCAAATAAACTTGAACTGGTTTCAATTCAATCATGTATAACTGGGAAATACAAAAATAATTCAGATTACTTACAAATGGCGATGAGAAATTCTATCATACCACAAATTTACGATTTTAAGAATAGAAATGATGAAAAATGTTGTGAATGTAATTCAACAAGCAATATTGAAATAGACCATTACAAACCGCAATTTGTAGAGTTAGTTAGTCAATTCATTTCATGCTGTTGCTTGGAAATACCAAGCAGATTTGATGAGAAAATTGGATATACAAAAATATTCAGAGATTGTGATACAGAATTTGAAAAAGCGTGGCAGGATTTTCATTTGAAAAATGCTTATTTGAAAGTGCTATGTAAGAATTGCAACAGAAAAAGAAACAAAAAACGATTGTGCGTTAATATTTTTAATCAATCAATCCATGATAAAAAAACGCATTATAGATAATAATATTAATTTTCTATAAATATTATTATCTATGAAATTACTTGAGTTATATAGTCTTAATAAAAGAATAGTAGATGATGACAAACTTAATGGTATATATGTAATGGGTATAGACTTAAATGAAAAATATGAATATACTATATTCCCTGTTAAATATTTTGATTATATATATGCTACTCCTAAAACAAATGAACAACTAATTTTAACAGTTAAAATAATTGATTATTTAAAACCGAAATACTGGTTTATTGATTACTATAATAAAAATGTTTTTGATAAACTGAATTTAGGAGATGTAGCGTGTTATGAATTTAAAATGGTAGGAAGGAAAAAAATGTTGCTGTGGTCCAACTTGAAAAAATGGAAATGTAAAAAAAATGGTTATTTTACTGTTGGAGATTTACTGGATGCTCTTAATGTTGTTTATTTCAAATAAAGCCTTTCATTGCTTGAAAACGGGTGTTTTCGCTCTTTGAATACAGATTTGGGGCGTATTCGGTATTTGAATACAGATTTGGGGCAATAGAGGGTTAAGTTTCATTTTATGATTTTAATATTATAAAATAGAATTGTTAAGATGGGATTATTAAAGGGTCGCGAATGCTTCGCGAGGCATCAGCCGAAGCGTCGCGAATGCTTCGCGAGGCATCTGCCGACGCGTCTGGGTATTATCTTTTTATTGTTCTATGTATTGTTTGTTGCTTAATGGTTTTTGTATTAATTACATGTATATTATTTTATTCAATAATGTATATACAAATGTCAGAAAGAAAACAAACATATCATCAAATCAATTATAATTTAAATGACGAGGCAGACATAGTGAGTAAAAATATTTCTATTGAATGCCCTAACTGTAATCATGTTTTAGAGTTTAAAAATGAATTACACATAAGACCAAAAGAAATAAGTTGCACTTGTCGTCCATGTAATTTTAAGTTTAAAAAGTATGATACAGATTGTAAAGTAATACGGGAGAATACAGGTGAAATTAAAGTAGAAAGCAACTCGCACTCTTTATCGTTTTCTATTAATAAGTAGATTTTAAAGAATTTAATTATAGGTTTTAGGGTATTGTTCTTATTATGGTTCTATGTATTGTTTGTTGCTTAGTGGTTTTGTTTTTATGGATTTGGGTTTTGTTTTCTATGAGGTGGCACTGGCGCACTTGGTAAATGATAATTGTATTGTATGTTGTTAGGTTGTTATGATTTGCTTTTGTGTTGGTATGCTGTTAGGATTTGTTGATGGTTTAGGTGTGAGGTGGTGGGTGGGTTCAAAATGGGGGCAAAAGCGTGGGGGGGGGTATGGACTAACCAAGTGCGTCTGTGCCTAGGTCTAACTTTTAACAACCATTCAAGCCGATCTGGAGCAGCAGCTGCCCAAAGCACTTTCCGAACCTCCTTATTCGAACCCGTGACTTTTCGATAAAAGTCACACCGCAAAAAAGTGGCTGATCCCCATCAAGCTGGTCCAACATATGTTTTGCCCTGGAAACCGCAAGGCTGCCATTCAAGATACGTGACTTGGCACGCTCCTCTTCGCGGCTCAGGCTGGGCGGAGCATTGCCGCCAAAAAAAGGGCCCCATGCGCTGCTCTTTGGTCCAAGTGAAAACTGACTGACTTTATTCAAGAGGCAGCGTCAAACTTTGGATCCAGCAGCGGTTTTCTTTCCCCATTGGGCATACTCAAACACGATCGCTACATGAACTGGGTCCAAGCAAAGACAAAGCAGGTTTGAACAAATCTCTTTCAATGCCTTAAGCAATTTTGGGGATGGGTTGTCCACTGCCACGTACTTAACTTGGGAAAGCTCCTTTCCGTGAAACAAGCTGCCCAAGGCTTTCTGCCATTGATCAGAGTCCCCACTGGGGAGCGGGACCATGCCTAGCACAGCCCCCGTGCGTCCCCTAATAGTGAGAACCCGTCTCAGGGCATTGGCATCATCGAAGCACGCGGCGTTTCGAACTGCCGCTGCTGCCCGATAGTTGGCCTGACCCTGCACCGTCATGCACACTTTGAGCGTGCAATCAAGTGACAAACATAAGAATTCCTCGTTCCGCTCTGATCATATATATATATATATATATATACATGTATAGTATCTGTTTACCATCTTGACCATCATGCACCAGTATCAAACATGAGTCACCACTATCATTGATGATGGTGAATCATTACACGCCATTAATAACCTGTGTATTAATATCTACATATACACAGTTGCACATATATGTGTGTATGCCAAGAAAGGTCGCCAAAAAATGAAATCGTATAAATGTATCAATCAATGGAGAGAGAGAGAGAGATGCAAACATATCTGTTGCTTCTTCAACCCCTGATATAATATTGTTTGATTGCTTACTATCACGTATTGCCGCCCACAATTATCAACCACATTCAGCATTAACGAATCCTTGATTCGCCATCAGCGAAGCACCAACGACTTCTTTACCATCATTTCAGCCTCCATAACCATGTCAACCGTTATCATCACCATGACCTTATCATAATCTGCTACTAGCACTCACCATCAACCATTGCCCAGCTGCATCAAGTCGAACTTGTGATCGATGCGCGAGAAAACCTCTGCGATGGCAGTGGAGTTGGAGATCATGCAGCAGGCACGCATCACTTTGGCCAAGTCGCCTCCCGGCACCACCTGTAGCGCTGAAACAGCATGGGAAAACGTGAGGAAAGGAAACCATGAAGAGAAGGCTCAACTTTTGGGTTACTGATGGTGATTAACAATTTCTCGTTGTGACTCACAGGTTCTTTTTACATGCCTGGGCTGAGGCCAAGTGCAAACAAGCAAATGACATTCAGTCCGCTTAACTAGCTTAGGCACAGTTGGGGGCTGGTAGTTGATGCCACACTTGAAGCCAGTTGGGCACCAGTCAACGAACTGGATGGTACGCTTGGTCTTGATCGTAGCCACGGCCGCGTTCACGTCCTTTGGCACCACGTCTCCTCGGCGAAGAGTTTTCGCAAAGCAGAACGAGGGCAATAAATGGCAACAACCATTATCATGATCATGGCTCATGATTATTGCTGAGATCGGTCAATAACTGATCAACAACATAACAACCAGATCATGGTTCAGATTGGTCAATAATTAAATCTCTAATGAATTGTTTTGACAATGTGCCTCAGACACAAGCCGCCAAGCAATGCCAAGCATCCACGATACATCATGCAGCAGGCCATGTATTTGCCATGGCGAGGATCGCACTTCACCATCATGGAAGCAGGCTCGAAGACAGACATGGTGATCTCTGCCACAGACAACTGCTCATGATATGCCTTCTCGGCGGAGATCACTGGAGCATAGGACGTGAGCATGAAGTGAATTCCTCAGCAAATGGATGTGCACCCCCAGTTCCTCAGTGATTACATTCACCATGGTCATATACGGGTCAGTTTAGCAACCTTACAGGGATTGTGTATTCTCACAGTGGTTGTATTTCAGTTGCAACCGAGCTGCCCATCCAAGTAGATCTGAAAGAAATCAACCGAAGATTGTGATCATTCGATCATACAATGTTGCATCCGCGTCGCTAAGTTCAAGGCATGGATTGTCAAAATGTTTGGAGGTAAGCAGCAACTGTTCGGTGGTTTCCTACGAAAAATATTAGTCAACCAACCATTTGTTAATCATTATATACTAGGGAAAATCAAAATGTCTGAAACCAACAACCAGAACAATCACAGAAAAACTACATTTCCATTGCGTTTGCCAGAGATGGCTGATGGGAAAGTCTGCCAGGAACCCCAAAAAGAATTGATGATGACGCCAACCCCGGTAGTTCCACGTGGGTGACAGCTGAACGGGAAGCAATTCCCTAAGTTCAATGGTTCCAGTTCACCTCCACAAGTGTCTCCCAAAAAATCCGCGAACCCAGCTTTGCGCCAGCAAGATTCGAGGATATGGCACAAGATTTGTCTGGAACTCAGTAATATCCACGTTCAGGGCCCCATCGAAGCGAAGGGAAGCTGTCCTCGGGAAACCAGGTTCACCATCAAGCGAACCACTAGAGACAAACCGGTTCTGGTGGCTTTCTGGGGGTAACCCCCAATCGAAAAACAATAAAATGGCGTTGGCTTTGGGTTCAATCATCAATGTTTTTGGCTGTCGAATCATTACGTGAGTCAGGAACCTCGTTGGAGAAACAGAGAGAAAACATCCCCCTGCATGTTTGGGAGCGACCCGAGGCTTGTCTGATTTTCTACTAGGCAGGTCAGTTTGATGTACTCTTGCCCTGAGAGAATCACAAACGTATCGATTTTTCTCTAGGAATTCAGGCATCCCATCCTGATTTTCTAGGGACTTCGGAGACTGAAGTAGACACTCTAGAAAATCTATGGGGCTCCGTTGAAAGCTAGGATGGTACCATGCGGATATGCATCATCTTGGAGGTCTCCGAGACTGATTTTCTGCTCAAACAATATGGCCCCCCAAAGCCAACCAACCATCGCCGACATTCAACGGCAACCAGCGGAATTTTCTCGGACATATAGCGATAAAACCACAAAAAGGGTGTAGAAAATCACGAATCAACAGCCTGGTCTAGAAAATCAGCTTGCAAACATGTCACAATACTAGACCCATAGGATTGCGGAGAAAATCGCAAGCAGAGATGCTTTGGATGCTAAAACGAGGCTTCTAGAAGATCAGCCTCTGTGATATAGGTGTCAACCTCCCAGCTTGCCTAGAAAATCACCGGTCATTTCAGGTGTCAACCCTGATGATAATCTAGAGGATATATTTACAGGGATGAGAAAATGATATCTTTGCAGCGCAGCTGAAGCCGGATCTGCCCTGAAGCCATTCTCGATGTGTTTCTTTGCTCTTCCTGACTCTGACTTTGGGATGATTCCATTTATTTAATAGATTTAGCAAGTGCCATCTCTTTGCTGATTCCATTGACTCTGACTCCTCCTTTCTTAATTTCACTGAATCGAATCAAAATCCAAATCCGGGTATCTCTAGAATCGTTCTCTGCACACTGTCAGCAAAGTTCTGCTATCATTTCTTGCTCCGCGTTGTCCGCTAACGCAACCTTTTCACGCGTCAGTTACACGGATCCTTGAGCCATCCGGCAAGGTCGCTCAACTCTCTGGTTGAGCTCTTTACCAAATGTCAAGCTTGGGGATTGCACCTCGCAGTACGTACCAAATCAGGAAAGAATGTGTACCAACAAACATCGTTTCTGAAGGTTCCTACTTCATGTTGGGCATTGTTGGGCCTATCCAAAAATTCCTGATGCAGGTTGGCTCTTGTGGGGGCTCAGAAGCAGAAGGTATGATGGAAGCAGCAAAAACAATTATGGATGTGGGTCAAGACTCGATAACAATCAAATACAAAGGAACTGAAAATGAAGAGAACAATCAACCTGGTGGAATGCTAATTCATCTACCAATCAGCACTGGTAAAGACCTTGGTCTTGACCCATTTCCATGTTCAAAACATGCTCTTGATGCAAGAGAGGGTCAATGAAGAAATGATCTGAGCGATCAACCTGTTCAAGTTGGTGTAGGTTGGACGCTCAATATCCAAGTTCCTGCGACAAATGTCGTAAAGTGCCTCGTTGTCCTCAGATCAACATGAACGTCTCAGCTCGCGCAAGACACTGCGGTTCGGGTCAGTTGGGGCTGGGCCCCTGGTGGTCTGTTCACTGCTTAAACCTACACTCGTCGGCATCGCTGTTGCGAACCCATGGCTGGACATGGTAATGATCCCCATATGATTCAGTGGCAACGCCACAAAGATCTGGGGCTATGCTATGATGCGTCCCCAAAACTGACTGGTGACCCCAAGAAACAGGAGGTGCACTGCATGCCAACCAAGCTCATCATCCACTGGTATTTTCTAAACATCTGGATGCTTCATACGAAAGACAGAAATGTCGATTCTACATTCCGGCTTGAGATGATTCAGCCCCAGCTCCTACACGGGAGACAAACCCAGAAGCAAAGATCGACAGGAGGAGGTTCTTCTTTGTTTGTGGGTTCTGCAACAAGACCACCCGACACGACTGGGTTGATGCAGTTCACTGCTGCAAAGGCAACCGCTAGATAAGCAAGCCAATACGGCAACACCCACAACTTGCAGTACCCCAAAGCCATCCCAATCATGTCAAAAGGGACAAAACTGAAGGACTACACAGGTTTGTGGATCCCACATATCTGGTGGTCTGAGCTTGGCTGTCCTACATGGCTTGGCCCCTTGTCAAGCTGATGTCATCCAGGGTGGCCAACAGGAATTGGAAGTTCTAATAGCCCGAAGTTGGTGTCGCAAGCCTGAAATTGCTTGTCGCTTGGAGTGGTAGGTTGGTAACCAAGAGTTAACGTTAACCCAAGATGAAGACCTCTCAATTGTCCCGTGCCAACAAATTATTGAGTTGTCAGATGTGTATAAACAATTTGACACTTACCCGGGACAACTAAGATGATAATTTTTTCGTTTATACAGTGTGAGGTACCCTAGGTACTCGCAGAGAGTGATGGTTTTGGACTAGAATGGTACCTCTCCGTATTTGGTAAGCAAGTGTTCGTTGATCTGGTGTTAAGATAACCAACATTTCTGGATAACCTTATGCAAACTAAGGTAAGGGAGTGATCTCCGGTTCACAACGAGGAAGAGAGTTTATTGAATCCCAGATGGGAAGTAGAGGGTATATTCTGAATCAATATTTTGCAATCACAGTAGGAAGAAACGTCATAGCAGACCGAATCAATTGATGGTATTCAGTATGGGTAATCCCTGGGTATGGCATGTTCTCCCCTCCACTAGTACTATGGAGCGTTACGGCTCCTCATCTGGTTACAAAATATGAAAACCGTTTTTTGCCACGCACCGAATATAGATCTTTGTTCCTTTGCCCTCAGCCTGAAATTACGAAGCTGCTAGCTGCTCGGGCCAAGGTGCATACATGATGGTCACATCTGTGTGCTCCAGCAGAGAGTGCACGCACCTTCACGTTTCAACATCAGTCGTGAGATGTCACGGGAACAAAGAAAAATCTGCAAAGTATCAAACTAGAGTTGATATGAATGAACAACAGCCGCATCCAGTCCTCCATCAAGTTGATCAAAAGGGGTAGTATGATCCTGTGAGATAACTTGACAATCCCACAAGCCAAGGGAGAAGGCATCCCCAGTTGTTCAACTGGTTTCACCAGATGGAAGTCATCTTTCAACCCCAAGAAAGTCTGCGTCTGCAAAATAGATTCGAGCTTGCTGCACTGCTACAGATTCGGATGCGAATCAGAAAATCAAAATAGAAATTAAACACTGAACAAAAAATCAATGAAGATAAAAAACTGAAAAACAACTGCCAAACCATGCCCAGATTCAGGACGGTATTGTAGGGTTCCACAACTGCGGTAGCCACCTGTGGGCAGCACCAAACCGTGAATGAGATCTTGCTCTTCTTGCCGTAGTCCACAGACCTTGGTGGATGCTGGGGGTGCCAAGTTAAGATGCGCTTCAAATGTCGGACAGAATGGTAGTGGCTACAAGGACTTGGCCTGCGCGAAGTGATCTGATCAGAATTAACCAACTGATCCGATATCCAAAGGTATTGATTTCTAGGTTACCACAGGTTAAATTACTTTACTTCGAGTGATCCCCACCGTGCCATTTTAACACCGCTTGTTGACCCCACTTTTGTCTGACATTCTCTCCGACATTTAGAATGGCATTCTTTCTGACATTCTCTCCGAAAAATCTTCTGACATTCTCTCCGACATATCTTCTGGCATTCTTTCTGACATATCTTCTGACATTCTCTCTGACATACCTTTTGACATTCTTTCTGACATCCTTTCTGGCACATCTTCTGACGTTCTTTCTGACAACTTTCTGGTCGGACATTCTTTCCGGCTATCTTTTGACATTCTTTCTGACATCTCTTCTGACATTCTTTCTGACATGTCTTCTGACATTTCTTCTGACATTCTCTCTGACATTTTTTCTAGCATATCTTTTGACATTTCTTCTGACATCTCTTCTGACATTCTTTCTGACATGTCTTCTGACATATCTTCTGACATTCTCTCTGACATTCTTTCTGGCATATTTTTTGACATTCTTTCTGACATGTCTTCTGACATGACATTCTCTCCGGCATATCTTCTGACATTCTTTCTGACATATCTTCTGACATTCTCTCTGGCATACCTTTTGACATTCTTTCTGACATCCTTTCTGGCACATCTTCTGACGTTCTTTCTGACAACTTTCTAGTCGGACATTTTTTCTGGCATATCTTTTGACATTCTTTCTGACATATCTTCTGACATTCTTTCTGACATGCCGTCTGACATCTCTTCTGACATTCTTTCTGACATATCTTCTGACATTCTCTCTGACATTCTTTCTGGCATATCTTTTGACATTCTTTCTGACATGTCTTCTGACATATCTTCTGACATTCTCTCTGACATTCTTTCTGGCATATCTTTTGACATTCTTTCTGACATTTCTTCTGACATTCTTTCTGACGTTCTTTCCTCGCGGTTAAGGTCCGGCAGCGACCACTAGGCGTGGATGCTCGTGGTTGAGGTCCGGCAGCGACCACTGGGCGTGGATGGTCGTGGTTGAGGTCCGGCAGCGACCACTGGCCGCGGATG